>VZRE01009253.1:0-286660 GCA_013396775.1 Cephalopterus ornatus
ACCTGGCTGATTCTATGATTCTATAATTAAGATAACTGACTGATACAGTAAAAGTATTAAGAGAAAGAATTGTAGTTGTCCAAGTCAGTGTGGAAAAAAATCAATAAATACAGTGTATTTATTTTTCTAATCAGTTTGCTGTCCTGGAAGCCAAATTTTTAGAAGTAAAAAGGTCACAAAAACCACAGAATGATGACCTTTATAGTACATAACTCTAAGATCTCACAGTGAAACACTTCAGTACTTTCATATGAATGCCTGAAGACTTCCTGTAGCTTTTCACAATGTTTACCTTCTTCCATTTCTTCCCTTTTCACATTAAAGAATACCTGTAAATTAATCATGTGTATAGCAGGAACACAGATCCCTCCCTTTGGCAGCTAAACACCTTTCTATAGGAATATGTTCATGCTGGTCAATTTTGAAAAGGATCAACCCTGTCACTTCAAAAAAATATGTCTTGACCTACTCTTCTGTTTCAAATATTAGTTTCAAACTCGAGTCTAGTACCCACCAAGCTCATTCTGGTACAGGCTTCTGTTTTTTCTGTCACTAGTACCTTCTTTCCTGTTGCTTAGTGGGGTCATCTGTGCAAGGATATTCAAACTACAGCAGCCACTCTGCTCATAATTGCTGCTGTACTTTGCTTAATCCAGATGTCTTGCTCCCAAGCTGCATCATGAAAAAATTATTAGATGCTGACAAGGAATATAGAGTGCTGCAGCAGAACTGAAGAATGTTAGAAGTTACTGATATGGAAAGAATAAATCAACTTTTCATTAGTAATAGATTGTATTCAATGCACATTAAAGACCATGAAACTAGTGCTGAGAAAATACTGTAAAACCTGAATATTTTGAGTTTTCTTCTCTAAGCGCCTGCTAGAATTTTTTTGAGACTTATTTTCTTTAATGCAGTCCAAAAAAGAAACTCTGAATTTAACTTTTCCTGAATTCCATAACCAAATTATTTTCTTCCCTCTTCCTTGCCTTAAAACAGTCAGAAAATTAGATTCTTTTGATTTGACACCTGTAATGCTATAACTAGGCAATTCAGTAGTCTTTTTACATCAATCTTTTACTCTTCCTTCATATTTAATTTTGAAATTTACTCCTGTTTCTTTTCAATGGGTACTGCTAGTGTATCTGAGACTGTGCCACTAGAGACATTGGGTTTTATTGTCACATACACAAACTGAGTAGTTCTCAACCACACTGAATACTCTCTTGAACTTTGAACAAAGGATTTTCTTGATTCATTTACTTATATATAAATTGTCTTTACATAGCATATTTCAAATAAAACTGAATACAAAGACTTAGTAGATTCTTCAGTAAAGAAGCCCTAAAACATCTTTTCTTAGCAGTATTTAAATTAAAAAAAAAAAAAAAAGTTAAATTACCAGTTTCAGCTACAACTTGATTTTATTTTTTTTCCCAGTTGTTAACTGGGAGTAAGGGATTGCTCAGGTGTCCTTTATGGGATGTTTAATGCTACTGCCTCTGGGATTGCTCCTTTTCAGCTGCTGCACCCCAGTCCAGTAGACCCAGGGTTCAGTTTTTCCATCCCATACCAATGGGTGCAGCTGCTGCTTTCCCATTTGCAAATTCAGCCAACAGTGTGTGAGGCACACACAGAGGACAGCAAGCAATGCAGAATGCTGCAGGCTGGGGACTCCCTTTTTAATAGCAGCCACATAGAACACTGCCGGGATTCATATAAACCCAGCATAGATAACCAAACTCCCTTCTCCCTTTACTTTGGTTAGGGGTGAAGTTTATCTTGGGAAAGCCACACATCACCACCCTCCCTAGATCCACAAGCACATTCTGAGATCCTCTGAATATCAGTAGGAACTGTCTTTCCATCCAACAGCCCTGCCTGCACACTGCCCTCCACCAGCCTCCACCTGCCAACTATCCCAGCTTGATATTTGCTAGCAAAGAAACACAATCACCTCACAGTCACAGGTCACTCAAGATATACCTACCACAACTTAAGGCCTCCTGCTCATCAGCTAGTCCAATCTCTCATTTGATACCAAATTCAGACACACAAACGCCCACCCACACCAGGACAGGAGAAAACCATGAACACTCGAGCCTCTCCAGTATCTGCCATCCAGATCTTACATCCCACAGTCCCACACTGGTGGCTGACACTAGGGCCCCCACCTGCTCGAGTTGAGTAGAACAAGCCCAGGTGCACATTCATCCCAGTTTGACTTCACCTACTGGCTCCAAATCCCCTTGTGTCCATCCCACCAGAGCTTGCAGTTAGTCCTAACACTGATCCCTGACAGGGTAGAGTGATATTGCACAGAGATCAGAATGGATTCAATAAAATGGGAGAGACTGCAGTGACCAGCATAGGTCAGACGGGTGTAGGGACTAGCAGTTGTTTATATGTTACCAGCCTTTTTAATGCCCTCTCTTCTATCTAGTCTCTCCCTCTTTATTCCTCCCTAACCCCCTTCTTCTAAGAATTTATTGAATTTTGCACAGACCTGCATCCCTCCCACCTTCTAAATATCCCAAATCCTCACAGTCTTTGCCTGCTTATCAATTACAAAGTCCGGGTCAGACCTCTCAAAAGCTGTTCCTGGATTTCTTAATGGTTGTCACTCTCATTCCTCCTTTAACTTTCCAGGTCCCAGTTTTGCAGCATGCTTATGCACGCACTTGAACTTAAGCTACTGTTTATTCTAAAAGCACTTTTTCTTGTCTAGTTTCGTTTTTACTAGAAAGTATATGACGCAGGTCAACTGCCTCACCTCTCCTTGTTGTCAAACTTTATACAACTGAATTTACTTCTAGCCATGTTTCTTCCTAAGGGGTGAAACATTACCTGCTTTAGAATTTACACAAACTCAGCACTTCACAAACATATTTTGTTAGATTTCATGTTACAAACTGTTCTGGTTTTGGCTGGGATAGAGTTAATTTTCTTCATTGCAGCTGGCATGAGGATTTGTGCTGGGAACAGTGTTGATAATTCAGGGATGTTCTCCTGTTGCTAAGCAGTGTTTACAGAGTCAAAGTCTTTCTGCTTCTCACCTCACCAGTGAGGAGACTGGGGGTGCACAAGGAGATGGGAGGGGACACAGCCAGGACAGCTGACTCCAACTGACTGAAGGGACATTCCATACTGTATGACATCATGCTCAGCATACAAATCTGGAGGAAGAAGGAAGGGGGAGATGTTCAAATGGAGATGTTCAGAGTGAGACATCATGCCTGTCCATGGGAAGTGGTGAATGAATTTCTTGTTGTGCTTTGCTTTGCCTATTAAACTGTCTTTATCTCAACCCACAAGTTTTCCCACTTTTACACCTCCAGCTCTCTCCCCACTCCCACCAGAGGGAGTGTGCAGCCAGCTAAGGCTACACCATAAGACATACTTTTTACAACTCACCACTGAGGAGAGGTAAGCAAGGTTCTTATTAATCTCTTGGGGCAGATTAGAGTGAAATAATGTTGAATGATTGATGTATATATATATTGCTATAGCAAGTTTATTTTAGAACAATTTTGTTGCAATGGAAAGCAAGTACATAGCCATTTTGGTTACTATCTATGGAAATATAGCAATATAAAAGTATAAAAATGTCACTTCAGAAGGAAGAGAAAGAAAGGTTGAGTAGATAGTGGAAAGGAAAGATATCACCACCCATGTATTCAGAACAGGACATGATTGTTGCAATTCAGATGTACTTTGGTTGATGGTCTCAGTCTTGATCAGTCAGGCATGGGGAAAGCCCGTGAAACACAAAGTTCGCTGGGTTAATATATGCTTAGGTTTATATGGGAATGCCCAGGTACCTCCCCTGGGGGTGGCATTTTACACCCACTGATGCTTTTACACTGTGGATCATGTGCAGTCCTCTGGTGGAAGGCCCCAGAAATGAGTCTGGCTGCACTCTGGGGGGTCTTTGGTGGTTTATGGCCCTTTCTAATGACATGACCACTGTTTGACCCTGCTTCTCTCACCTACGTAGTTGAGACAGGATACGTTTCTTGTCAGCCTTTTCCCTTGTCTGGCTAAAAACCAGCTTTTTTAAGGCATCAGACACAGGTTATCAGGCACACAATAAGTTGCAGGGCTCAGCTGGTTTATCAAAACAAAGGTTGGTTTGTCATGGGCCATCCTCTTGTGGTGGGTGCACACCCCCTCTGCACCTGGGCTGTTCTTCTGCAGATCAGAGGTTTCGCCACCACACACCCAAAACTCTCCTCCTCCCCTTCAGTTAAGGGGGGCAAGCCTGGCCCCAGCAAAGCACCTACTGCTTTTGCAAATGGATAATAGTTTGAATCATTAACCTTTAGGATTTCAGTCTCCCAGAATACTAACTGGTTATCACTCTGCAGTTTCTTACTTTCCCCATGAGAAGTCATTTGTCCACTTATGCTAAAGGCAACGCCATCCCCAAACGACCACTAAATCATGGAATATCTCAAGTTGGAAGAGACCCATAAGGATCATCGTGTCTACTTTCATTCCAAGCAACCACAGAATTTATATCTCTGACATACAGTACATACAGTCAACTGAAACTGAAGAATTCTAAAGATATCCAGAACCACTTAGTTCAGAAAGCAATTTTATTTAACTTTTAAAGAAGTCTCTATTAATAGAATCTGACTTCTCAAACCTCCAGAGTGTTAGTAGTAATAACCAAGAAAGTTCAATAAACATTATTTTGTGGAATAACACAGGGTATTACAGGCAGGGACAGAAAAAGTTGATGCTATTGAAAATCCATCACTGAAATACTATCTCTATCCTAACATTTTTATGTTAGGAAAGTGGAACAAAAAGCAGAAGACACTTCATTGTTTTTCTGTGGGGCTGGCCGTCCTGTGTTTCCTATCCCTGTCTCTCCCTCCTGGCCCCCTTAATGAATTAATTCTCCCACATGGCAGCATTTTTGCATTAAAATTCTTAAGTTCTCAATTAACCCATAATAAGTCAATTTATTACTCCAAATCCAAAAATACTTATTCAAAACTAAGTTTGCATTTATCTACTTACCAATGTTTCTTTAACTGTTCTGATTTTTGTTTCTTTTTTTGGGTGGGTGAGAGCAAAAGAGTTAATTTTATAATACTTCATTATCCCAGCGTCATAGTGAAAAACCACCTTTCCAAAACAGATCATATAATTGTTATGACATTTCAAACTTGCTTGAAAGTCACAGGTAAGGACTGGCAAATAAATCTAACTTTGCAAATGTTAGTCAATAGCTCAAATGTTATGCTTCTGTTTTATCTTTTTTAGAAAAGGATTTTTCAGAGAACATGTTGAGCCTCATCACTTATGTCAATTTTACAGCACTGTTACTTTATTGATTTTCATGAAATTTAATTTTGCAAAGCTATAAAAGCAACATCACATCTGCGATATTCTACAAGAAGGGAATCTACCATGAGCCTTTTGTACTGGCTACATATGAATCATGAGAAGCCACAACTAAGAGGAAAACAAATACTCATCTTTAAGCAGAAAAAAAAAAAAAGAATTGAAATAAGTTGTTTCAGCTTTGTCACAGTCTTTAAATGCATTAGCACAGAGTTTGGTTAGTGTCAGAAAACCCACAAACCAAGTGTTCTTGCTCTGGGACAAGAAGAAAACACTGCAGTACACTGGCTATTAAAAAAAGTCCCAGCAATTAGAATTTTAATAAACTGATTGATTTGGTAGCAATTGCAATATTTTGATTTTATTCAATTTATCATTAAGGGATTTTCAAGAGTAGAAATTTTCACAAAATGTAAGTGGTAGAAAAGAAAGGGTGCTCAAATGGCTTTTTTTTCTCCTTAATTTCAAAAGTAGAATCAAGTATTTATCTGGGCAGGAAGGACATTAAAAGTTATAGGCTGTAATGGGTCAAACTTCTTTCCACAAATGGTGATACAAAGGTTTCATGGATTACGGTGTGATTTGCCTCCTTGAAAACAATTTTCAAGAAGGGGATATGAAGAGAATAAGCAAAAAATACGTGAAATACTAAACTCGATCTTTTGCTTGTCTGCTTGTTCTCATTATGCAGCCTACAGACAGGTTCCTACAAAATATGCTACACTAAATAAAGCCTTTAAAAAAAAATCATTTATCAGTAGCCACATTATATCCAACCTTGGCACCTATTTGGTGCCATACCTCTGCAGGGACATAAATATCTGTTCATACATGGTTCATTACCAAACAAAGACTCTACATTGCGAGTAATACTCCCTTATTAGCAATAAATATCTTTTTAGATAAGAAAAACATGTTCAAGCCTTTCATAGATATATTTCAGGATTTTAATACTGAACATTAAAGTTCCAGCAGTGCAGCTAGAAGCAAAAAAAGCTGTATTCATTCATTAAATCTTGGCCATGCTAGAGGAAAAGCAGAGCATTAAGTCCAGCATCAGAACACTCACAGGAAAGAAACAGAAGCATCAGATCTTGGATCTGGTAGCATTTCAGGCTAGATTTCAGACTAGAGTAAGTTTTGGATTACATAAATCAGACAAGGCCTATTTACTGAACAAGTTACATAGCTAGGTGACTATATGTTAGTCTTGAATTTTTATCATTTTTCCCTACATTTCCCTACCTATTTTACTAGAGAACAGCCTAAAGTAGTAGTATATTCTGCACATTTGTGGAATTTAGATTCCAACCGCCCCATTAGCATTGACAGTTTAAAAAAATAAAATTAAATTTAGCGAATACAAAATAATGGTTTTTAGTACGGGTAACAATGTGAGTAACAGAATACAGGAAATCACAATCTATTACTTGTCTTTTATCATCACTGAAAGATATATGGAGTGGATAGTGGGAGTACCCAGAAGTAAAGCCAATTAGTGGTTCCATAAAGAAAATAAACCTAGAGAATAAATTAATTAATTTACTTTCTCTTGGGCTTACATGATTGAAATATCATTGAATATGTCAGGATAGTATTTGATTCCCAAAGTGAACAGAACATAAAGTTGTATAATGGGTATAGGATATACATGAAAATGTACTGCATTGTATTTTAAATTCAATCCCTTCTACCAATTTTCTCTGTGGTTTCACTCAAATGCTTCATTGATTTTTACATATGTGGAAAGGGGAAGGTTTCTTGTAATAGAACAGAATTTTGGAGGTAGATGAGAAAAATAACAACTAGGCAAAATATCTAAAAGTAACACAAGCTTCAAAATTCTAGATGTGAAACTGTATCCCTGATCTAATAATAGTAAGTGTCATGTTTTAGTTTTGTTCTTGACACAGCATTGTTTAAGTTTGGCTCGGTATCTCCAAAATCTTCAAATCTTGAGCTTCTTAGAGTCAAGGATGATCAGCATTTGCTTACAAGTACTCTCACACCATATAGCCATGGTAATATTCATACTTTGGATCCATCCTAATGACATTGCTTGACAGTGAAATTAATGAGTATTTCTCCTCTGCTTTTTGACTTTGTATATTTCGTGCTTAGATTAATAAAATATTTCTTAGTAGTTTAGGCTGATCACAGTCACCCAATAAAACTACAACTCTAGAGCAAAACACCACTTTTTCTTCAAAGCTATAAGCACAGCCAGACTGATCTGTCCTGATATTTGTGTCTGGAAGATAGCAGCACACTGGTGGGGCAACATGTCATAGCCACTGCTCCCACAGTTATTCTGATTTTTGGGAACATGCACATGTGGTCAGAGTTTCTTTCCCACTGTAGAAACACCACATCCCCGTTTCAGTCCTCTTAAGTTTTACTTCTGCAAATACAAAGCTGACCAAGTGATCTGTGTCGATTGTTTGACTTGAAGAGAACAGACCCCCAGTAGCTGAGGAAGAACATATTAGACAAGTGAAGCAATGGAAGAAAACAGAGAGAGATGAGTTCAGGACTGTTTCCTTTATTGTCTATGGATCCAACAGCTCATGTGGGCAAAGATTCTCTGTCTCAGAAACACAAGGTTTTTCCCTAGTAAAGAAAACCACTAAGCCACAATGAAAATGAAAAATACGTATTTAACCACATTGCCTCAAGGCCCTGCTACTGAACTAGTATGGAATTCAGCTCAATACAAGAAAACAAAGTTAGAAGGTATTGAGTGAGGTATTGAGTCACTGTAATCCTGTTTACAGAGAACCTAAACCAAGCCCTGTTTTCCTGAAGCAAAGAAAAAGGACAGTACCTGTTCAGCTTCAAAACTTACTTGTTGGCTAAACTTTATCTTCAAAGGAACTCCTCTTTTTACTTTCTTTCAGCAACTGCATGTCTTTAATGATTGCTTCTGCCACATTTGCAATGCAGTCAAGAGTCAATAGCATAGCCCTTGTATTTTCAGTGTGTCATAAAGGAAATTTCTCATGTAATGAACAAAAGCCTAAGTGTGTTTTGAGCACTAACTTTCATTCTTTTAACAATGACTAAGAAACAGGTCCCTTAATTGCTCTCTCATTTAAATATTAACGCAGACAATTAGCATTATTCAGTAAGAACTGCAATAGTCTACAAATTTAAAAAGCACTCCCTAGGAGATCGTAATGCTTAGTAACTCAAAAAAAAAAAAATTAAGCTAAATTTCATTTCAACTACTATTTTCTATAATTTAATGTTATTGACTTGAAGATAGGAGATTGGCAACAAAAGATTTATAAACATCTCTTGTTGAATAATTTAAAGACTTTTACATGAGCCTGAGAGTTTTCATGAGCACAGATTTCTCTGATAAATCAACATTGTAGGTCTGAGATGTGTTCAGCTCTACAATACCAATGAAGTAATAGAAGCTAAAATGGCAATACAACATCACCAGTCAACATAAGACATATAGCTGGTAACACCTGATATAAATCTCTCTCTTCCATGTAGTTTTAATTGAATTCTCTGGAGGATATTTCATTTCTTATAAAATTATCTCCAGAACCTTCTCACTGAGTATTACACCTTGCTTTTTTTTTCCATTCACTGTTCTGATAGATACTATCCTTTAAAGTTAAAAAAAAAAAAAGCACATAAAGAAATAGTTCTTCTAATACCTTTTTTGGCCCATGTCTTCAATACTTTAAAGAAAACCTTGGGTGGGTTGGGTGTGTGTATGTGGATGTGAATTAAAAAAAGATCAAGTAACCCAAATCGGAAAACTACAAGCATACATTGTAAACTTGCAGCAGTACCCATTGTCACAGAGTCACACAGAGCGGCTGGGGTTAGAAGGGACCTCTGGAGATCATTTAGTCCAACCCCCCTATTAAAGTAGGTTCACCTAGAACAGGTTGCAGAGGGCCACATCCAGTTTTGAATATCTCCACGAAAGGGGGCTCCACAAACTCTCTGGGCAGCCTGTTCCAGTGCTTTGTCGCCCTCAAAGATATTTTTCCTCATATTAAGACTGAACTTTCTGTCTTCCAGTTTGT
Organism: Cephalopterus ornatus; assembly: GCA_013396775.1. NCBI lineage: Eukaryota > Metazoa > Chordata > Aves > Passeriformes > Cotingidae > Cephalopterus > Cephalopterus ornatus. The sequence goes on from VZRE01009253.1 coordinate 9,408, forward strand.
GCCCACTGCCCCTTGTCCTGTCGTTGGGCACTACACATAATGCATCAACCACTTGTGCATACCTTATCTCCAGGAAAAGGGTCTAGGCACTTATTGCAACCTACAACCTGTGCTGAGTTCTCTTTCATGACTGGTACCATCTGGGTGGAACACCAGACATCTCAGGGGCTTTCTCTGTAGAAACACCATTTTTAATTCTGAAGCGAGTGCTCACCATTATGCAGAGACCTAAAACACTTCCCTGGGCTGTGGACCTACAAGCACAGTGTAGGTCCATCCCATGCCTAACTACCCTGGCTGATGTACCACAGCCCTGATCACAGCTCTCCTGGTCACTCGTGCTCCCTAGGGACATTTCAATCTGTCTCGGTTTATCCTGGCATGGCCCAAGCCTCATCAGTCTGACTCACAAGAGCTGCTGTCAGCTCTTGCTTGGGTTTCCCTTGCTCTGGGAACCCCCTTTTCCCACTTTGATCTAGTGCTTAGTCACAGAACTTCTGATTCTGCATGCCTCGCTGATCAAGATTATTTCAAAGTCAAAAAGTTTCTGCACATAACAATCCCGACATAAGGTTCAGAAAAGTCTAAGATTGAGAACAAGAGCCTTGAGTCTGCTACCAGCTGAGCTAGAAATTCTAAAGTGTCAAGGCCAGTGGATGTCTATGGGCCCCAGCACTGTCAGCACTGCAGCAGACAATTCTAAGCCCTGAGGTCAGCTGTTCTCCCCCCTAAAGGCTACTACAAACACTTCAGCTATCACTGCTAATAACCCCTTTTTTCTTCCCTCGTGCAACTGTTTCCACGAAATTTTAATGTCCTCATCCAGCCTTACATAAATAGTGATGTATTTCTTTACTGCACTTGCTGATCTAAAAATATCTATCCCCACCATGGCCATTTAATTCCATATAAGTTCCATATGTGTTCTTATAGAAATTACCCTCAAGATCTACTATTTTCATATGTAGTTCATTCTATAGAGTCTGGCTATTAAACTTGGCTTTCTTCTCTTTCTTTTTGACCATCACCTAGGAAAACACAAAATACAACAAAAAAATCAAGGACTATTATTCACATACAAGAAGTCTGAAAAATAACTGAAAGATATCTGATTTCTGTCATGAAAAAAGAATTAAGAGTCTTTTGAAATATGTAATGCTTATCACAAGTGCGTAATACCCAGGGTGTTAAGGAGGGCAAGAGAGTCTTACTGCACGAGTAGCTATCAGAGAGATTTTAATTTTAGTTAAATATTACTATATGGCTCATACTCAATGTGGCCAGAAGTACTACAAATTAGTTGTTTTACAGTCATGAAAGGAAACCACATACAAAATACAAAAAAGGATCATTACAGATAAAGAAATGAACACTTCTGGCAAATCTTCCTTGCACCACTTTCCCAAGACATGTAAAAAAATAATTGCTTTGGAAAGCACTCATCTTGTGTAAGAGAGCAAACTTCATTCTCCAAGTATAACAGACTTGGAATTCAACCCTTAAAGCACTATCTGCTATAGAAAACTACAGCACAGACATAGCTTTCAGCTGCAGTACCCTGCCTTGAAGCCCCAGAAAACACAGTTGTACAGTTGAGTTGACAATTGAAGAGACAGAAGTTCAAGTGCACAGATATTCAAAGCTGTCTTCATCCAACACCTTCTTAATGCTTTCATTGGAATAGGAAGAGCCCTCACAACCTGTTTTTTCCATTTAATCACTTAAAGGGGAGCTAAGTGCTGAGTACATTAAAATCACAACCATAAAGAAAAGAGCATAGCCACCTGCACTTTGAAATATTTGATCTCACACTGATACACTGATAAACTACATGACTACTGAAATCCATATTCTCTTCCTGTTTCTCTGTAATATTTTTTTTTAGACGGAATTATTTGAGATTTTTTTTTTTTTACTTTACTGCAGACCATCGATAAAAGTAAGTAAAATCCATGTACTAAAAATGTCTCTCAAAATTAGCAGCTGCATTATAAGGTTTAGAGAAGGAGGGTGGGAATCAGACACATGCTGGCTGAAGTCCATCGTATCTATATGTATTTAGGTTTCATTTGTAGGAAACTTAAATAGACTAGTGTTCTTTCCTTAAATATAAATGAAAGAACTATGGTAACACTGCCTTCCTGTAAAAGCAAAATTGTTAATGTTTCAGAACCTAACAGAAAAGCGTGTCTCCAAAGTTTAAAAGCAAATCAATTTCTGTTCTTTAGGTTAATTTTACTCTGACTTCTTTTTTTTTTTTTTTTAAATCATGGGATCAAACAGTAACTTTGATCCTGTATCACTGATGTCAAAAGAAATTTTTTAATTGAACTGCAATTATGCAGGATCAGAATGTGTCAGAAAATTACTTATTCAAAGATAATCCATTATAAAAATTTCTCAAAAATTTGTAGGGATAGACTTAGTGGAGAGCGTAACAAAATATCAGAAGATTTTCCTGTCAGGACTGGTATGAAAATTCCAATATTCTTCTACCTGACTGGTCTGCAGCTACCCTTGGTCTACGAACAAGGTGACTTAGCAACAGCTTCTGTCTGAGAAAAAACAGAAGGTAACACAGATATCACAATGAGGGTCAAGGATCATTAGAATATGCTGTTTAATACTTGTTCCTATGACATTCAGTGTCCTTCTATTAGTCTTGCGGTAACTGAATGCATTTATAAGTTCCTAATCACCAAAAAGATTAAGAAAACCATCAGCGAAAAAGAAAAATCAATTTCCATTTACAGAAACATTTTTATTCACATGTGCACCACATCTCATTGAGCTGAACCAAATTTATGAGGTTTCTTTATGAAAACCTTTAATGACTTGGAATCTGGTGTATATTCAGAAAACATTACTCAGTTCAGAAGCAGCTCTAATTCAGCACTATTAAAGGGAAACACTCCATGAGGAAAGTTTTCATTATTTCTGCTGTTCATTGAGGATGATTGAGCTCTGACCCTCATTTATATTTAAATTAAAGGGGAAAAAATATCTTCTAAGTGTTACTTTTTCTTTGAGAGAGAGAAAGGAATTGTACAGACATCCCTGTTTGAGAGGAAAAAGCACCTTCCGAACACAGAGAAGAAATAAAATAACTATAAAAGTTCTAGTCATCTGTCATTATCAGAAAAATCATCTTAGCACCAAAAATCAGAATACAATTCCCCTTGAAAATATTCATTGCTTCCTGACACTGTGCTTCCAGATTAACCTGTTGTAAATAGCAAATTAGGCACCACTAGTGTTCTTGTGAAGTAGATCCATTCCATTTATCCCTCAGTAGTCTTAGAAGTCAACAGTTGTGCATGGAAATGAGGCGAGGTTGGTGAAACATAATACATAAACCTGAATAGGCAAGCAACTCCTGTTTTCCTGCTTTCCCGACAGATTGTTTCATGTTACTGCACTATTCCCTATCTCCTTGAAGGAACACGAGGTGATGAGTTAGTCACAATTTTGAGGTGCACCTTTAACATGATAAATAGCAATTATGATAAATGCTGACCAATTTGCATTAGATAAAGGTCTTAATATTATTCCAGTGAAGTCAAGATTACTAAGCAAGTGATGTCTATAAACTCTTCCAGGGAGAGATGTTCCTTTTTTTTTTAGAGTATTTGAAGTGAGAGGTAAACATAAGTTTACCTTGTTCCAGCACAGAGCTCTTAACGTAGTAACAGATTAGAGAAGCCAGTCAACAAGGAGAAAAGCCAAGATAAATCCTTTCTAATTATTTTATACCTTACAGGAAAGTCCAAGCAATGACATTGTATTCCCAGTGACTGTTTCCTTTACATCAAACCTTAGGAACCCCTTGCAGCAATGATCAGAGCTCAGCATCACCTTCTGGAGGTGAATCCTAATCGCATAAAACATGCTTCTTTCCACATGCTCTGCCTTTCTTTGCAGTGATACACTCACAGATATTTCCTGAACAGTAGAAAATGAAGGGTTAAAACAGCACAGACTTTCCCATCTCAGGCCACAGTGTGATAGCAGGACATGCTCTGGAAGGAGGGATTTACATTTCACTCTCTTCAATGAGGAGAGGAAAAATAAATTAGAGAAACTGCTTGGTTTCTCAGCTGTTAATTAAAGAAAAAAAAAAAAAGGCATCATCAACTCATCTTCCTCCTCCTCCTCTCTTAAAGAGAAACAGTAATCCTTGACGCATTTTGTAGAAAGCCAGAATCTGTCAGTACATGGTAGATATGGTCAGAGAAATTTTGTATTCAGTTTCAAGGCCATGGTTAGACCTGGATGCAAGACACTGAGTAAATGAATCTCTTTAGCCAAGGTTAGAAGTGCCATGAACATACACTGAAGTAGAATACTACAATATTTAGAATACTCAAGGTAAATTGTTTATGTAGAAATGAGATTACAGAGTTATATACTAAAGACACTTTTTGGAACTGCAAATTTGGGGGCAAATTCTACTTATTTCCTGCTTCATTGTTTATGTGTTTTTTTAGATCAGGAACTTTCTCCTAATCATTAATGAACTCTATCTGAATAGAGAAAAATTGTATTTTCAGATATGGTCTCTCGGTTTCACTGAAGCCTTTTTAACCTTCTTACCACACAGCATCTTTTGCCAATATAAGGAAACACTTAAAATCCTTGTCTCTCTTGACCTACTGCACATTATTTTCTTTCTGTAATAAATAATATTGACCAAGAATTAATTCTTAATGTAAAATTAAGTGGCCAAATGGCTCATATTCCACTTCTGAGCCTCATTCAGTCCCTTTTGTTGGGTCATCAAATTAGTCAACTTCTGTTCAGTAACTTGAGGCAGATTTTTCAAAACATATCGTTCTCCTCATCACACCATGGTCAGAGCATGACTGCTAATAGATTCATCACCTAATTGTGCTTTGAGTGGAATTTAAAGATACTTTTTGCCTGGAATGAATGATTTAATTTACTACAGGCTTTTCTGAGTGCAGCAATTACAGCAATAGTTACAGTCAAACTTCAACTTCTTTGAACTTCGAGTGCATTTACAATGCTAAAGAAAAATCTTTAGCAGTCAGATTTAAAATGTCTTAAATTCAAAACTTTCAACCAATGTATGGAGTGTAAGGCGATCATGTGAATCTACAATGTCCTGACTGGTGGATGCACAAACAGCTATTTGGAATTGCTAATAGGGGCTCTCCTTGGACAAGCTGCTCTGTAAGATGCACATTATTTACACCAGACTTCCCCTATATGGAATGAGAGGGGATAGCAATGCTTCTTCTGCCCCCAAAGACTTCTAAGCCGGAAGACTTATGGTCACTGCTCAGAAAACAAGAGCAAGAATTGTAAACCTAAACTATTCTTCAAATAAACTAAGTTTATGTCAGGCAATACAGATGTCAAGTTATCTGACTAAACCCAGCTCTGCTGAGAAGTAAAAAAATTGACATGAAGGAACTTGTATGTAGCATGACACTATTGTATTGGGGGAGGGGAAGGCCTCACATGCCCATTGGCATTTGCTTATGTAATGGGTATCTTTAGAAACACCACATATTCTGGGATATCAAGTAACCCAAAGGAACTGATGATGCACAAAAAGGAACTTGATGCAAACCTAGTCATGTACAGAAACACTTATGGTCAAGTTCTGCCTAAAAACCCCCAAGTTATAAATTGATAATGGATATCAATAATATATACTATAATAATAAAATACAAGGATAAATTTAATGAAGAAATTGAAAAATGCACTCATCACCTGTAGTGGGTTGGCTTTGAACAGCTGCCAACCCAGCCACTCTTTAAACCCTCCCCTTGCCTGATAAGACAGGACAGGGTAGAAAATTAAATAAAAATGCTCATGGGTCAAGATAAAGACAGTGGTATCACTCACAAATGATCTTCACAGGAAAAACAGATTCGACTTGAGGAACATTTAGTTTACTGGGAACTACAATAGAGTTGGGAGCAAGTCCTGAAGCCACCTAGCCTCATTCACCAGGGAGGCAGACTCCTAGCACCCACCCTATCAGGGCTGTCAAATGTCCAAGGTCCTTAAAGCCACTGTATGCCAGAAGGTGTGCAGGCCACCACATTCTGCCAAACTGAGAAATGGCACTTCCTATGTCTTGCCAACCAAATTTTCAAACCAGGAAAAAAAAAAAAAAGCCCATAAGCATTAATGACTGAATTCCATACACAAATATAAGAACAGCAAGTGAAATTATTACACGCATATAAACAAGAACCTCTGCATACACAGTGGGACCACTAAAATCAGTGATTCATTATGGACACCCCAAAGAAAACACATGATCGGTGTATTCAGACATGATTATCCAAAGGCTTTTTAGGAAAGAGTATTTCAGTAGTCAAGAGGAGTTTCTCCCTTGCAGGCAGTCTTTCTTCCTCAGTGCATCTGTCCATTCCTGAAGGATGGCTTCAAATACTCTTTCAACTCCTGCAGGTTGAGATATGGACAAAAAGGAAAAGAAGAGACAGAGAATAAGGCTTACAGATTTTGTACAAAATTTTACTATCCCCTGTCAGACAGACAACATAGAATAGTAAAACAGATAATTTATATTATATAAATTTAAATATATATTAAATTTATATTTATTATCTTTATAACAGATAATAATTATAAAGAAATAGAAAAGATGCAAGGATATACCTTTAAAAGAGAAAAGGCAACTTAATATTTTAAAAAAATATATTAAAAAAAGGGAAATACAGTTTAAATGCAGTGATATTTAAGCAGATATAGAGGAGCAAATCCATTGCTCACATACCTGGGCCAAATCCAAAGGAATTACATCCACTTAACACAAGAAGTAATTTGATCTGTGATCTTAATTAGTGCAGCAGAAGTAATTTGCCTCATTCAACTGCCACATGTTTTTATTCAACCCAGCCTTTAAAGTCACAGGCTAAACATAACTGCTATTTAACATCGAAAGCTGCTTGGGAAGAAGTGGCATATAGCCAAGCACAAAAGGACAATTGGAAGTGACAGGCAGAAGAAAAAAGTCACCAAAATCCCTCATCATATGATAATATATGTCATTTGATGTTGTATAAAGGAACTGATCTTACTAACATGGGAAAGGGGAAAGAAATTGATGATGTGCACTGTTCACATGTTCAACAATCCCTGGAGACAGCAGTATTCTACTTGTGAATCAAGGACAGGTCACGGCCATGACTTTCCAACAGCGCAGAAGATGCTGCCAAATTATACCTACTACAGCATACCCTCCCTGCAGCCTATTCAAACCAACTTTCCCTGTGAGGCCCTTTGTGATTTCCTTTGGCTTTTACAAGGTGAAACCAGCTTCCCTTCTGGGCACAGACATTGCCTTCATATACAGTCTTTCATATCACATTGCATGTCACTCACCAGGATATAAGCAACTAGTTCAAAAAGAGGACATTATTTTAACTACTCTAAAGAAATGCTTTATTGCTGTTATTCATAAAATCATAGGATGGCCTGGGTTGGAAGGGACCTTAAAGATCACGTAGTTCTAACTCCCCTGCCAAGAAAAGGGACACCTTCCACTAGACCACGTGGCTCAGAGCTCCATGCAATCTGGCCTTGAACTCTTCTAAGGATGAGGCATCCACAACTTCTCTGAGCAACCTGTTTCAGTGCCTCACCATCCTCATAGTAAAATTTTTTTTTCTAATATCTGATCTAAACCTACTCTCTCTCAGTCTGAATCCTTTCTCCCTGGTCCTGTCACTACGTGCCCTTGTAAATATTCTCTCTCCATCTTTCTCATAGGCTCCCTTCAGGAACTGGAAGGCTGTAATTAAGTTACACCAAAACCTTCTATTCTCCAGGCTGAAAAAAACAATTTTCTCAACCTTTCCTTGTAGGAGAGGTGCTCCACTCCTCTAAATATCTTGGTGGCCCTCCTCTGGACTGGCTCAAATAGGTTGATGTTCTTTCTGTGCTGGATATCCCAGTGCTAGATGCAGCACTCTAGATGGGGTCTCATCAGAACAGAGTAGAGGGGCAGAATCACCTCCCTTGACTTGCTGGCCACACTGGTGTTGAGATAAGATTATTGAGAGATGCCTCTCCCCAAATTAAGGTGCAAGTAAGACCGTATGCCAAAGTCAATAATATGGATTTTATTTAACAGTAAATGTGAGGTAAAGAGATAGAAAATAGAAAAGAGGGAGAGAGGGAGAGATATCAAGCAAAAGATAGTCACCACCCATGGATCCAGTAGTGTCCCATTGGTCCTTCTTCATCCTGGGCTCCTCAGTGGCGGGGGTCCTAGAGTTTTTTGTCTACAGGTACCTCCCCTATACAGTCCAAGTTCCATGTATCCATGGGGCATAGATGCTGTTCCCACAACTTAGGGTGATATGTGTGTGAGCTGTTCCTTCCTTTCCCACAGTTTGCCACAGTTGAAGTTTTTGTCAGGATGTATTAACCAGGATGTGCTAACTAGATCTCCCCTCACCAGGCCTGGAATTAGCACCTTCCTGTCATAATTTCTTTTCTCAAGTTCCCACTGTGGTGGCTTATCTCATTGCAAGTTCCCTCTGTGGCCTTGACAATGTTTTAAGATGGGCAAATGTGCTCTTTAAGTCCTTACAACTGCTTTTGATGCAGCTCAGAACACAGTTGGCTTTCTGGGCTAGGAGAGTATATTGCTGACTCAGCCCCTCATCCCCTAGCACCTTCATCCCCCAGCCTGTATCAATACCAGAGGCTGCCCTGACACAGGTGCAACACCTTGCACTTGGTTTTTATAAACTTCATGAGATCCTCACGGGCCCACTTCTCAATCTTGTCCAGGTCCCTCTGGATGGCATCTCGTCCTGTGGGTGTATCAGCCGCAACCACTCAGCTTGGTGTCCTCTGCAAATTTGCTGAGGGTGCACTTGATCCTTTTGTCTACATCATTAATTAAGGTATTAGAGGAAAGTCCTGCTTATCAAACCTGATTTCCTTTTATGACAAGGTAACCCACCTAGTTGATCAATGGAAGCCAGTTGATGTAAACTTTCTGGATTTCAGCAAATCTTTTGATGCTGTCTCTGACAGGATCCTTCTGGACAGAATGTCCAGCACACAGCTGGATAATCACACCGTGTGGTGGGTGAGCAATTGGCTCGCAGGTCGAGCACAGAGGGTAATAGTGAATGGGGTCACATCAGACTGGTGACCTGACACTAGTGGGGTCTCTCAGGGCTCCATATTAGTCCTTGTGCTCTTCAATGTCTTCATAAATGACTTGGATATAGGACTGGAAGGGAGTTTGCTAGTTTGCATATGATGAAAAACTGGGAGGAGCTGTTGACTGGATGCAACTGTCAAACCACTTTCTTATCCATGTAACAGTCCACTCATCAAATCCATCTTCCTCCAATTTAGAGAGAAGGATATTGTGGGGGACCATGTCAAAGGCTTTACAGAAGTACAGATAAATGGCATCTGTAGCCTTTCCCTTGTCCTCTGATGTAGTCACTCCATCATCGAAGGCCACTACGTTGGTCAGGCAGGACTTGGCCTTGATGAAGCCATGCTGGGTGTCCTGAATCACCTCCCAGTTCTCCATGTGTCTTAGTATACCTTCTAGGAGGATTTCTTCCATGATCTTCCCAGGCACAGAAGTGAGGTTGATAGGTCGGTAGTTTCCAGGATCCTCCTTTTTACCCGTTTTAAAGATGGGTACAATATTTCTCTTTTTGCAGTCACCATGGTCTTCACCAAACTACCATGACTGTTCAAATATCATAGCAAGTGGCTTGGCAAACACATCAGCCAATTCCTTCAGGACTCTGGGATGCGCCTGGTCAGGTCCCACAGATGTATGTACATTCAGCTTCTTCAAGTTGTCATGAACCTGATCTTTACAGTGGGAGCGACGTTGCTCCCCCAGTCCCCATCCTGCTGTCCATCCACTGAAGAGCTGTGGGAAGAAAAGTTGTCATTGAAGACTGAGGCAAAAGAGTTGCTGAGTACCTCAGCCTTCTCCTCATTCGTGTTACCAGCTTTCCAGCATTGTTTATTGGGGAGGGTACACCTTTTTTGACCTTCCTTTTCTGGTTTTCATATCTGTAGAAGCTCTTCTTGTTATTCTTTGAATCCTTTGCCAGGTTCAGTTCCAGTTTCTCCTTGGCCTTCCTCACTCCATCCCTATACAACCATACTTTGTCTCTATATCCTTCCCAAGTTACCTCTCCTTCTTTCTACTACTTGAGCATTTGCTTCTTTCTCTTTACTTTGACCCTACTCAGCCATTCCAGTCTCTTGACTTCCTTGCCCGGTTTCTTGCTCCTGGGCATTGTATTGCTCTTGTACTCTATCAAAGACTTCCTTCAAGATCTGCCATCTCTGTTCCACTCCCCTGTCCCCGAGAGCAGTCTCCCAGGGAATCCCACTGACTATCTCCCTGAAAACTTTACTCCTTTTATCCCCCATATCCCTCATGACTGCAAACTCCACCAATGCATGATCTATGCAGCCAGGCTACTTCCAATCTGGACCTCCCCCGTTAGCTCGCTTGCATTGGTAACCAACAGATCCAATAACACATCCTCTCTGGTGGGGCTGTTAATTACAAAACAAATTACCCTTCTGTTTAAAATGCTGGCTTGTATATTGCTAATAACAAAAATCAGTATGTTGTAATAATGATATTACGGAAAGTACTGAATATCTTTATAATACCTAAGGGTTATATAGTGGTGTTCCATCAATTATAAAATTAATAATCTATTGATCTCTAGGTGAAAATAAAAAAAAAATCAATAACAATTAAGAAATTATGTGCTCAGACAATATTATTTAGTCCAATATGTATTGTTTTTTGTAGAAAATGCTATGATGACAAAACAGAGTATCGTTTGAAATAGAGGTTATCTCAAATAATAAAATAGATCAGATATTTTAGGCCAAGCTTCCAAAACTATTTTTAAAGCCACATCTGGTGGGTTATAATTAAATGTATAAAGTGTTAAGAAATCTCTAAGCAGCAAACAGAGGACTTGGAAATTTCAAATTACTTTTCATTTCCTATTCAGAAACCTTGTTTTGTAAGCATTTTAAGATATTGAGAATCAAACTGTATGGCATGAAATCCTTTTTTAAATAACAGAGGAATAAAAGCTCATCTCATCAAAGAACATTTAGAGGACCAGTCCTTGTAATTCAGTGTGCACACACAAGGTTACAATCCACTTGAGAGATCCTGGAAATGTCATAAGCCGGCAGAGAGCATCTCAAGCAGTTTATGAATGACAAAAAAGCCAAGGGAGATGATTATAACCTTGCATTCATTCAGCAATCAAGCATCATCATTATCAAATCCAGAGAAGCTTAAAATACTTATGCATTTTAAGGTTGCTCAGGTCTGTCAACTCATTCAACAAAATGTCATATGAAAGTAAAACAGAGATAGAGGGTTGGCCTGGAGACTCTGGGTTTTTATTTCACCAGTTGCTCACATAGCAGTTAAGAGAATTTTAAATAGATTATTTTTATGAAGATTGGGTCTTACATGAAGGGCAGTTTCACTTCTGGCCATTTAAAAAAAAACAATGTAAAATACCTGTAAGTTTTTATGCCTTCTTTTAATAGTTATCAATGGACTTAATTTATTCAGCTGAATAGGTCAACCTGTTTTTAATGTATTTCATAGTGCATTTATTTATGCCATGTGCATACATCCTCAAATGAATTAACTCTGCATGAAGAGCAGAGTTTTCAGTATTAAAATGAAAAACCTCATGTCAACAGAACCATTCCAAATTGCTTACTCCTGTCTGTATCTCTAAAGAAGAAAAATTACCAAAAGAAAATTAAAAAAGGAAACCATCTTCAAGAACACTGAACTATTAAATTAAATAACTGCTATTATTTTAGGTGTGCTGTAAAACTATTTTGTTCAGAGATGATAATTCAAAATTAGAAATCAACTGCACATTTTATTTCAACTAAATAAATATGCTTCATACTTCAACAACTTTACAACAGCAGGTTATCATTACAGTACTAAATGTTCAGTCTTCTAACTTTTGGTCTATTACATCTTTATTCAAACATAGTTACAATAAATAGGACTGTTGCAAAATAGACTCCTTTGCATGAATATATGACTGCATCTAAGGATACACCCATGACCTCGATGGAAAGGGGGCAACCACATCTTTCAGATTTTCAAGGATTACTTGGACTAGTTACAGCTTCTTAAAAACTCTTATCTCGCTCTTTCCTTCTCAAAGATGATGGAATAGGCATCAAACTATTTATCTACAATGAAAATAGTAAATGAAAGAAGAAATCTTACAGTTACTCTTTTAGAACATCTTCAACTTACACTGTTAGCAAGCTTCCATAACCTTAAAAGATACGGAGTTCATAAACTGATTTTTTGCTGCAAACAGTAACTACCAAACCTAAATTTTGGAAAGGCATGACTCAAGCTCCAAAGAGGAAAAAAAATACACTTTAGTAAGTTTTGAGGGCTGAATTTTAAATACACAGGGTAGCTAAACTGAGAAACTTTAGGAAATATACTTAAAGAGTGGCACTTATGTCTTCACATAAAGTCTAAAAACTACCCATAATCCGAAAAAAGAAGAGATCCAAGTACAGATTCTATATGAAATACAAATAAAGTGAAACATATAGAAAACTCGTTTATGTAATTTATTTCAATTTTAGATACAGTTTTTTTCCTGGGATAAAAAACCACCCCTATTAACTGTATAAACCAAGTACAGCTTCATATTTTCTTTGAAATCAAATAGGTAACTATAGGTACAGAATAGAAATAAAGCTAAAACTATGGAAGACTGATTTATAAGAGCAATAACTGATTAGCTTTCTTCTAGCCTGGTCAGCCTAGCTGGAACTACTACAGGTTTTAATGTTTCCCCTCAGTCCCCAAGCTTATATAGCAACCCAGTGTCAAAACCGTGAAAAGCACCTGCTCAAAGCAAGATGGGTGCCAGCATCAGATCCTCAGCACTGTCTAACCAAGACCTAGAAATCCTGTGGGATCCTGGTCCACTGCTGCTTTATCTTTCCAATAAAGCAGTTTAACTCAACATCTAATCCAAATCTTGAACACACTGTTGACTTTCACTCTGTAAAACTAATTTCTTTTTAGCCTACTAAAACAACAACAGCAGCTTGGTTTCTAGATATCTCTAGATGAAAGGCATCCTTGTGAGGGAAAACTCTCAGGTCACCTGGGTAAAACAGGGAAAAAAAATTCCTGTGCCCTTTATTCTAGCAGGATTGGTCCTCTCCTAATGATTATATTAGCAAGAATGTAGTTCAAAGGCAGTAGATGCAGAATGAAGTGGTTTTTGCTGCTGAAGAACCAGGAACTGCACAGCACGCATTTCAGGAAGTTTGCACGTATTGGGTCAAATCTGGTGGCATGCACTGAATATTCACTAGAAGGAGAAGAATATCAAATCTTCTTGGAGCAAAACTTCCATTTTTGAGTCCTCAAAGGAATTTGATTCACGGAGCCTGAGAAAGCTCCATAACCTGGGACAAATTTCAGTAAGTGAGGACCATCAGGAGGTTAACTTCAAAAGCTCACTTCTGATCTGAACTACAACTCATTATCAGCACACTCTGCCTTTCAAATACAGACACTCACAGTAGCTCTTAGATTGAATGTATTCTCTGCCTTCTCCTCTGGGACCCTAGAAAGGAATGCTTTCTATCACATCCACAGCTGCAGTTCCACAAAGGACTTCAACTAATACCAATTGGGAAAGAAAAAAAAAAAAATAAAGCAAAGCAATCCTGACTTCTAACCCATCACCTGGAGTACCTTTAGTACATACTAAATACTTGTGCTGTGATGATGGATGGAACACAGATCCTGACATGGAGGATTTCTATTGCCCAGTTGAAAACTGTAGCATAATTAACTGTTCAGTACCCAGGCTGGTTATATAGGAGCCTAAACCCAAGAGATGTTTCACATTATGTATCTATCTGGAGCTGTAAGAAGTAGGTATTAAAACCAAGCTGGAATGAGACTCTTTCCTCTAAGAGGACAGAACCCAGAAGCACTCTCGGAGCATGACTGACATTGGAAAACAATTAGTTCACTTCAGAGAAAAGCAACTTTGCTCCCAGAGATATTCTTCACAGACAGAGTTGCATTTTCAAGGTTTTTAAGAAAGTGATGCATCCAAGTCCTTTATTTTCAGGGTGAAACAATTAACTGGTAGTTTAGAAAGAGCACTACTCACAGTTTTGCAGAAGAGCAAGCACTGCTTTTTCAGAGAGGGGTAACTCACACACTAGACAGGATTGGTGAGTGTTCAGAAAACATGTCAGTCTCGACATTTCAAGTGCGGTAGAGGCACTGTGAGAACAGCTTCCTCACAGCATAGGTACCCAGATGAATTACCTGTAATGTCAGGGAAATATGCATAGAGAGTAGTGATGACACAGCTCCTTTTAAACTGTTCTCAACAGGCAAGACATAAATATCAGACTTTTTTTACACATATATGCTCTGATAACACATTTCTGTGTACATATGTAAAAATTGATTCAATAATTGGAAAGGCTAGAGCTCACTAAACAAGGTACTTATACAGATATACACAAAGCAAACACTTTAAAATGTAGTCATATCCATGTTTTGCTTTCATGTGTTCATTTTGGTCTGAGCTAGCTTAGAATAAGCTTAGAATTCTGGCTTTTTAATATTCCCAAAGTTCTTATTTTTAATTGAAAAACATCATTTGTCGAGGGCTTTATCTTTTAGCTATTCTCGCAATGCCACTAACACCTTGAAAGTAAGTGTTCTCAAAAATAAAGCTTTTTTTGACAATGTTATTTAGCAATCTTTCTGTAAAAGATCACCTTGCTAATTGCTCATTAAAACAGAGAAAGAGATCCCCTGGATCATTTTCTTCAGTTTGCAGAACAACCTTCTTCTTCCTAATCATGCAAATAGTACAAGTTACAGGGAGAGTAAAAAGTAATAGCCTCATTTAAATCCAAACCAGTGAAAGTCAAAATCCTATGTAAATCAATGACTCAGCTGACCTCTGTGAACAGATTTTCACCACAAATTTTTACAGCAGATCAAAGTTAAATTCCCTTTGTTTTTCTTCAGAGACGTGAAGCCATGTTCACATGGCTAAACCTAATCAGATCTGTGAACATTTGGAAGATAAAAGACTTCCTTTCTATTTTATTTTAAGTAAGTTTCATAAATTTGTTTTTCCTAAACAAACAAGTAGTAATCTATTGCCTTCTGTGAATTTGTCAACTGTGGTTACAAGCAGAGATGGTACATAGGTCTCAGTACATTTAAAAAGATGGAGGCAAATATTATCACTGTGCCCTAGTGGTTAAGTTAAAAGCATAAAAATATGAAGTTAAGGCAATGGCAAAGTCTCAAATTTCCTCCTTATACCCTGATTTTATAAGGTTATCTGGGTCCAAAAATTTTCCTACAATATGAAGTTCGTGGAAGAAGAAGATAGTTCAGGACTGAAGCCATAGGTCCAGATCCACATACTTGTATACATATCTTTTAAAATATCCTCAATATTTTTCAAGATAGAAGACAAAAATTCCAGGCGCATCCTGAGAAGAATTTGAAATAAATACCTACAAAACTGCAGAAGCCCTAGGTTTAACACACAAGTTTCTCACCCTGCTGCAAAAAGAGTAACACTGCCTATGTACTTCCTGCAAATGACTCATTTCTCTACTTATGATTCTCCACCAAGGATTGATGCTCAGAACAGAGCAGTTTAAAACTGGAGTCCTTCGTGACACAATCAAGATTGTTCAGTAGAAAAGCATGTACACTGCTTCCTGTTAAAGGTCATGGAAAACACTTCATTTTTTACATATTTTTCCAGTCTCCCCATAATTGCAATTGCATTACTTGTTCAGTGGCATGTTGTCCCATTACATACATTTTTAACAAGTGAATGCATCAGAGCAATGAATGAAAAGGATTCAGTCTCGAATGATCTTGTTCAGATGAGGCTGCTAAGCCACAAAGGCCATAACATATGCAAGGAGGATTTAACTTTCATGATCAGCTGTGACTAGCATGCTTCATACGGGCAGTTAAAGATAGCCTTATAGACACTAAAGCAGTGATGGCAGTGAAGACAAAAATATTTTCATATTCAACTCATTCTTCTAAAAAGGAAAGTATTGAAAGCTTTAAAAATGACCAACCTTTGCTTTTATACTTAATTAAGGGATGAAACTTCCTATAATATGACATCATTATAAATCAAAAGGGAGGAATAATCTATCATTCTTCACATGCTAAAATCCTTATCAGTAATCTACCAGGTCAGGAACTCTGTGGACATTTCGAACTGTCTCCAGGCTTCCAATTCACCATGATTTTCTAGTGTTTTCTTAAATTAGTCCTACAATATGTTAGGGATTAGGATTGAGGTCAGAGTTGTTAAAATACACAATCTCTCATTATAAACAAACCTTCACCCATTCTATCACAACAATCCCACTGAACATGTGTAAAGCAATTGTATTTACAAGTGACCTGAAAATTAATATGGCACAGCTACAGTTATAGTTTTTTGCTTTCAAAACGCAGAAATCTGACCCACACTGGAGTCTATCTACACTAGCAAGCCACTGCATGTGGAGTACATTGCCATAAAGTGAATACAACTTTTAAGGAGCTTATTGCACACTTATCACTGGTCCTTCTCTATTTTCACAGTGGTTTGGTTTTCTTGTATGACAAATTAGGGGTTTTTTTCCTGTTCAGATGAACTAGAAATCACTATTTACTTGATACCCTATGGTCTATAATTTATCATATGACTTTGTTCTTCTAATAAAAAAGTGTGTAGCTACAAATTAAATATTCTATCAAGCTATTTTTAGTGGAGAAGAGGAATGATGGAAATCAGAAAGGTAGCTTTGGGTTTCCCTCTTTGTTCTTCCCCATGTCTTTTTTAAAAAATAAACCAACACACAACCCTCTAATTTTTAACTCAGACAAGTCCAAACTCAAACTTGCTACTTTGGTCTTTATACTTTCTAGAGTTTCCAATCGGCAGAGCTGACCTCTGCCATTACACAGCCTTCTCTCAGATCAGGATTCTGTACTCTAAGAGCTCCACCCGCAGCCTGTCATCTTTGTCCTTTAGGGAGTCCTCTTCACTACAAAACAACCCACAACTAGAATTCCTTTAGTATGCATATGAAAGAAGAAACATATTACGAAATACAGTGGTTTATGAAAAGATTTCCAAAGCAGGGTTCATCATTTTAAAGGAAATCATTTTTCCAATGTACATTACCATCCATTATGATTGATGAACATATATAGCTCCTGACGTTTGATTATTTGAAATTCAAACCATTAAAAGGAAATCGATCTTTTGAGCAAACTTCTTGTAGCTAATTTCTAGTTATCACTGTCCTAGATAATACCATAGCAACTATGTTTGTAGATACTAAAACCCTGCCCCCAGGAATTATGCTTCTTTCTTTTGCCTGTACTACAATTCAGTTCTCTGTGCAGTATCAAAAACTACTTAATGGTCTGGATTTCTTTCCTTCTTTTTTTTTAATTCTTTTTTTGGGCTGAGAAAAAGTTATGTAACACTTTAAAACTATACTGTAGAAAAGTACTGCTTTCATATCTCTATATCTCACTCAGAGAAATGTGAAGCATGCCAAATTAAAAAACTGAGATATAATTCCTCTCAAAATTATGTGTATAAATGATTAAGTATATGGTAAAATACTATCAAAGCAAAGCAAATAGCTCCGAACTGAAACACTTGAATCTGCTTGATTTTTCTGTCTAGAATTATTTCTCAGTGGTTTTATGGAAATTAAATAATGAAAATACTGTATTAGAAAGCACATTGATGGAGTGAGCAAGTTTTATCAATTATCACATCATATTTACAGAAAGGCAATTTTAAACTTGCAAATAGATGACCTAGCACTAAGAACTCCACTAAAAGTTTGTGCAGGCTGTTCTCACTTTAGAATTTACGTTACCAGGTGAAAGTTCACTGAAGAAAAGCAAAAAAAAACAAACAACAACAACAATAACAAAATGTGATCTATCATGCATCTATAACAGACAGTCACCCAAACAAAAACAGGAATCATAGCAGTGGCAATCTACCATATGACCAGTGATAAATTCCATTTCTCTACATACCACTGCCCTACAATGAACTACTAAAAATTATGACAAAGAACAATAATTACTTAATTTAGCATATAATTCTAATGATAGAATTAAGAATATAAATCAGCTGCAAGAAAAGTTGCAAATAGATTGAGACAAGTTTCACCAGACAAGTTTCAAAGTAATTCATCTTATTTGAAATATCAAGCCAGTTCTAGACACAGCAACATAAACTACTGTCACTTGGAACATTTTATGTTTGCTCTCTATCTACACAAATAAATCACTCTTCTAGATTGCATATCGAATAAGTGAAAGCATGAGCATGAATTACTACATGGACCTAATACCGCTTAGGTTCCCTGAAAGCAGGGGAGGAGGGAGATATTAGTAGCCCAAGCTGATAAGATATTATTGAGTTAAAAAAAGAAAAAAACCAAAGCTGATCTAAAATAATTCACAGAAACCACAAGTTTACTTTAAATGGAAAAAAAATTAAAAAAAGAGTTATTAGAGAAATTTGCTACCTCAAATGAATACAGAGTAAGGACTATGTTCAACCAATAAAAAAAGATAACGATGGCACATTTGCAAACCCAGCCTGTAGAGTACAAGAGCTGTAAGTTTCCTGACAAATCTTCACTCACACAGAGATCTTTCTTGTAACTCAAACACACCCCACAGGATCAGACCCTTGAGGTCTATCCTCCTTTCTGTGAAAAGCTCACATATAAGCTAAAGTGAATCTTCCTACTTTTTCTATACTACAGTATATACTGTATATATATATACTTCTGAATCTTAGATTCAAGCAATAAGTAGAAGTAATCTGCAACCCAAGTACCTTTAGCATTATTACTAATAATATTATTTGCCAACAAGTAATAATGATATGAATTACAGTGTGATAGGCAAGCAATCCTATGGATATTATTTGACTTAGGTTCAAATTCAATAAAATATTTTTAATGACTTGCACATTAAGAGATGAAGTTTAATGAATGAAAGCAAAATAGAAATACACACTCAACCCAAATACCAGCACAGATCAAGTTCTGACACACATGCTGGCACTGAACCTCACCACACAAGCTCTCTTAGTTTGCATTAGTGGAACAATTTTTTTTAAAATAATTATATTTCAATAACAGCCCACAGAAAGGGTTTCTATGTTTCTCAGTATATATATGTAAGAAATCAAAATTACCTTTTGCTGCTGTTGATCAGTCACACCACACTTACATAAAAGCTCTAGGCTTGACGCTTGCATCTTAACCAACACAAGACTATGCAGCCCTCCACCATCACACAAGTACTAATCCCCATCATACACATACACCCCTTCTCCCTTGACCTCATATTCACCTACAAGAAACAAGTTTCTTTGTTGTTTTTAGTGATTCCTCATTAAATTGTGTTTCACCTATAAGCTGATTCTCCAACCACTTCACTAAAAACAAGACAAGCTCTGCTGCTGCAAACAAGATTAAGTAGCCACTACAAATCCTTTGTCAGGAGGATTATACATTTGATTGTTTCCATACTGCTAGTAATTTGCTGTGGTAAATGTAGTACAAGGTTATAGTACATATTATCAACAAGGTATGTGGGGAGATAGAATTAGAAGAGACATGCAAAGTTATCTTATGTTGCTTCAAAATATTCATTCACATTTTTCTGCTTAAAAACAGAGAGCTTCTCTGCAGTATCTACACTGTGGGGTATTGTGCTAATGGGATTGTATGTAAAGCATGAAAAATTGAACAAATGCCTATTGAAAGTATATCAGATGCTAAATAATTTAATGCATGAGCTTTATAAATGTAAACATTCTCAAATTACTCTGCTATGAATTAGTAATAAAAAGATAAATTATTTAAATTTCTGCTGCAAAGGGGAAACCTAATGAGATCATAAAGATTCCTTTTAAGAGAATTCCAGACTAAAAGTATGTTTTCCAAGAAGGTAATTTACAGTCCAATAATTTATAACTATGAACTAGTGTTTCTGCAATCAGAATGATTTATTGTCTGCATTTACTACGATTAATGTTTGAAGTACAATGATAACATCTTTTTGCAACTGTGCAATATCATAAACACTGAGAAGGTCTTTTCATAAACTAGAATTACTTTCAGTCTAATTTTCTAGGAGCCACCTTCTTGTAATCAACATGTGAAAATACAGTCATTACTGTATTTTAAAATATTTAGATTATAATTAATCTTCAAGAGTGATGCCCCTAAGATTGTCAGCATGAAAAGAGGAAAGTTAAATATGTTAAGATGCAACTATCCGACAGCTTAGTCTCTATGAGAATCTTTCACATTGAAGAGACAATCGCAAACTTTTTTACTTTTATTCCGAAATCCTGAACTACTGATCACTGGAAGTTGTTTATTTCCTTATGGGAAATATTAACTTTTTCTTTCATTGTTTTTAGTTTAATTTAGACTCTCAGCATGAGGAAAACACACTAAAACAGATCAAACATTAAAAAAGTGATTGATAGATTCCTGTCATATTTGCCAATGACTATCTGTGACACAGTTCCTAAAAGTTAAGAAATATAGTAAAACGAGATAGAGATCCATTCTTAGTCAGGCACACAAACAGGCAGCTGGAGAGAAGGCTGCTACACTGGGACAAGCAGGGCTCATGAACAGGAGGGGAGAGTCACGCCTCTGTTGGCAGCAACTGAGCGCCCCTACGGAATCTTAGGTTTGCAAGATGGGTCAAGCAGGGGCTCAATTAAGACTGAAAGACATCTGTCTAAAACTCCTACGCAACATAGGTAGTAACTAAAATAAATTTAAACATTACTTTCTGCTTTATCAAAAAAAAATGAGAGTAAGAAAGACGTAAGATAGCTTTATAAAGAAAATTTAGAGGAGGACTACAAAATAAACTTTGATGAAGTAATAATGACAATAATCATGAAAAAAATCCAGTAGAGGCAGAGAGTATTGTGTCATTCAACTGGTGAAAGTCACAGTCACTCTCTGAAAACCAGGGCCCAGAACACTGGTAAAGTAGACTAAAAATATGATAGTTTTGGAAGTCCATATTTTGGAAAATATGCAACAGCGATTGCTAATATACTTCTGTAAAAGTGCATGGGTATAAGAACAGTGTTCATATCAGGAGTAAGAGCACTACTACCTCAGAGTAATTCTTCACAGGGACAACAGACAACATTGCAGATGAAGATGAATGGGCTATTAGTTTGGAAGTACACTCAATATTTATTTTTTAGTTTACAGGCTTATCAGCTCTTGTCAATTACATTACCACTGAAAAGAAATCAACAAAACAATAAAACTTGTAGTACTGATCTAATCTCTTAAACAAGTTCACAAAGTAAATATGATTCTGAAGCTGGCAAAAATAAAATTTGTGAGGGTACTGTGGAAAAAGTACTTTAAAAAGTTATTGGATTAAAACTAAACCCACGTTCTATTGCTTTCAAGACAACGTAATTTTTCAAAAAGGCAAAGGACAAAAACATCCCAAGAAGAAATTGAAGAGTGGCTCTGTAAAAAGGGGAATTTCTTAACACTGTCAGAATAAAGCTCAGCTTGGCCAGCTTGTTGCTTTGGGAAAGAAAAAAAAAAAAAAAAAAAAAACAACCCTCCCAAAAAAAATTAGTTACTTAATCCTTCAAGCAGAGTTCATTCAGGCATCTGAGAAAATCCACAGAGGAGAAGCTGGAACAAGGTACTAATGTCTATAAGGACTAAAGTCAAAGGGTATAAAAGAAAAAGAAAAAGAGAGAGCTATAGCTGCAGGAAATATTCTTTGTATACTAAATCATAGAATACAACATGGAGAATATAAGCATCTTATGTTGTATAGGTGTAAACTAGCACCAGATTAAAATCTACTTAGTCTACTCCAGCGTGTAAAGAAAGAAGGCGCACAAAGATAGAGATCTGAACAAGGAAGTCTGTCTGGTTGTCCAAATCAACCACCCTAGAACACAACTCAATCACTTATATTGCAAGAGAGTAATACACAGTAGTAGAAGTAGTTACAGCCTTCTAGAATTTGCAATTCAAATTGTTATTTGATAAAGGCCACAAAATACTTACTATCTAAATTGAAGAGCAAACTAGAGGAGGAACAAGAGGCATAATTCCCAGCAGCTGACAATGGTTGTATATTCCAGACCACTCCTGAAATCTGTGCCTCCAGGGCAGCTACATCAATCCCAGGTGAGGCTCACAATGAGCTGTACTTGAAATGTTCACACACCGAACATGGCTCAAAAGGATCATCATCTTTGTATCACCCTTCCCCATGACAGCATTTCACAGTCCTGAGGCTACGAGAATGTAACACAGCTGTCTCTCTCTGGAAAAA
Source organism: Cephalopterus ornatus (assembly GCA_013396775.1). NCBI lineage: Eukaryota > Metazoa > Chordata > Aves > Passeriformes > Cotingidae > Cephalopterus > Cephalopterus ornatus. Next base: position 31,913 of record VZRE01009253.1, read on the forward strand.
AGAAAATAAAACCAAAACCAACCAACCAACCAAACAAAAACAACCTAGACCATGTTGAGTTTACAAGAAGAATAAACAGACCATGAGGAAGAGTATCCTCCATGGAGCAGGAGAATACCTATTAAGGACCCTGTTCCAGAGGTGAGTGAATTACAACACACTGTTCCTCTGAGACGAAAGCATCAAATTTGAATATTGACTATTTTTTTCAGAGAGGAAAGATGTGGAGGATTAAGGCCATATTTTGAATTTCCATTCTTCTAGATCTCTCACTCTTTCTTGTATAAAGAGCTTCAGGCCACCCTGAACTCAAACTGATCTTCTCTACCACTGCTAAAGGAGAAAGTAGCAGCACTGTTACACGAGCATGAGATGCTTTGGATCTAAAAAAAACCCTAGATTTGTTTCACTCACTGTAAGAGTCTAAGCTAAAATTATTCTATAATTCTTGTAAATTATGAGGTTTTTTTCATTTCTCTTCTAACTCATACATTTTAGAGTTGTAATGAAAAATAAAACTTTTTCAGTATTTTTTCATCTAACACAATTAGGAAAATTGCAAAATACTTACATTCTTTAAAATGAGCAAGCTCAGAGAGAAGAAGCATTGCAACCATGGCAGCTCAGGTAAGTTATCATAGCACTGTAGAGCTTGTGAACTAGTGTTAATCCAACTGAGCTAGTGATCTTGCTCTACAGTGAAGGAAAACTAGTGCCTCCAAACAACTCAGGCTCCATGAGAATGAAATACAGTTATATCAGAGCAACATGGAGTGACAGAGTAGTCATACCCCTAGTCATTCCCAAATCGACAGTCTAAGAGACAATGAAAACTGCTCAGTCATACAGCACATTGGTCACTGCTAGCCACAAGCAGAAAGAGATACTTGGAGTGCTTGTAGTTTATCACCCGCTGGCTTTCCACAGTTTGCCTCCTCAGTTCCTCCCTTTATATTGCTCCTATTCTTTCTCCTGTCATAGCCCTTTCTCTCTTGGACCTCTCTTAAAACACATCTTCTTCTTTCACTTTTCCACTCTCCCATAAGATTCGTGTATCCTATGTATCTTTTGTACCTTTCCTTATCTCTAATTCTTGAAAATCCCGATATCCATTCCTCAAATACCACTTCCTTTCCAAGTCATCCATTATTCCTTGAAAAGCACCCTTCTCAGATTCACCCCTCGATCCCTTAGTCCCCTTTTTTCATTTTCTGTCCCACCTAGACACATCTTTGTCCCTTTCTTTTCCCTTTTATATACATTTTCTATGACAAATCCATTCTTTCTTCCCTGGAATTCTTATTTTGTCTCCTAGCCTCTTTCTGCGTGACTTGACATCCACTATGACATACCTCTCTTGAGCAAAACTCACTACACTTCCTAAAAGTCACAGGTACTGCAGGTACAGTAAGGAAGTACAAGACCCACAACTTACTTATCCTGTCTCCCTCTTCATTTCAATGTTCACAGAGCCCTACTCCTTTTTTTACTCTCTTTTTCTGTAACCTAGGGTGTCCCATAAAGTTCAGACCATCCCTCTCCTTTGTGCTGTAGCTACTCCTAAAACCCATGCCTTTTTCCCCTCACACCACCTATTTTAGGTGGAATACCTCCTTACATAGGTCCCCAAACCTGGGTAAGCTTACTTATATCTTCTGCTTTTGTCACATGAAGTATTATTGTTCTCTTTTACAACATAAACTATTACATTGTCCACTTAGGCCATATACCAAGCAAGACTCTCAAAAGAGATTTTCTTTCTAAAAATCCTGAGTATTAATACATGCTTTTGTATGACTTTATCTAAAAGCTCTTTCACACATTTTCAATAATAGATTATGTAATAGGATTGTTCAAACTTCTTTTCTTCATCTAAACTAAATGAACCAACTAAGCAGGTATTGAAAGAGAATGAAGGTACCAGTCAAGGGCAATTTTACTCTGTTAATCTCTCGCAAGGATTTTGCCAATAATCCTGAGCTGATATTGTGAAGGGTAGGATACTCCTTGTGATATAATCATTCCTTAAAGGGAAAGACACTTCGTCTTAACTTACAAATGTGAGACTGACAAATTAAAATCACAAATTTCAGAATGAGACTTTAAAATCTCTACACATGCACACACATGTACACATGTTGCATGCAGAGCAACCTAACCCATAACCCAGAAAAGGAAGTGGAGGTCTTTTGGCTAATTTACCTCACCAGACATGGATCAGGCCTGAGTTGTACAAAAGCAGCCATAGAGGAAATACTTGCAAATGGCCAGTCTGTATTGCTCATGTCCAAATTTGAAACATGCTTAAACGTGGTAATTCCGTCTGGATTTTCTGCATAATTTGGGATGAATTATTGCTAGTAGCAGCATAGAAGATTGCAAGAATGTACTTTGTTGGTGGAAATAAAATATGCCCACATTTGTGAAGCAGAAATTATTAAAGGACTGAGTATGAAATTCCACAGTGGCAATTTTTTACAGTAAAATGAAAGGAATGCTTAGAGCTGGTAAGAGTATGGCTCTACAGAGACTTGAAATTCACTGTGTAAGGTTAAAGAATATATCCAGAAAGCACAGCAGCGTAGGGGAAAATGGTTTCTACCAAAGAAGAGAAGGTATTCCTTAGCAAAACACAATTTTTTTTCTAAAAAAAGGGCATTCCTTACTGATTACATCATATAATATATGAAAGGAATGGTGTTCTCCTGATTTACTTCATCAATGCTGACATGCTTTGTTCACATTTATCTAACATACTGAGTTGAATCACAACTGTAAAACACTCTAATTCCATTTGAGTAGCAGATATTGAAAATTCTGTTCCCAAAGAAGAAAATACCACTTAAAGGGAGAGCAAAACCACAAAAATGCCTATGAGCGAGGGAGGAGAAAGCATATGCAGAGGGGCATGTAGGAACTCCCAAACGCAACAGCAGTGCTGAGGTATCAGTGTATCAATTCATACCATGGAAATGAGTACTGCAGTTTTATGTCATAACACTTCTGCCTTCTAGGTGAATCAGAATGTCCCTTTCTCTGGAAAAAGGTATGACTAATTTAAGAGAAATTTAGTTTTTGATGGAAGTAACACTTTTCCTTCATCACCTTCTTTCTTGCTACAGTATAAATCACATTTTTCACTACATACTGAATCCTTTGCGGACAAGTCCAGGGGGGCATTGTAATTAACATCTTGTCATCATCTGCAGTTCCCTGGTCAATACTTCAGCCTTCCCTTAGGTATTTGCCTACTTGGATTTAGAGTAGCAAAAAGGTTTTGCTGTATGATAAGCTCCAAGGCTTTTACAAAAAGGAGGTAGCTGCCAGACCCATTGTAATCTTCAGCACTTTTTCAAAGAAGTCTTTGTTTGCCTTTTTACCAGGCACTCCAAATGTAGGCTTGAAATTAATTACCTGAACATATATTTAAGTTTTTCTTTGAGCATAAACCTAATGTTTGTTTTATTAATTGTGAAGAAAGATATTATTTTCCCTGGTATACCAAGATACACACTTACAAACTATACTCAATCTGCTTTGTTTTAAGAGAAAAAAGGGAATAGTTCCTATGTAATGCAAATCATCTCACTGCTTCTTTCAGGCACATTTTTTTCCTTGAAGAGTGTATTCTAAGTCCTTTCTGAATCCTATGAGCAAGAACAATTTTTCCTAAGATAATGCAGAGTTACACTGGCAAAACAAGTACATTAACATATGACATGAAGGATACTCATACACACAAAACACAAAGAGTTTCCTTATTTAATTATTATTTATCTGCTTTTTCTACAAGGTGGCTCACTTAATAAAAACCCCTTAATACTCAGAAATAGTCAGAAAAAGGCTGAGGATGTGCCATAGTTATTAAAGCACACAGCTGACTGAGTATTTCTGTGTTCTGCAGAAGTTTGTGTCACACTGTCCCAGTCAAGCTCTGACATTTGAAAATGTCATTGCTCAGACACAGAATAAAGCAAACTTCTTCTGGACTATTTGGCTCCAAATGGTTAATGACAACTATGTAATTCCCAAGGACAAGCCATCAAAAGAAATGTTAATTGATGAAATATAAGGCTAAAACTCTGGGAATGGGACAAAGTAAACTAACTCCATATGTGCAGGGAACAGATGAGTAATAGAGGGCGCAAGCTGTGAAATGGTTTATATTTTTACAGTCAGAGGAACCCAACAGTGAAACTAAATCACAGAGGTCTATTACTACACTCAAATAAAATTGAAAATAATGAGATTTGTTTAATCAGGAAGAAAAAGAAGAAAGCAGGAAGAATCTATGATTTATAAGATGCTGGTGAGCCATTCTCACATTTTTCAAAACTAATTGGATGCCTCATAAGCCATCATATGATTGGTACCTGTAGTTGAAAAAAGAGTGTCTTTAGGAGTGTCCTGGATGTCCTGAAATAAACTCTAGGAAAATCAATAGATCCTGAAAAAGTTAAGAAGTTATAATATTCATATGGATGCTTATGGAAGACAATATTTCGCCAATACTTGTGGAAATGTACTAAAGAAACACCATAGTTTATGGAGCTTACAGTCAAAGTTTCTTCACAAACAGTATGTGAAACTGCATACATTAGAAGGTAAAAGAAATCCATTCTAATCCAATATCTGGGGAAAAAATGTAACTTAACATTTGCTCTACCATTAGTACCAAATATATCACTGTTGTTAGACTACAGAGGTGCATGGATAGGCTCCAAGCTAGTCTTTCTGACTGAGACTGTATTTGAAGATTTGGAATAATGGAGTTGTTACCACTATATTAATCGTCTTCCCTGGTGAATAAGATCTGAAAAGTTGTAGAAAAAGCAATCTATTTTTTTAAGCCAGGAAAATGAAGTATTTCTTTCCTCTGCTCCGTGAAAGCTGTTATCAGAGTCCATGCAAATCATCTCAGCCTTTCTGATACAAGTACAGCCTCCTTACCAATGAAGTTGGTAAGAACACAAACTCAGAGAGCAAACTTGCAATGATCACAGTGCCACATGACACAGCATTGCCTAATAAATCTCTTAAGCTTACGCAAGCTTGGGTTTCCTTTAACATTATGCCAAAAATCAACCATGATCTGTTCCTGTATACTAGATTATTCTTTTTCAAGGCTTAGTCTCCAAAAGGTACTTGCTCTACAAATCTGGGTTAACTGCAAATATAGATACAGTTATTTCCTACCCATATTAAAATAAATTATGTCAATTAACAGGTAGATCAATATTACATGAGAAATAGAGGGAACATATAGAAATGAAACATACAACTATTGAATCCATTTTACAAGGCAGAGACACAAACAATACATTCAACATAATTAGGAGAAAGTAGTAGCAACAAATTTTATCTATAGTAGAGCAGTGAAAATAGACAAGAATGTATGCAACCCAATATTGATTTTTATGAAAATACGTAACAACTGGACTAAAAATTAATTGAATTAAACTGAAAGTGTGAACAAATTTATCTTCTTTTCAGAGTTTATTTTTTATGTTGTGTTAATAGTTTTAATTTTTGTATTATATAATTTATTTAAACCCACTACCTAAATCAAGGATGCCAGTGATTAAAGTATACCTTTGCTTGTCCATTGGTCAGTTGGAGGACATGCCGTAAACGGCCCTTTTACCCTAAACCTACATGGGAAGAAGCAAAGTTATAATGCTTTAAAAAATTAAAATGCAGCCAAAGGACAAACTTGCTTTCTAAGATGCTTCACTGCATACAATGGAACTTTAAACTACTCTTGGTCTGTAAATCATTTACATAAAATTAAAAAAAATATTAAAAATAAATTAAACAATTGTTATAAATATTACAATTAAATAAAAATCAGGAGATTATTTCAGGTGCCTAATATTTGGAACATAAAGATTTGTTCTCCAAATAAAAACTTCCCCCCTCCACCTTGCAAGGTTTTTGCCTTCCATCCTTGCAATGTAAGCCATGATTTTAGCATCTCAGGAGCTCTAGTAGCTGTCTTTTGTCCATACCTCTCTTTTCATCAATTGTGAAGAGGCAGAGAAAAATCATAATTGTCACTGTTGGTCAAGGGATGAACAAGAGGAGAAACATTGTTGCTAAGATGATTCAAGAACAGGTCAGAGAAAATATGAAATACAAAAAATATAAAATATATATGCTCAGTACAACAAAGCACAAAAGCAAGGTAATTTAAGTCTTTAGAATTACACAGTTTTGGGCTACATCTTTATAAACAACGTGCTGGTTCATTTTGCAGTTTCTGATTTTAATGATGTACTGCACAAAGAGCAAGTGATAATAGATAAAGGTTACCCGTCATGCAAAGAAACATTAATGCAAAGAAGCATTTTCAACATACTTGAAAGCAATACAGCTTTGTATTTACACTTCAGTGGGAATCTAGTTTAGCTGGACGAATTAAGTGAGAAAGTAGTAAATACCAATGAAAAGAAGAAAACTGAAGAAAAAAGGGATTTGGAAAAAGAGGACAGAACTAAAAAGGGGGAAAATAAGATGTGCCGGCAGTCATCTGGTAAATTTTTCACAGGAAAACTGAAAAGAAAAACCTACCACTCAAAAGAGAAATGAGCTTAACCATCTTTTGAGGCAGCATGGCTAAACCTACACCACGCCACACCAAAATGATTCTACATACCAAGGACCAAAGTTAATCTATGTGTCTGAATGTTACTTGCTAAAATTAAAAATCTGTATTTTCTTTAGTTAAATACCTGCAAGAAATCAATAGAGAGCGCATTTTCCATGCAGGAATATTTGCATTTCATGAGAGCAAAATTGAATGTCTAAAGTGAAAGTAGAAGGGAAAAAAAACAACTCTAAAAGTAAAGAAAAAAGTGGGAATTTGGGTTGATGAAATATAGTGTAACATCTTTTCCTTTGAGTTGATCAAGTAATGTCTTTCTGTGGGCTAGAGCTAGACAGATCTCTGTAGTGAAACTTTTCTGTTGTCATTTTTATTTTATAACAAATATAAAGAAACAAATAAAAATGTAAGTATTCCCTTAACCTGTTTAAAACAAAAAACTCATTTCCTGAAAAAGTGATAACTTAAAAAAAAAGTTTCAATTTTTGAATCTTTAAACTTTCTGCTTTTTTAAAAAAATACTCCTATTTTATAATATCTGAATTATTATAATTACATAGAGCAAATACATTTTTTTTCTGTATTTTTTATTTAGGGGAAAAAATTTTGCCAAGCCTGGAGGTTATTTCAGCAGACTAAGGTCTGACATTTTTAGCATGTAAAAACTGTGCCACAATTCAAGTCAACACAATTCTCATTTAGTTTTCTAGCAGGATTTTAAAAATATATATCAATGAAAACAAAACTCACAAAATACCCCACAACCCAGAGGTTTTCACAAACATTTTAAGGCTCCATTTTCTAATTTATTTCTACACCAATCTCGAGCCCTGAAAATGCAATTGCATTCCTGTTTCAAAAGGAAACAAACAAAAAAACCAAAAATCCCACCAATCTTCTTTCACCTGTCAGAATAATGCTGCCACAGCAGCTGGCTTCATCCACAACAAAAAATGACTGATTTTGCCATGAACAGGTGAACTGAGTTGACTCAGCTTAGTTATTCTGTCTCTGATGTGTTCTTTAAAGTAGTTCAACAAGTAGCGGAACTACAATCTCAGCTTTGTGTGGATTTGTGTCTCAGAACAAAGCTTCCATAAGGACTATCAGTTTTCTATCTTCTCTCTCAGATCCACAGAATTTGTAGGATGTCAACATCTATGACTCTTCTGCCAATTCTATCAAAATTGGCCTATAGTTTTAAAAGGTTTCAGGTGAGAATGAACTTCTTATGATGCGTGACTTAAAAATCTCTGGATTTCGTGGCACTCACTATGGAGAAAATGAAGCCATTCACGATGAAGATGACATGAACTTGATGTGAAGAAACGAATGCGACAGCCAAAATTTGAACAACAGTCACCACAAGGCAAACTAAATATAATAAACCAGTAATCTTACCATAGTCATGATATGAAAGAAGCTCTTTCTGCTTTGGACAGGGAGAATGGAATAAATATTTTCTCAAACTCAAATAATTAGTGGAAGTTGTGTGCCTTTATGATTAATGGGTGTTTCTCCTGTACCAGTCATTACCAACACTATAGTTTCAGATACTGCTTGCTCCAGTTAGAGCAGACAGCCTGGGATATGGAACACAGATTCTCTAAATTTCTACTGTTCTGTGGCCATAGTTGATAAATTCAAAGAAAAAGCAAAAAAACACAGTCCTGAGAGGATAATTTGGAAACACTTCCATTTGAAGAATTTGGTGTGAATGTTTAGAAATAATTCTAAAACAGAAAAAAATTAAAGACATCTTATAGGACATTAAAAAGAGCACAAGACTAAGCACCAGCTTTTCTATGATGATACTCCACAGTTCATGTAAATCAGATAATAATATACAATAATATACAAGAACACGAGGACACTGGCAGTACAGATGTTCACATGCAAAAGTGATAGCAGCTTGAGAATTAAGATAATTAGTCTTAACTATAAAGACAAAATTTATTGTAGCATTTGCCACTTAACCATTAACCATTTTGTTAGCAGCATTAATTTTAGCACCAGTGTAATTGCTTTGGAAATAACCTTGATAATAGGTTTCATGACTTTTTTAATTTTAAAAGTGTAAGTCAGTTTGCAAGGTAAATCCTGAGGAAGAAAAACAAAACTTTAATGAGTTGTGACTGTGTATGACAAGAACAGAAGAGTCAAGTGCATAGAAAAAATACACTATAGATTTTATCTATGTAACAAAATACATTATGAGTGTAAATGGGAATGAGGTCTCAAATTTTCTTAGCCTTGAATGTGAAAGTTAAAAATGGTTAACTTGGCAATATGGTGGCATATTGCTTCCGTAAAGATGGAAGATTACTTAATAGAGATTTGAAAGTTGCAATTAACACTGAAATTCACAAAAATTATACTGCAGATATATAATAACAGATCTTGTAGGTTATAGACAAAAAGAAAAACATAAAATTAATATAAACAAGCTGTATATAAATTTTTAAGGGTGGTGGTATTGAGTGGGGATTTTGTTAGTAGGTGGTGTTGTTGTGTGATGATTCCTGCCAAATAAGATGGAGAAGAACTGACTAAATTATCTTAATTTTCCATCTTTTTTTTTCCCTTAAGAATCAATTAGTCTATGAGATTTGATAGCAAAAGAAGAGCCAACACCTCATAAGACCATATTTCACTGAGCAATCTGTCAAATTATGATCAGAGTAGATATTCTGCAGCAGACCCAACCCTACAATTTCTTTTTCTGCATGACATATTTCTTCCTGTGCAATTTTAACTTTTGCCTACAGTATTTGCAAGTGATGAAGACTGCTGGGTACAGGAACACCATGTGCTTGCCAGTACATGTCAGTTTCCTTCCTAAAGCCTTTTTATTTGACAAAAAGACTCAGATTCGGAAAGGTGTTTAAACTTCTCACCAAACAAATGGAAATAAGAGGAAGATAAGCAAACACCTTTTGTCTGAAGATGTCATTATCTCTTAATTTTCACTGTTTGTACACCTCTTGTGTATTCACTGGAACTGGTACCCAACGAATGATGCTTCAGTTTGGTATCACAGTCTAGATAACAATGACTTAAATTATGCTGAGAACAGCTGATTCATATATATTCCTAGCATTCTTTGAATCCTAATGCTGATAAAGATTTCAAGGGTCACAAGAGAAACCTCTCTTTTATTTAACCTGAATTAGTTTTCCTGCTGACTACTCAACCTGTGAATGAACCCCTGGTGCAATTTTGGTGACACGGCTTGGGGTGAGCTCACTGCAGGTGACAAAGCCATTGCAGAGGGCTTTGGTTTGGAACTCTGCAAACTGGAATGCATTGAGAGGGGGAGAGCACTCTAAACAATCCTTAAATTAGCACAAGAGTTTTCTCTCAGTCCTTTTAACATTTGTGCTTCATGTTCTGAGGCTGGAAGCATCTGTCATACTCTCAATTGCTGCAGAACAAAAGACATGCAGTGAGCATCCTCAAGGTCTATATATCAACTCTAATCTTTTCAAAAACAGCCAAAGAGGACTTTGAAAGTCAGTGACTTGAAAACTTGGAATTTAGTGTAGTGATTGTGATTCATCTGTAGTTATAACTTGGCCTTCAAAACTGCTGGTTAGACTCCTGGTGGTTATCTGGAACATCAAAATTGTTTTGATTTGTTTGGCTGACGTTCATTGAGCTAATGTTTTCTATCTCAGTAATGTGAGCATGGGTGGCATCCATATAAATGATTAAAACAAAATACTCATCATCTTTTCAGAACATTTTGGCTTAGATTTCTTCATTCTGATTGCTTCAGGACCTCAGTTTCTACGGCTTATACCAAAGTCAAGCCAGGTTTTGATGTCCTAGTACCGGTTTACTTTTTATCATTCGTATATACTTCCTTGCTCATGAGATCCTGTAGCTATCAGATGTGCACTATTAAGTAAAAAGCCACTGTTCATAGCCATATATTTTCATACGTGTAATACATTACACGTCTTGAATGTAAGACATAACTCCTATTCACTATAGGAGTGAATCTTATATGAGCATCTTTTCTATGCTCCTACTTTTTCATCCTTACCAGAGCATCAGATCATCAATTTAGCATTTATGTCACTTATGTTCATGTTTGTGACTATCCAAATGCTTGTTCTTCTCACTGTCCTTTTTCAATATTTTCATTAGCTCCTAAGGCATCCTGTGCATTCATTCTGTTCTATTTTCCTTCTCTAGGGTCAGGCGATCTTCAGTTAATAGGTTTTTATCTGTCTCTGAGGTATGACCCCATTGAAATCCTGTTTTAACTTGTCATTTTCATCTACAGATGCAGAGTTTTACGAGCAGCAGATGAGCTTCCAATTCATCCTTAGTGTCTACAGAGCCTTGAGTCCTCTCATGAAAGTTTTTAGTTTGAACGGTAGTGTTTTCAAATGGCTAACACACTTCAAACAAGTTGAAGACTTATGATCATCAAGGGTTATTTGTCTACTGGATTCTTATTCTCTTTCTTTTTTGTCCCATGTATATTTGCAAGTATTCGACATTTTAAGTTGCTGACCATCTGTTTCCTTCAAGTCCTGCAGACATCAACATCATGCAGCTCTTTCCATCTGGCTATGCTTTCAGAAATGTTTCCATTTTAAAATCTCTTGGAGATATTTTTCTAACAACAACTTCAGTAGCCATCTGAGTTTTCCTTTGACACTATGCCTTCTAACTGGAACAATTCCTTAATTTAACTTCCAAACACTGAAAGTCTTGCTTAATTCCCCAATGTACTTTCTGTCGTTTATATTGTGTACACACACAGAAGATGGTAGGTCCCTCTTTTGAACAGTATTTATGATAGTTATAGCAGTACCTCCAGTCAAAATAACTGACTCATTACATTAAGCATCATGCAAACACAGTAAAATGACAGCCCTTGGATCCAAATTATTTCCATCTACCTTTTCTTTTAGAGATCACTGACATGACACCTGTCAACAGAAGTCATGTCACCTATCAACAGAAATCAGTACAGAAACATCAGAAAGAAGACCAATACAGGAACCTTTTACATTACAAACAAGGTGACTCAATGATAGGATATTTGCATAGTTAATCACGTATTTAATGGTCTCATAATTAACTGGCATTTCTAGCTGCAGCTAATCTCTTTGTTTAGGCACAAAATAGCACCATTAAGCATTTACTTTGCTGCATCCTTCCTGTTATTTCCGAATCTAACATACCAGATAAACACCCTGGTTGATTTAATTACTATGAATAGATAATGTCCAATTTTTTTGATGGCATCCACTGTACATTTCTCTCACCAACAGATCAGAGAGGGAAGAAGTAACTAATTTGTATTTTCTTTTGTCCCTCAAAATGTATTATCTGCCAACTTAAAATATGTGGCAATGCCCTTGTGCTTCATCAAAGTTGAACATAATTCAATAAAACACTGTGAGGGCATTTGCTTTTCCATTTTCTCAAATTTTCTTTCATCTCAATTGTAAAATACTTCTTATTATCCTTAGAACTGCTCTTCTGTTTTAAAAACACTAAACAATTTTTTTTTACTCTTTGCAGAATTGTTTCAATAAATTAAGGGGGTACAAGTGGGAGGTTGAAATGAAAAACTGATTTTCATTTTATGATCTCAATAATCTCCTGATAGAATGAGAAATCACATATCAATAAATCACAATGTAATACAATAAATCTTCTCCATTGTATGAGCATGAGTGTCATATCAACAGGTTGAAAATCAACAAATGCCATAAAGCTAAAATTAGAAGTTAAGAAGGGGGGGGAAGAGGCAGTGGAGTAATCTCTCAAGTGTCCAAGTTTCTATCACTCAGAAAAGCAGAAATGCCTGACATAGGACACAGGCCAGGTGAGTAAATGCTTGTTATTCAGGGAAAAGCAACTAAGATGGCACCAAAACTCAAACTCTTAAAAATCCATGAGTTACACTCTTTCTCCACTTTGTGATGTTCATAGCTGCTTTATTCATGGACACTTGTCAAATCACAAACACTTTAAAAACTTTAATGCTACTGTGTGTTCACATATTGTATTATGTGACTATATTGCTTTCCATACAACTCCACTCTGATTTTTCTCGAAAGGAACCACATCATCTCCCTAAAGTCTTAATTTTTAATGGTTTGGTGGAGAACAGGGAGAAACAAGGAATAAGGAGCAAGGCATCTCACACACATTGTACCACGGGAGTTTTGGGTGAACAGCATTTGAGAATAACCACAGCAGGTGTTATCCCAGAAATTAATTCTCTGGAAGTCTATTACCCACTCTATATCTCATGTAACTGAAGAAATGAGCCACTCTCAGCGCTGAAGGGAAAAGTCGCAACAGAAGTCCTTTCACATTAGCTAAGTGAGCATAGAAGGTCTTCCAGCAGGTTCTGAGGATCTGAATGAAAGAGCGGCTCTCCAGTCTTGAAACAGGACGACGACATTTCCTTGGAGTACAGCTGAACACCTGACATCTACTGGACACCAGCTATGCCAGCAAGGCACACCAAATGCTGGCAGCAGTATTTTCATTGACCAAAGAGGAAGAAATCATTTCCTCTATGGAGGAAAATAGACTGGGAGATATATTTCTGTTACCCCATTCTCATGCCTCAGGGTTTTTTTCAGTAAATACTGTTAATAGTGGGAAGAGTAAATTAATTTAAGTCAACAGTCAGAAAAAATGAAATTAATAATTGCTGTCAAACTGTTACATGTTGATGAGGTTGTACAATAAATACACCACAGCAGGGGGATATTTGCATTGACTAATGAGAAGCAACACATAGTGAAATGAGTATCAAATAAAGGACATTCTTGAATGTCAAAATCTTGAGATACAATCTCAAAATATACTTGTCAAGCTGCTTGATTATTTGTCAGTCTAAATGTATGAACCTTAGAGCTGTTAATCACAGAGTGATTTCTGAAACCAGATTGTAATTCTCCTGTACAAAGTAGCCATACATACTTTTAACATGCACTACTTTCAACATCTTCAGCTGACTGCTCATACCTTAGCAAAAGTTATAGCTATACTGAAATTCTAAATATTTCCATTGGTATGAACAGTGCTGAAAAACTGTCCCCCTACATATGCTTAAACATGCCAGAAAATAAGGAAAGAAATGTTACACAGAGACATTTCCAGTTGGGAAAAAAAAAATCAGTTGCTGATGTCCAAGTAACTTGTAGCTCCTACATGTCATTTCACTTCATTTTTATTATTTCATGCATGTGTAACTCCCTCCAGTTCTTCAGATTTACTCCTGTTTCACAGTCCTTTGAGCAAGCAGATGAGGCCCATCAGGTTAATACATTCTTATTTTGTACTCATGTATTTTAGTGTTCCTGCTTTTCAGACATAAGGCTTTATTTATTTAAATGTGGCATTCACCCTTTAGTGCATTTATTACAAGGCTGACATTTTACAATTTTTTTCCATCAGAATCAACCAGGAGCATTAACTTTTATTGAGGCCTTTATCAGCATTTATCTGAGTTAGAACTTTTCAAGGCTACTTATCATTTAGATGTTGTGTTGGCTTGTATAATTTTACTTCATTTTCCTCACGTGTTATTCAAGGTGCCACAGAAGAGTCCCAAACAACAGTACTGCTTTGTGACTCAGAAAAGTGAAAGAAAGAGTGCTTTGGGCAAAAAGGGCCAGAGGGAGGGAGCAAGGCTTGGGGCGGGGGGAGAAGGATGAGGCGGGGAAGAAGGAGGAGTAGCTATTGGGGTTTTTTTAGGCTTTCTGAGCCAGGAAAGAAAATCCTGATTTCACTCAGAATGAAAAGAAGCCAGAAATCCTTCTTATCCCATTTTAATCTGTATGAGAAGACCTATGTGTTCTGCCACTCTGTGTAGCAAGAGCAAAAGATAAGTTGAAGAGAAGGATTTGGAATGATCAGGAATGAGACAAGTAGTCAGAAAGGGATAAACTGGCTTTTTTTGTTTTTTAACTTGTACAGCTGGATTTTTCCTGAGAGGTTATAATCCATGTGTTCTTTGTGTTGTTGACACCACTGTCTTTCCTGATGCTAATGCATCAGCATGTTGTACTAAGAGTTTTCTCTTTCTGGTCTGAGCTCTTACCTCGAATGAAATTAGTTTTGCTGTTACAAACCACTCAGTCCATAATACAAAACAGGAAAATTCTGCACATCTACTTCTTTTTCATTTTCAGGCAGTTGACTTTTCATAATCAACGATCCTGTTCCATTGGATTTTTTTGCATGCAGTAGCCACTTCAGCAGAGATGCATAAGATGATACTTGGCTGTCATTGGTTTTCCTTGATTACAAATTCCTAAGTACTAGAGAAATTATTCAAATTTAACAGGAAAGAGTTTAAATAAAGTCACAAATTTTGCAGCATACTCTAAAGTAACCATTAATTGTGTGATGAAGCAATTTATTTGGGTTATACTGGAATTAAGAGTGCCAAAGAATATATGCTTATTTTTCCAGTTACACGAACCCTACAACTTCTTTCTCAAAAGAACCCCCAAATTTTCTTCATAACACAGACTGCTGCGTAACCCTCAGGTGTACTTGTCATCTGCTCAACACAGTTAGGAACACAGTTCAGGCACAAAGTCCCCACAGAACAGACCAGACACAATACTTAGGACGAGCACAGCAGCTGCCCTTTCTGGACGTGCGATAGCAGCTTGCTCTCTGGATGTTAGGGAAAACCTTCCCCCTGGCAATTCTCTCTCCCACTGACTCCTACTGAAGGACAGCCCTTTCCACCCAGACAAATCCTGTGGCTCTAGGGTGAAGGTGCCTGCAAGGCTCTACCTCGTCATCAATCCCCACAATAATTCCTGCCCTGCTCAACATTCACAACAGAAGCGTTCAACAACCAGGAAGATTTTCAGTGTCATCAGGGACATTTTTAAAGGTCTTTCTTCTGTGTTTTCTGTTTCAGGCTTTTCTTCTTTACTACAGTTTCTATTCTACGCTACTTCCCAGTCTCTTTGCTACTGGCATGTTTGTCAGTAGCCCCACCACAGCAAGGAATGTTTAATTTTAATATTGCCTTGTTCCTTTAATCATCTGATCACAAAGAATTTTATGAAAAGGTTAGTGTTATACTTCCCATCTGTTAGATACCAACAGAGGATCAGAACCTGGAATTCAAGTCCTCTGAAACACAGTTCAGTGGGAATATTGTATACTATTTATTTAAACATAACCGTTGCATTCCCTATTTAAGCATAACGAATCACAAACCAAAAACCCAGATAAAACAGGTTTTTCTAGGCCTAGTAATATATTTCTCTTATGTATTTTAAACGTCAGGCCAAGCACCCTGAAAAATATCCCTTTCAGCTAATTTCACCAGACAGATATTTATGGAGATTCACTGTAAGGAGGATAGCTGTCCTTTCCCCACCTCCAGTACATCCCTTCTGGCCATGTCGCTGTCAATAACTTCCTTGATTTAAACAGGTCTTAGATGAAAATAGAAAAAAATAATCGTTAAAAAAACTCTGCAGTCATCCCAATATTTCTGTGGATGTGACAACAGTATTTATGAGAGACAAACTAAAGGATTTCCAAGTTGACTATAATATATCCCTGTCTGTATACAGATTGATAGTTTTTTACTACAGAAGTGCTAGATAGTGTCAAATTTAATTATAAAATTACTGTTACAGAAATTTCTACTCTGGATAGTAAACCCACAACCAATTAATCTCTATATGCTCAAGAACCACATTCTTGGAAAGTTCAGTTTGTAGAATAAAAGAGATTCTTCAATCTGTCATTGTGACTATTTTTTACAATTTGAATTGATTCTATATTAAACTGTTTCCGCAACTAGGAAAAAAGGCTGTATTAACTTCTAATCTGAGACTAACAAAAACATGACATAAAAATTAAGAAACTCTAGCCTTCTAGATATTAAGGAGGCTTTGAAGATGAGCTTCTTTTTTTATTTTTTTCACAATTTGGTTGTGGGGGAGTAGACTCTTTTTTCAGCTGAGGATTAATTCACAGCCTGCCAAAAACTACACTTCTACTTTAAACCTGAAGAAAAACTTCAGGTATTGCTCCAGAGCTTCTATTTCACAATTATCAGAAAAACCAAAACAAAATTTCTAGAATGATGTCCTCAGGTCCACAGCTTGGAAAGCCTGGATGAGGTTATCAAAGCTACTCTTTGCTTTTGAAAACCAGAGGTTCTCAGCACAGTAAGAGCTATAATGTTTTGCTTCCTAATAGAGTGTTTACAATATAGTGGTATATTGCAATTTTCTTTTAGGGTGTGTTTACATTGTCAGCAAAGAGAGACCAAGCTTGAATGTTGCATTGTTTTCTTCATTAGTCCTTGATTACCTACTATGATTTAACATTCTGTGAAAAATTTGTTATTAAAAAAATAACAATAAGGAAGACTAAACAAAGGTACAAAGGAGGAATAACAATTAAAATATCAAACCAAAGTCCAATCCCTCAACAAATTGACATTGTGGAGATTGTAGTTAGGACAACATTGAAATGGGAATATATTGTAAGTGGAATATCTGAAATCTTCAGTGTTATAGAAGAGAAAATAATCAAACTATAACCAGTTGAAGTTACTTTATGATGACAGAAAGCCAAAAAAAACCTAGGCCAACATAAATTCATTCAAAAATATTCCAAGCATGATACATATTTAGAAAATTCAAGTAGTACACAAAAATTTTCCAAACATTAGAACCTTAAATATCTCTAAACATTCAGTATCTAAGGGGGGCCTACAACAAGTCTGAAGAAGAACATGGAGAGGTAGGTCAGAGGGGAATGGCTTTAAACTGAAAGAGGCTAGGTTTAGATTAGGTATTATGAAGGAATTATTTACTGTGAAGATGGTGAGACTCTTGAACAGGTTCTTCAGAGAAGCTGTTGACATCCCATACCTGGGAGTGTTCAAGGCCATGGGGTTGGATGGGGCTTTGAGCAACCTGGTCTAGTGGAAGGTGTCACTGCCCATGTCAGAGGGGTTGGAACTAGACAATTTTTAAAGTCCTACCAACCCTTACCAATCTGTGATTTTATGATTAACGAACATAATTTATCATTTATCATTTAATTTAATTAATGTGACATTTCAAATCCTAAACCAAACATTACACAAAAACAATCAAAAAACATAACCTGACTGTCTTAGGAGAAATGAGTAGTCCTGCAAGCAGCGGAGCAATAGAAAGCTCACTGTTTCGCTACAGGTTTCAGTTTTATAGTTCATTATGAGCAATGACTGAATTTTTCTCCCTGGCATGGGAATTATCCTCTTCTTCGCTTACATGACCAAAAAATATCATTAAAATGAAACTTTAAAATTAAGCTAAAATTAAATAAAATTTAAAAACTATATGAAATTATGACTAGCGGCTTTTACCAAGTAGGACATACTTGTCTATTTCCAAAATACCTTGACCAAACTTCAAAAACAATAAAACCAATACAGCAGGTGACCTTACTTCAGTTAGTTCAGAGATTAATAGAGGCCATCTGATTATGCCATCTAATTTAAAACAAATGCCTCAGATATATAAGACTTTCCATGACTACTGGACCTTATCTACATAGTATGGGCATAACAGCCTGTATAAGCACCAGCCACCCCGTAAGCACCAAGGTGTTGGCTACCCTCTATCCAAGTCTAAAATTGTTTTACATGAATGACATGAAAGCATACCTTTAAATGACAGAGAGAGGGCCTGGAACTTTTGTCATAGGACAGGGGCAGGCAGAAAGTTTTGTGTCACTATGACTTGGGCAAAGGGGGCCCATTTTAAAAAAAATGTATTGCAATAGTGTTAATCTGTGGAAAGGTTGATAAGGGCACTCAAGGACAGAAAACTGAAACATAAACCACTAGTGAAGACTTTTAAAACTCGCTGTCAGTCCATCCAATGGTATTCAGCACATCAGCGTAAATGTGTGCCATGAGAACAGGAGCAAGTCGCACAATAAAGAGCAGCTCCTCATCAGGAAAATAAAGAAGTTAAGACCTGAACTTAACCAAAATAAAGTGAGATTGTATCAAGCAAGTTACTCACATGCCAGTTTATAAGGCAAAGACTAGAAAGCATCTGAAAAGAAACTATGAAAGACAGAGACACAGGTTCTCATATCAAACAATCCCTCAGGTGTGTCAGACACCAGGGCTGAAGCCTTCTAAGAACACTCAAACTGTTCCAGTGAGGTAAGTCTCAGGACAGCATTGCACATAAAAAGAACTTATTCTTTACTACCCAGGCACTGAAAAATGGAAATTCTCTCAATAATATGTTGAGAGTAGAAATTATGTGCTAAGTCTCAAATTGATCAGTTCATTATTAGTCAATACAGAAGACACAAAACCAGACACCAAGCACTGCGTTACAAGTTGAACATAAGGAGTCCTGATTCCTGAACCTTGAGAGAGAATCCCTATGTAGTTTCAGAGCTCCTTACATGTTTACATCTTATTAAAAGGAGGGGAAGGTGGAGAAGAGGGTGAGAGAATGCATTGTGATTTAGGGGCCTGTAAGAGTGCTCAAGTGACTGGTGTATTTTAAAGGAATAGAATGAGGATTTTCCATTCTACAACACTTCAAATTATCACTGCAATCCTCTTGGTAAGGTTTGCACTGTAACAGGATACAAATAAGGAACACTCTTTTGCATGTTCTAAAGGAGCCAAGGCTGAAGTAGCAGAAGAGGAAATTGTAACATTTTTTTGTTACCTCTTTTTCTTATGACCTTGAGGTCACTGCAATTCTTTTCTAATAATAGAAATTTCAGCTATAAACAGATGGTGTTGTTTCATCTTTTTGTTCCTTCCGGGCATACCATAATGATAACACAGCGAATGTTTATCTCAGCTAGTCTTTATCACATTGTTTTAGCGGTAAAGTACACATGACTTATTGGATTCTATACTTTTCATTAAAACTTATTTTATTGTTATCTCTTTTATCTGAAGCACTAGAGATGTAAAAGGACAAGAGCTTTTAATTAGAGAAGTCTGGATAAAATAATTAACAAACACTAAATTGCAAGCAATAATTGTATTTCTCAAAGTATCTACAATAAAATCTTTCTGCAGCTATTTGCAATGAGCTAAATACTTTCCAGAAGAGAAATAAAAAGAGAGTGCTTAGTTTTCCATCTTGGTGACATTTTCATCTAAGTCAGTAAAATGTCCGAAAAGGCATGAGGACCAGAGTCTTGCCTCAGTAGCTCAAGAAATGAAAATCTAGAGAGATTCAGGGTGATGATAAATAAATAGCAGATCTTTGTAAAAATGGGAAATCCCAAATCCAAACATTTTTCATTTCAACATGCAGAGGAAAAACACTGTCTCTTCTTCAGGGTCATCATCCCAAACAAAACTGGAGCTCCACTGGGGCACTATAACTTACATCACTGAGATTAGCTCTCTAAAGGGCTGAAGTGTTGAACCGACTTATCTCCAGGTCCCCCATGTTTCCGTCTGCTTGCAGCTTGCTTGCAATCTGTGTGTTTCTGGAGAGTTTGTCTGCAAAGAGGGGGTTCTTTTCTGCTTTTTCTATCTGTTTATACCACGAAAGTCACCTTTTAGTGAATACAGCCTTCTGAGTCACATATAGTTAAAGAAAGTAGGAGTGTGGTCCTGAGGGCAGGACATGAAAAGCTCTGTAGCAGTGAGCAACAGAGTTTGAAACTCTCTTGCTCTGACTCACATGAGTTTGTGTGTCAGTTCCCTTACGTGTGAGCAGCAGACCATGCACTAAACAGGGACATGCCTCCTTCCTCCCACAGCCACCACAGTGGAACAGGCTTTGCTTGCTTCTCTATGCTGTGCATGCTTCTAGAAGCATCTTCCTACTTCCCTCCCTTTATGAACATCCATATACTAACCCCAGGTAAACACCAAAAGGTATATTTATTCCTTTATAACATTACTGTCAGCAGCTACTGTTCTAGCAGTTGTCAAAAAGCAAACTTCAGAAGAAAGATCCCCTAAATCTTGTATTATACATATTTGACTGTCCTCTCATTCACACACATTAAAAGATGTGCTAGTGCACTTTATTCACAGTTCTCAGAGTTATAACTAGGAGGGAAATATTCTGGCTGACATCACCTAAAAGCATATGAAAAACTACAGTAAAAGAGAAACCATGGCCTTATCTACGCATACACACATTGGGATTTTTTTTATTCTTATATCTCAAACAAATGGGTCAGACACAATTTTTATTTCCTTTACACTTTTTGAAGTTATATATATATATATTGATATACAGGAAAGCAATCACTCTAAATGACAGGTCATATATTAGAAAATACTTAGAAACCCATCCATGCACTATTCCAGTAAAAGCTTCACAAATATTTCTTCTTTTTCATATTCATTTAAATGCAGAGGGGAGAAGAACACAGCGCACAGATCCATGGATTTCTAATAGTTTTTTAAACGAACTGCTGCTAAGTGGTTTTTCAGCAACTTAATACATTAAGTCCTTCATAGACAGGTCTTTCAGCTTCCCACTTTAACACTAGTCTTCTAGGCGAGATCAGGGAAACTGTGCTGTTTTGATCCTCATATTCTGTCTCCAACCTCCTTTGATTCAGGCTGGTAATACAGTTAGTAATGATTATATGGCTCTCCCACCATCAAGAACCCAGAAAGGTAGGGTATGTTCCCTTTGTCAGCTCTTCAGCTTATCATGTGACTTTTTCCCCCCAATGCCTATCAATGACATCTCACTTGAGTGTAATATCATAATACACATTCCAGAAGTAAATTAATAAAGTTTGTCAATATTTTCAAAAACTTTAATCTGATTAGCAGTTTAACCATATGTTCTTATTTATTTCAATTTACTCCCTATTCTGGAGATTTACAAAACAGAATTACAAGTCTGTCCCGCTGATCTGTGTACTTCTAATATACAGTAAAGATTAGCAGCATAGCAAACATATTTCTAGCCCTAATTTGCCACATCTTATGACAACTACTTTCTGGTGTTATACAGCTACAGTTACCAATGGCAACAATATTCTTAGCTGAAAATACCAAACCTGAAATCTTATGTTCATGTCACAGAGCAGAACGACAGGAGCTCACATCAGTGAGATCCTCAAAGATCAAAAGACTTTGAAACTTAAAAAATTGCCAGGTTTTATGTGAATATGAACTAGAATAGTTAACTTAAGCAGAAAAAGTTCAAAGTAATGGAAAGACTGAATAGATGCAAATGATGGCTACACTGTTCCTTTTTTCACTGTCCTTCAAGGCATTGCTTCCACTCATCATTTTAGTTACTTCAAACATTTCCTGAGCTGTAACAAGCTCTGCTCTATCTCCGCAGTCCTCAGGCCATTTGTGCCACCAGGACTTCTTTGCACTCCCAGGCTCAGCACTTGACCTGTAGGTCTCTCTGCTGAGACTTTTATGGTCTCTCCCTCTGTCTCCTAAGAAAAAAGCAACCTCCCCTTCCATACAAGCTCTCTGGACTCCTCCACTCTATTAAAACAAAAAGATGAATAACAATGAAATCATGTATAGCAGGTGCCATGAGGAGAAAGCTACAGGTCACCAGAGTGTGGCTCCCAGTAAAGCCATGCTACTGAACTCTGAAGCAATGAGGCAGTATCTGCCCTAGGTCCTCCCTATGGAACCAGGACTTTTCCCAGGGCCGCAGGTGATGGTGTACCTTTTGCTGCTGCACACACATACAACTGAATAGTGTTTTATTGGTGGGCCACACACTGCTCTCCTTGGGCCACGTTGTCATCACATTATGATCTCTCCTCCATCACCACATGAGAGCCTAAATAAATGTACCTTTGCTCCATGCACAAACCCCCACCTCACATAATACACATAAATTAAAACTAAATATTATGTAAATTTAAACCTATCTTGGCTACATTTTTTGCAGGATTCTACCGCAGCAAGCACCTCAAGTCTTTTTTCCCAGAGGTTCTGGAACGCAAAGTTTACAAAATCTCCCTTAGTACAGCAAGACAGCTGCATACGGGAGAGGAAGATAATGAGCAGGTCACCTCTTCAGGTGTCTGCAGAGGTGCAGGGTATTTACTCCCATGGCATTTCCTCTGAGGAACTGCAGTAGAAAAGCAGAACTGTCAGCGACAAGGTGATAACCCTTGGGGAATTGGAGTAAGAGGACTAGCAAGGCTGAATAGTGGGGATAGAATGAGGACACCTTCATAGAAGTTCCTTTGTACCTTTACTGACTCAGAAATGTTGTCTTCCATCCATTTTGCAAAGGTACAATTTACTAAAAAAGAACTGACTCAATCCCATGGACATTCAAATGGATGACCACAACTTGGTGTAAAAATCAGACCTCAGTGGAGTTGGTATGAGGGGTTCACTTTCAATGTCTCAAGGTTACCTTGATTTCTTACAGTGAACTACAGCCCAGCTCTAAAAGGCATCAACCTTAATGTAGAACTATTTTTTTTTATGTGTTACATGGATAGGTGAAAAGAAGGAGTTATCCATTCTTTTTATTAATCCAGGGCAACCTGAAATATTTATCTTAGGAGTATGCAAATCTGTTCTCATTTAGTCTTACCGTCTCAAAAAAGAGTTAAGATAGTAATCAGCAGTCATTACCTCATTAACTATTAAGAATATAATCTGATCAACAAGAATTAAACTGTACAAATTGATTTGATAATCTATGACCCTTATTTTTCCTCCCTGGAAGTATTAATGTCATTATTATGGAGATTATATTCACCATTTGCTGGGATCAGTATTTTAGTACAAAAATATTAATTTCTCATGTGGGAAAGAAAGGTGTTTATAATCGACGATGTTGTAAGACTCATGGCTGAGGATTCCTGTATGTCATGCTCTTGGCACATTTTCTGATTAGAGAGTAGGATCATCTATGAAAGGATAACATACAGAATCTTAACTGCCAACCAAATAAATCTCAGGCGTTTATATACAACTATATACAACTACCTCTGTGGCACTGTTGAAGCCTGAATGCAATTTTCTTAATTAAAAAAAAAGCAAAAACCAAACAGAATGACAGATGTTAATAAATCAGACCTTCAATGCACTTATTTCCTCCAGATGAGTGCCGAGACCCTTTCAAGAAAGCTTTCCTACTGAGCTGTCTTGCTCAAGGCTGGATTCCAATCGCAATATGGAGCAAAAGGCCACTCTAGCAGCTCTTGCTGATATTTGTAATGTCAGTGTGCTGGTGTGCTCACCCTCTCAATAGCACTGTGCTGATAGTCTCCACTGGGAATACACAGAAACTTATGAGCAGTTTATGAAGATGTGGAGCTGAGGAGCAGCCACATTATCTAGCTTGCATGGCTTGCATGAAAGCTTAAATTTTGTCACCAAGTGCAGATGAAGCTGCCACCAGCACAGTAATATTCCAGAAAAGCAGCAGCAAATGTGCACTAGCCAGTGAAAACACTTAGGTTGAGAAGACAACAAAGGAGGTTGGTCACAGATTTGAAAACTTCTCTTTACATTGCATGCATACACATGCATTTTTCGCAGGGAATGCCAAGTTGATTTTTCCCTTTCCCTGTGGATCACTAAGTAACAATAACAAATGATGTAGATATAGATGTGATTAGAACTGGTTAGAAACTATTTCCCCCCCTTCCAAGTCTATTTTTGTTCTTTTTTTTTTAAATCAAATTTTTAAAGTAATATTTTAGTCTGCACTGTGTAGGGGACATAGAGAGACATGGTAAGTAACTTATTCTGTACAAAAATGGATTAAACATAAAATAAACTGAATTTCCTGCAAGTAAAACTTTAGCATAAACATACTGAAAGCACCTAGAATAAAGTAAATATTTTGCTGCTTCATAAGTGAAATGAAAAATAACTAGTAATCCAAGCAAAGCTTGAAGTGACATAGTTGCTTATCATGGCAAACTTTCACATGCATGCAGGTATTTTCAGGGATTATTACTCATAGTAGATTGAAGAAGAATATTCTGCCCTAAAAATACTTTTTTTCCTCTACATATGTAAATGAATGCATTGCTCATGATGGTGATGGTTAAGCGGCAAAGCTGAAGACAACGAACAGAGCAAGCTTAGGAAGCTTTTCCACAACTGTACTCCTGTCTGTCAGCTTTTGTTAACTGCTGGTCATCAAAGGCCCTTCAGGATTTAAGTATTTAGAGAAAAGGTCCCAAAAATCATACAAAGGTATTCAAAATATAATAATTTTTTGTGCTTTTTAGAAACCATTCTCAAGTCACTAAATAACTTGAACACTTTTATCAGCAAAAATGGTCAAAGACAGTACTTCGCTACTTTGAGTGAAGACAGCTATATCTTTATAGTAGTCTCCATGGCAAAATTAGCAGATATGCATAGGATTTTCAGCTTTGGAGGTGCACTCTGTGATTTGGCTCTAATGTTCTACTTCAAGTCCAGATTTGAGTTTTGCACTCATAATCCAGCTCTACACTCTCAAAAGTTATTTAATGAAGTGTTTTAAGAGGACAAACCAAACTTAGTGCACTAGAGACACTAAATTGCTTGTTACTTACCCATTTTCACCAAAGAATTGTCTGCAAATTTCCTCAGAAACATTAGATATTGCAAAAGGTATTTTCCATGCTATAGAATTGTGAAAAAAATTGCTGAATAGCTGTTCCTGTTTCCTGACTGACTGAATTTCTCATTAATATTTCCCAGTGTTCAAATATACCTGAACAGAAAAACAAGGAAAGAATGTCGACTGATGTCAGGAATTTTGTTTGATAAACTGCTTCACAATCTTTCCTTTTTCTTTCTTTTTTTGCAGTAACTGTTGATTGACTTTAACAAAACAAAACAAAACAAAAAAAAGAACTACTTAGTCTATTTGTTAAAGCATACATCTCACCGACTCCTTTCTTATTAAAAAAATTAGTTCTCCTCTGCAATGCTAAGAATTGTTCCTGCTAACATGAATAGCTCACAAAACTCTTCTGAGCTGCAGTATTTCTTTAAAGAAATAAGAGCCTACTTAAACTCTTAACTTTTACGTTTCATCAAGAGTTACAGCAGACATCAAAGTTAAAAGAACTTTATGTTATCCCTAGACATCTAATGGGATAAATTTAGTTTTATATAATTAAATTTAATACTGCAAAATGAAGCTTGTCAATCCACATTGCCTTATTGAATTTTTAATAGTCATTCTCAAATAAAGAAACATACCACACCATAAAAAACAAAAAATAAAAATTTCTTATAGCTATAATGTTGATAATAGCTTATGCTTTAGATCACATCATCAAAGAGGCTACTAAAATTGGACAGCTCCTCCAATCTCAAATGACACGGCTTTTATGTTTTATATTGATTTAAGGTTTAAATACAATAAAATGAAAGAAGCGTACTAAAAATTAATATAAGATAATGAAAACAGGGGCCAACACGTTAATAAAGACTAAATCTAAAAGACAGGTTGGACTTCTCAGAAATGATAGTGTTAAGAGCTACATTATAGGAACGTAAAAGGTATAAAGTTGCTACGTAAATCCTGACAGAGCAGGCAGATGTTCTAAAAAAGCTGCTAAGTTTTACCTCACAGATAAAACCAATTTTTACTGATTAGTTATGGTCTTGGAGTTAACAACGCTCTCAGCCTCTGGAAACTCATAAGCTAAAGAGTTCTTGTCCTATGGAAAACCATTTTCTTTGTTACATTTCAGGTGTCCATTCTCCATACCACTGCAATGCATTCTCACAAATAAATATCTAATATCAGCAGTGTGGAATTAACAGAGATTTCCTTTTTAACAGAGGGATAAATAAATTAGATTAGACATCCAACTTATTAGATAGATAAAGTGTCATGAATCCTTCTGTGAGCTAGTTGCAGTGACACAGGATTTTTGACAACCTTGATTTAAAGCACTGAGCATTGAGCAGTACTAAAACAATCCACAGTCACTGTAGAACATGCTTTATTTTTAATTACACAGTGCTATTGTTTTCGGAAAGTGGGTAAGCTAAGAAAACACTGATTAAATACTTTCTACAACAGTGGACTGAAAGCCAGTGACAGAATATATCAGTTTGGTGTTCCTTCCTCAGTGCTCTCAGCACTGAGAGCCCATGTAACATGTAGCAACTCTGCTACTTATCACTTGTCCCCCCCTACATTTTTAAATCAGAAAAAAGTAGAAATATTTCCATCTGTAGTACATCCTAAACTCCCCATGTAAGCAGGTTCTCCATCCATTTTTTGAATAATTTCCTGTAAAGTCATTTAAAATGAAACCTCGAAAAATTCTACTTTCTGTTAGAGCAAAAGAGGTGGCCTTTCCACTCAAGAAGATAAAAAGAGCAAGAGTAAATGTACAGTAGCAACCACACTCTGCTAATGAAACAATTTGTGTTTCTCCCTTATTAAACTATCTAGTTCTCTTATATTATTATGCTTTGATTAAATTTTTTAAAATCAATTAATTTGTCACTGGGAAGTAATGTGGCTGTCCTATCACTGCTGTTCTTGTTCCTGATAATAACCACTATTTATTTGTAAGCCCTTATGCTATTTCCTGAAGAGGTTTAATTAATTGCCTGAGTATCTTCAGCAGAAAAGCTCTTCTTTCTTAATTTTTTTCCCCCCTTTTTAGAGAATGACTTTCAAATAACACTTTATTTCAATTGCAAATGAGTTCAAACTTACTGGACCTTTGAAGAATTCATAAATCTAAGTGTGCATTAGTCAGGTTTAACTTGAATCTATGTACTGCAGAGAGCTTTGCTACATGATTTCAGGGTATGTCAGGACTCTTTTGCTGTACTGATATTTTGCAATGAACTGTACTCCTAGCAGGTGTCTTCTGCAGCCCCATACCATTTCTTTTGCATGTTCTAACATAGACTGAGCAGCTCCAAGCAACTCCAGTATGCCCCACAGAGAACTGGCTGACAGTTAAACCAGCAGGGACTTAATTACAACAATGCTGCACTGGGATTCCTACTTCGTGAATTAAAAAGAGGGATATGGTTACACTAATGCAATCAGTTATGTATCAAACTGCTTATGTACATACAAAATGTACTGGGTTTGCATTAAAATCTCTTTGTTCGCTCTAGGAGGATTATACACAGGTTTGTGGTTCAAGTAGTTGATTTCCCACAGCTAAAGCTCCTGAAATATTTCATATACATCTTATTGTTAAAAGAGAGCTTTGAATTGGGAAAAAAAAATGAATGAGCAACATTACATGAATGCTCGTAAGTGTCCATGTGTTGGTGTAGTGCTGACAAAGCTAAAGACAACCCCACCTGCTTTTGTTCAAAGATTATTTTTCTCACTCTCATAGTAAACACATATCTATGATGAATTCCAGTCACATCTAACTAAAAGCAGAGACCTTTCTTTCCAAGCTGCTGCTATACCTATGTCCTAAACTGTTGCAGTAGCTCTTCTCCTAGAGGAAAAATCAGCATATCAGTCAAATTCTTGAAGGCAGTGTGGAAAAAGGAAGCCTAAAGTAAGAAAGGTTACAAGTAGCTTCAAAGAGAAGGATATTTTATTGTTATGTTTTTCTTTCCTTTATTGTACATATTGTAATAACATAGCTCTCATAAGATGGAGAGATGTTTAAATTTAATTTAAAACTCAGTCAAGTTATTGTGGTAAATGTTGCTGTGTATGCTCCTAACATTGCAAGATGGTTAAACTTAGCTTATAGTGAAAGCTACAGGAAATAAAGACTACTTAGTATAACTAATAGGTTGGCTATGAATAATTTAAATGCAATTATGTTTATTTTCTGTCATTGACATAATTGGATGGAAAAGAAAAATGTAAAGAATTTCACCTTTGAGTAACTCCAGCATAAACCAGCTTAACTATATGTCACATCCTATGTTAGAAAGAGGATTGTTCTGCACAGAAAACCAATACTGCATGAAGCAGGTGTCTGCCAGGGTTCTGAAAAATGCTCTTATCATGTAATGTTTTCCAGGCTTCCCCAGAAAGCAGTTAGTTCTCACTAAGTACCTCCATTATTTTGCATACATTCTTCACAGAAGCATACTACTTAGTAAAGATTTAAGGTAGCAACTTAAACCTTCAGAAAACATCTGAAAGTTTGAGAACACGCCATATTTTAAAATCAGTGCCAAGTACTGTCAGCCTCTCCTGCAGAGCTCTTGGTGCTCTCCCCACTCCCTGGGGCTGACAGGCAAACAGCTATTACTGGCAAGTCACTCATACCACAGCACCTGAATGCAGCTGTTAATCCCTCTTTTCTTCCTTAGGTGTTGTGTGCCTGTATTATTGTGTAGATACAAATGAAGAGATTTATTCTATGTTGAAATTTATAGCCAAATACAGAGTACATAAAACCAGCTGAAATTTATAACTTTATAGATTGGGAATTTATTTATGCTGATCAATTTTGCCAGAATATCTTCAACAAAAATTCATCTTATTCTGAAATCCCATAGGCCTATGGTCAGAACATATTTTTAAGCAGATTTACTTTCCAGTACCATTCAAACCAAACTGACAAACATCCTATTTGTCTACGTATATGTTCAGATTCACTGACTCTCCCAGATAGGGTGAAGTGGGGTGGGACTTCTTGCCAGGTTTCTTTTTTATTTAATGCTGCCAAACAATCTAGTCATAAATACTACATCAGCATCATCATCATGGCTAGGCTTCGCGAACGAAGATTTGTGAAGGACTCTACCCACGCTTGCTACAAGCGCGCTGATGGCTAAAAAGGCCAATGCGAGATAGACACGTCCGGTTGCAAAAGGCACAGCAGAATGGCTCCCCAGGTGGTACTGAAAGGACACGGTTCTTTCTGCGTTGCCTTTTCTCCTCAAGAGTGATCCTGCGTGTATTTTCAAAAGATATTGCAGCATTGTGAATAGTGTGCCTCCAGGCCTCCCGATTGGAGGCCAGAGCAGATCACACTGAAATCATGTAGCCACATCAGATCTCTCCTTATCCAATAGAGTACAAAGAGTATTGCTGAAAACTTTTGACCTAAAAGTATAAGGAGTTTATGCTGAGGTCTTGAAGCTGTTATCATCTGGATCATGGATGAATGATGGGTTTTTTTAGTGGGTTCACTATCTCTACTTGAGAACTCACTGATTGCTCTCAATATTTTACTCTCTCCGTCTATGTTATTTAATAGAAACTTACTTCTTGTGCTTGTCTGTCTTTGCAATTCTTGTCTTTTGAATTGTGTAAGAATTATGAATTCCATTAAGTAAGCTTCTAAGCTCTTTTACAGTATCAGCAGGCCAAGTGCTATTTATCATCTCTCTATGTACATTGTGAATGGAAGGGGAAGGAATATCAGCATCTCTGGAATGTAGTTGAAATGCAAAGAACTGGTGGTTTGTAAAGCTTAGGTGAGTCTCTGCATGTGATGTATAGCCACGTGTATAGATCTGAGACAAGGTCAATTTTCATTTTCATTTTGGTTTCAGATCATTTGCTCTGGGGAGGATATAATTTACTGTGCTGTAGGTCTATAATTTTCCTCTTCATTTCTTCTCCCTTTCTTGATTCACTTTTCTGGTAACTTTTGACAATTTCTTTCCCAGCAGTGACAGTGTAGATCTGTAGCCGTTTCAAATATTTAGACGTAATTTGTAACAGACTAGTATCTAGTCCAAAAAGGTATAATTGATAGAACTTCAAATATTCTGATTAGTTGTGCAAAATAGATCAATTTTGATTACAATAATAATTGTAATAAATGTTTTGATTATAAACCCCAGGGTTGGGTTTTTTTCGTTGGGGTGGTTGGTTTGCTTGTTTTGTTTTGGGTTGGTTTTTTGTTTTACTCTAAGCTTTTTTTTTTTTAATTAGGAATCTGATGATTAATTTTATCAGGTTCCACTGAGCAGGAGACTCCGTGTATGTGGGAAAGGCACACGGAAAACCCATTTTGTTCAGAATTCCTCACTAGGCTATGAAGACAAAATATGTGCAGGTACTTTGAGATGCTCAGTCAAAATCTACTTAATATCTAGATCTAGAGCAAAACTAGCCATTTGAGAAATCCCATCCCAAATAGAGTTACGTTTGATTTATACCAATGCATATTCAAGCAAATATTCTTCTTAACTTCCAATCTTATATAATTTCTTTATTTATGGTTTACAGTAGGTGAAGCTGATGTTCTTTTTCTTATATTTTTTTAAAAAAAATTTGAGTAATGGTAAATTCTGAATTATTTGTTCTATTAAGAAAGTTTCTCTACACATATTCTCTATACAGCCGCTTGTAAAATTTTATTTACCATATGTCCCAGACTTGATCAGCTGTCTAAGAGACACTATTTTGGGAGGTTTTAACTGTCTTAATTTTGGAAGCCAAATGGAATAATTTAGTGTAATTAGCACCAAGAAAACCCCCGAAGCAAACAAGAAAACAGGTTTTTACCTTACTGCATGGTCCATTCTTTATTTGTGCTTCATTTTCTTGTTACCAAATAAAAAGGAAAGCATTCCTATAAATTAGTTTTTCAAATAGTCCTACAACTCAGGTATGCATATAAACAACCTCAAAAGAATCTGCGTCTGACACTGTCACTTTTACGCAGAAGTCATCTTGCCTATATCGACATTTACTAAAAGAACCATAGGGATTGCCCTAAGCAATAGGGGACAATTGGCAGATTTTTCTTTATTCTTTTCTTTTTTTTCTTTTATTCTTTTTGTGAACTTATGTATTCTGGTATATCTTTCCACTTTTCCTAAGGTTGTAAGCTTAAGGTGGGTGGTAATTGCATTTTTATAATATGAGAACAGTTTAAACAAAGTAATGGAGTAGTAGTCCATCTGAGCTTAAAAGAAAGAGACTGACAATATTTCAGTAACAACTAGTTTAGTTTTTCATGCTTGTTTTGGAAGAACCTCTTTAATGCTATTCTAAAAGAATTTCTTGAATGCAACTCTGACACTCAAATTATAGCTAGCAAAAGCAATAATCAACAATAACTGCTTTTTATTATAGCATCAATCAAATATTTTAAATGGGAAAAAAAAAAGAAGTTGCAGAAATCATGTTTACAAGAATACCATACTAAAGTTTTTTAACTAAATGTAGTCTGAGTATTGGCGCAAAAACATAACAATTTTTTATTTGAAGATAAAAGCTTTCCACAAAGGTAACATAGATGCAAAAAACCCCAAAAAGTGGTTTCCACCAGTGCCCTTTTCTGGTGCTGGAGTTACTGCAAGTATCTCAGAGACAAATTAGGGACTGTAGCCCCTAATATTGAAAACATGCTAAAAATTCAATAGGAGTGAGGGTCATAAAGAACACTATGAAGAAAATTCTTTTGTTTTCTTGTGTTTGTTTAGCAGCACAGGAAGAGTTCAGAAATGAAAGCTTGTATTTGGAAAAGTGCTAAGGAGAGTGTTGGAGTCCGGAGGTTCACTGGGAGCTCTGATTGGCTGCTGCGTTAAACATCAAAGGTTAACAAAGAAATGGAAGTCATTTGAGAAATTTCACCCATTTTGTGGTAGTTTGGTTTTTTGAAATGATGATTATTATGATTATTAATATTAATATTATTTTCTTGCTCTTGTCTCTCAGCCTCAAGTGTCTGACTCTGAAACAGCCACGGCTCTTCCCCACCAATACCCACACTGAAGGATCTCAGGAAAATAAATCTTACATTACGGACAGCAAAAAGGAACAAAGGTTTCTAAAACATTCTTCTGCAGACTTTTGCCTCAATGGGCTGTTCATGTCCCTAACTTTCAAAGGTTCAGTGTCTCCACTTCCTTCACTTGAAAGTGGCTGACTGTACTTTGAAACATCCCACAAGCAAGAAAACTTTTCATGCATTACCAAGTCCACCATCTCATATAGTTATTCACAAAAGTTAGATATAGCAGTGATAGTAAGAATTTACACAGCATAACTGGTTTATTTTCAATTGCATATGCTTGTGCTGTATCCATCAGTTTCATATCTCTAAAAACTCTCAGCCTCACAGGCAGCTCTTCACACACTCCTCCAAAGCCTGACTTTCTAACTAGTGCTATCTGACACAAACAAGCTTTGAATGAAATATGTTGGAGGTGTGTTTCTATAAACTAGGTATGACATATGTTCCTGCCAGAAAGATATCACTAGTATAAGCAGATCATTTATTCTCCTGCATTCACATGAAAGTAGCTACTCTGTCCCAAATGTATCATTCTGCCATTAGGCAAGGCATTCATTCCAGAGACATTCACCTCAAACATTTTTTAATTCTCCACTCACTGCTTCTCAGGGGTTTTTTGCAAGGGTGCCCAATCTGCATGGAAGGTGGTACAGCATGAAACAATAAGTTATTTATTAAAAAATCCTAAAATATAATGATGCTCCTGGGATCCCAGAATCAGCAGAATTAAAAGATAAGTAGGAATCTGGTCAGGATTTGTGCTGGCAACTTTGAGCTGACCACCATAAGAATAAGAATGACCCAAAAGATCGGTTTGTAAAGTGTGGATGACAGTGAAAAAGCTTAAGGGTTATGGTATTATTGGGGAGGGAGAGACATAGGGGGATTAAACAACTTTTCTAAAATATGCATTTTCTCTTAAATTCTCACAGAATAATATTACTTTCCATCTTTATTTTTCAATTTCATAAAAGCTATAACTCAGACTAAGTCAAAAGCTGAACACCTTTATTTGATTTTCCTTCCTCGTTTTATTCCTCTCTGAACCTCTGTGCTTGAATAAAATGAAGACAAGATCCTCTTCATCTCTCATTTTGTTTTCGCTAAACCTTACCAAAACTGATAGGGCTTTACAAAATACAAACATAGCCTCCTACATTGAACTGCAGCAATTTCACTTCAGTTTAAATGGATGGAGTGAAAGAGTTTCACAGATCAGTTATTTGCAAGCATCTGGATTGCAATGAGCCTTTACATCAGACGTTAATTAAGCCTGTGTGTGATGGGATAGATGCCCTGTTGCTAAAGGAGCAGGACACTACATTGCAGCCATTTTGCAAAAGCAGCAGCACAACAGTACTTAATTCCTACCAGAAAGCCGGGTCAGACCAGCCTGACACAATGTCCTAACGAAGGTTCTCTTAAGGGGTACTTGAGGCCATTGTTGGCCTTGGAGAGAAAAAAGAGTTGTGCTTGGTTTAAGGTTGGTACAGGGATAAATAAGGAACTCAGGATAACCTTTTTAACAAAATCCTCACTGCAGAAGCCAGATTGACTTATGTTTTGTCATTAATCGGCTCAATATATTTCAAGCATTCTTATAAACTGCCATGAATATTAAATGGTAGCAAACACTTAGCATTAAATCTGTAGAAACTGGTGTTTATTTTAAAACCAGGAATGTTGACCACCACCATACTAATGTAGTCTTCTTGACCTACCTTCTTATGACTAGTGACTTCGCATTTTCTTTGGAAATAAAATAACGTGGTATGCTTATAATCTCCTAAACCTGACCACCTCATGTATTTTCATACTAACTATAGACATTTTCAATGTTAAACATATTATTGGATTAAAATTAACTGTCCTAGGGGAAACTAAGGGAACCAAAACAAATTGATGATAATGGACATTTTCATTCTTTCCAACTCGAGAAGCAATAAAAAAGGGAATTAATATTGGCAGGTTCTGGCTTTCTCACTTTGCTTTATATTAACTCATTTCAGCTTCATTAATGGAAAATAAAACTTGAAGCTTTGTTTACACATGACCAAGCAGTAATGCTAAACTTCAAACCAGAAAAGACAATATGATTATGAATGACACCCCATTGAAAATTGAAGCTATCAAGATACTTGAGAGCTGGAGACACAGCCTTCTTATGGAGTAATAAACTCCTCCATCTGAAAAGAATACATTTAAGGCAATTGAAATCTAAAACATAACTGTTAGTTCGCAGACTAATAGTTCATCAAGAAGGATTAAAAAATGCATTTCATTGATCAAAACATTTAAATGTTCATTTGTCTGGATCTGTGCATCTGTGTATATAGTTACAAACACACACATGCAGGTTTTTTTTCAATTTTTCATACAGAAACACGTATTTATAATGCACATACATGTGTGCATGTATGAGGATGAAACATTTAGAAATATGTTCAGCTTGCTGCAGAATTACCAGATTTTAAAGTCTTTGTCAATATGTAACTGTTTTGCAAGAAGCACATACACTAATGCTATCACTGAAAACAATAAATGTGTTCTTGTAGCTAAAGTTGCTTAATATTGTGGTTTGGGGACAGATTGCATTATGTACTTCCCTTGATGCTATACTTATCTGGTTCATACAGTAGTCACATAAGCTAAACATTAAAATCCTGGGATCCCAAATGAGATAGCTAAGTACATTTGTGTGCATTCAAAGCCCCAGTTTAGTCATTCAGTTTCCACACTTTTCCCAGAGGTTAGGTGTGCATGGTTAGCTTCCTTTCAAACCACATTTTTGTGCAAAAAAGACTTCCTAAATTGTTAACAATGCTACTGCTATAACAAAAAAGGGGAGTAATTCATGCTTTCTATATCTTAAAATAAGCATCTCACAGAGTACGTCCAGTACTTAATGGTTCACCTAATGGTGACTTCTTCACTCACATAGACGCCTCTAGAGTAGGAACCTCTAGCCACAGAACTCATATCTCTCCTTTTTGCAATTTTTGGTTGATTCATTGAAGTGCATCACCTTCTAAGTTAACATCCACAGTTTAATTGAAGTTTCCTGCCTGCTGTCTGTATATGATCCTGTGAGTCATATAAAGAATCCAGAAAATATCTCCATTAGGCAACAGAACAGAAAAAACTTCTGGATGCTCAAAGTGACCAGATGATTTACAGTTATCTTTTATGTGTGCTCCTGTTTTAACTTCTTTATAAGAATTTATTTAATGTTTTCTCAGAAATGCAGGGAGACAGGGCAGGATAAGCAAGCTTTAGCTATGCCATAAGTTAATTAAATGTCATCTGTGAACTCCGTGACAATACATCATTCCATGAAGAAGGAATTCCATTCCTTCTTGTATTGTCACAGTTTTAAAGCTGTTTTCACACATGCAAACACCTTCTCAATTTTTTCCAAATATCATCCAATTATATTATATTCCCTGTCTGGAAAATAAGAGCAAGGGAACTAAGGAAAAAACACTGGTTTAGGCCACAAACACCAAGAATACAGAGGACATATGGCTTTTACTAACATGGATTTACCAAATTAATTCAATGTCCTCCATCTGTTCTAAATAGGTTCATTAAAACACATTTGTGTGATCACTTTACAAAACTAGTATGGCATGGGAGGCCATCAACTTGACAGATGTTGTGAAGAATAGATATTTTCCACATTTGTATTTCAATATCATAAACTTTAAAAAAAAAAAAAAGAAAGAAAAGTGGAAGAAAATATGGTACACAAGACCATCTAGGCATGAAAAAAATCATAAGTTAAAGGACAAAGACATCCAGCAAGGCAGGTGCATCAACAGAGCAGAGTGAAAAGCTGAAAACAGCCAAGACAACGTATCTCCTTCTGACCATTACCCTTTTGCCTCTCCTCTTTCCCAGCCTTCAACAGTCCATTTGCAGGGAATCAAGCAGAAACTGAGTGTAGTATACCTAGGCAAGAAAAGAGAGAAATGTTATTCAGTACCCAGAGAACAGAATATATGGGAGAGACCTGGATGGCCAGACCTCCAACTGCTAACCCCAAGAACTGCATTCCAAGTGAAATATGTCAGAACAACTGAGAGCGTATAGGGAAAAAAAGCAGGAAATTGTTTTATTTTTAACCTTTTGTTTTCAACCCTTTATCTTCATGTAAGCAAAAGAATCTATGTGTTTTATTGTTCAAGCTGTCTCTTGCCAGAGGATGTGGTGAAATCCGCAAACTTTTGGATGTGCTGTCCCCTTGGCAGCAGGTGATGAGCATGAAGTGATATGAGCAAACAGAATGGAGCTGTGCTCCACGATGAGCTAAAGGTGCACCCTGCTAGGCTAGAAAGAGGAAGTGTTGGTCCTTGTTTTTCTCAGGAGTCCTCTCAGGCATGTATATGTAGTTCTTGCCTGAGAGGGGAAAACAGCAAAGCTCTGGGTAAGAATTTGCACTAAGATCTTAAAATGGCATTTAAAGTCAGCTGTGAACCAGTGAAAAAACAATCCTGATTGCATCAGGACATGCTGGCAGGAGTGGTTTTATGTTTTTTTTTTTTTGGAAACTTGCACTGCATTTGCACATATATACATTCTTAATGACTTCTGGAATACATATTTTGGGGACTAGTTCAATATTCGTATTTTATTTTGATACTCCACTGTATTTTCTGATTTGGGATCAGTAAAATGCTCATCTTTTAATCCATTTTGAGGAGAGAAACAGGATGAATAAACCTTCCAAAAGTCTACCAGTCTACACATAGAAAAACCTATGTACATTTTATGTCTTTCCTTGGCACCAAGCTTATGTGTTTTCATGTATTCATTAGGATTTGGGTGGGCAGGGATCTGACTTTCTTGTAAAGTTTATATGATTTTTGAATAAAAACTACAGAGAAGTCTCTTGGTTGGACTGGGTGATTCCATTTCATTCCATCTCAACGAGAAAATTTCCCTCGGGATTTCTTGCCAGTGAGCACAAAATCAATTCAGCACTTCACAAAATATCACCAATAGCAAAATGTCAGTCTGTGGTGATGTAAGTAGCTGGTTCTGCTTTGACACAATCACTTTGCACTTTCATTTGGAAAATGATGCAATGAAATAACGGAATAAATATTGTAATATCTCCCTTTTTCATGACTACTTTAACATCATCTCTTTCTGTATGGGTTGTTCAGTTAATAAAGGTAAGAAACGAGGCTAACTGGTAAGATAATTTTCAAGCCTGTTAAAGAACAAGCAGCCTTGTCCTATAGGCACTATCTCGGCACTGCTGGACTTAGTTCCTATCCATACCCACCACTCATCAGAGACACTACTCCTTGCAAATAAACCCCGGGTTACTTCTTCCTTCTCATAATGAACTAGCTCAAAATATCAAATTGTAGCTTCCATATTAATGAAATTCTATTGTTTTCAGTCTTTGATATATAATGCTGCACTTGAAGTGAAAAATTTTACACTGGTAGACACGAGCAGGGTTAATGCTGCCTGCCTTGGTCCCTCAGTCCGTTTATGCAATGCAGAGAGGTGCCTCCTAGTAATGGTCGTCATGTCTAAGGTTTTACCAAAGACTGCCTTCTATTTGCAACCTTCACTTACTCACTGGAGAATCACTTACAATAGTAATTAATAATAATAAAGAATTCTGATTAACATTAGCTTTTCATAGAGACTACACACAGAGGATAAATATGGAAATAATAATATCAGAAACTAATCAAGCTTCCTCAGATTCAGGGGATCCCATCACATAAGGCTATTGAATTTGTCCATAAATTGAAGACTAACTTAAGGTATTTTTTCCAACAGCCAGGTTTTGCCTTTATAGAAGAGTTACATATATAAATAATCCAAAGACATGCAAAGACAGAAAAAACATTTAAAGATTTATGCTAATACTAAGACATTACAGAATACAGTGTTTATATAGATAAAACGACTGCCAGTCGCAAAATGTCATACGGTAGTATGTACAAAGACCTTATTGGAGCTCCTTTTTTAGATCACCTATCAATGCAGTACACTACACAAACCTAATGAAACTTTTACAAAATAATCAAAGCAGAACATAAGTAATTATCCCTGTAGGTCATGCATTCAATTGTTCTTATAAGGATTAATTAAAAAGATGACTTCACACAATTTAAAAGCTAGATATCTAAATATCTAAATGCCTGATCCAAGCTTTAGTAAAGCTACCAGAAACTCTCAGTGGGAGGTGAACTCCTAAATGCACAGAGCTAAACTTTAGCTGACAGACCACTACAGTTCACAGGACCAGATTCAAAGTGCACGCAAGTCAATGAAATCATTCCTGTCGATTTCACTGAGCTGTAGGCTTGATACAGAAGAGGATGTCCATTTATAGCTTTTTTCTTATGAGGAAAAGGAATCTTTCAATTGACACCAAGCCAGCACCGCTGCCAGCCTCCTTCCAGTCTGGGAATCCTGCCTGGGACCACTGAGGCAGCTCCTGATTCTGTATTGGTCCCTCCTTAGATCGAGAAGGAGCCCCATCTCCCCTCCCTCTGCCTTGCTTCTCTGCATTTTTCTCATAGACCTAGAGAAAAGGATGCCATCCTTGCTGCCACTGAGCTTTGAACCTGCAGGAGTCTTCTACTTAGCAAACAGAAAACGCGAAGGTGTGGTAGCTACCAAAACAAAGCCAGCATGCAAAATTCATATAGCAATCAAGAGTAAAAGAGGTTGAATATATGTATATATGTGTATACATGCACAACACTGAAGATTTTTACTGGCTGACATTACTCAGTTCATTGTTATCATATCTGATTTGGTAGCTGAGTCCTGGGAGAGAGGTACATCCCCCATCCCACAGCATGGTTCACTTCATTGCAGAGCTGTGTGCTAGCCATCCCTCCCAGATCAGCTTTGGTACACACACAGCATCTCTACTTGCTCTCAGCCAGCTCCAGTCTCTGAGCAATGCGGAGCTAGGAGCACCACCGTGTGGCACACGGGAAATAGAGAACAAAAAGTAGCTGCAACTCGAACAGCAACTGCAGTAACATAGATAAGGCTGGTGCGGCAAAGTCATTGTGAAAAGGAATAAAACTTTTTTTTTTAAGGTATTTGCCTTGTACAGTATAAAAAAAAATAAAATACCTAATAGTGCAGTCAGCCACTTAGCAGATGATATACTGTGTAGCATGTGTAAGTGTGGGACCAAGGAGGGAAGATTCTTTAAGGGTTTTTTGCTCTTTCTTAAAACAAAGACTGTGTTATTATTTGGAGATGAAGGTTTAGTTGCTATAGTTACATTTTGTAAAACATTGCCTGGAATACTGCTAAATTTGGCCTCTGAAGCTTCCACGACACAATACCATTTGTCATAAGAACACAGCACATTGTCATCTGGAGGTAACTGTTCATCCCTGTGACATGCTGAATAAAGTACCAATGCCAGGTAAGCCTTATGTGTACAGGTGCCTAAGGACAGATATAACATACAACATTGTTTTTCCACTTGAAGTCTATCCTTTCAAAGTGAATGACTTTTAATTTTGATTAAGAGAAAAAAGATTAAAAAAAATAGAAAGATGAGCCAAAGCTAAACCTTTCTGCCAGAGAGGACAGCGCAGAGATGAACCATAGGATGCTGGGCTGCTATGAAATAGCCATTTTCCACAAAACACAGTCAAGGGAGCCTTAGAAACTGCAGGAAACAAATAACGTCTGTTAAGGTTACTTAGATACATCAAAAGTGTGTAACAACGACTATCCTTTTCATTCCTGCTTCTTCAACAGTACCTTCTCCACCTCTGTCCCCTCCAAAATTTTGAAGATGATACAGTGTGTTTCTTTTGCTAACCTGTTTTTTTGCTGTCTCCTCTACATTTCTACCTCTTCTATGGATAGAAAGACCATTTATATAGCCTACAGATGTTTGTAATAAAGTGGCTCAACTTACACAACATCTGGAGGCTGCAGAAGGAGAGGAAATAGCAACTGGTCCTTTGGATAACAAGTTTCTCCCATTTCGCACCATTAAAAATTAATAAGATGGTTGGGCAGTACTGAACTCCTGCCAGCCCCCACTGAACTCTCATTCAATTTTAAAATAATCACCTTTGTGTTCCATCCCATTCCCCTTTCTAGCATCTCAGAAACATCTGCAACCTGGTTTATTGCTGTTTTCTAAATCTCCTTAGAGCGCTGCCTTTCCGGATGCCTGTATAACACAACAATAGTTGCACTTCTGCTGTGCTGAGGATCCTGACTATCATCTTAACTAATAGGATCACTTGAATTTCCCATCTGCCTGCACCTGCCAGTTGTAACTTACACCTCAATGCAATCTCAGAGTGATGACCATTTTTCATTCTGCATTTGCACAACTTCTCTGCAACAGGACATTGCAGAGATACAAATATTTTGCTGTGTGAGGTATATCATATCCAGCTTGTTGGGACAAGAACAGTTAAAGTTAAACCATTATTCATTTTAAATATACGTAGGCATAAATATAATGCAAGCAATTAGTTCCAAAGACGTAGAGCTAAAAGACATTTTGTATCTCTAAAAGAATGTTTTATAATAGTGATAAGAAATATTCAGTCTTCCTATGTTTTCTAAACTTGAGGAAAACAAAATAAACAACATGATTAAACCCAGTGTTTTAACCAACTACAAAAATCTCACTTTTCACAAACCAAACTTTGTAGTATAAGACAGTGTTACTCAAATGCTGAATTCTACCCTTCATTCAGGCTACTAGTAAATTATACTGGAAACTGGCCATATCACATATTCCTATGGGACACTGTATTTCCTACCTTTCTCTCATGTTCCTGAGATGTTAAGGTGATCTACATTAAGGCCCCAGTGCGGGGAGACAGCTATGATTTAACTGCTGGTCCCAGCATTAACAGACCAATGCATTTTACTCCCTTGTGGTCAGCCAGACCACCCCCAACAGGCAGGCTGGCTGATCTCCTTCTACAAGACACTAACATCTCCAAGCAGGAGTCTATATTCCAGCAAGTAAAAGAAATTTTGTTCTTTGGTGAAAATATATATCTCAGTTTGCAACAACAAAATGCCTTAGGCACATTAAACATGGTAAATGTTACTGAATTGATGTAAAAGTCCTGATGACTAAAGAAAAAAAAAGAAGAAAGTCTACATCTAAAGCTCCAAGGAATGAGTTCCAGAGGAAATAGAATACATTCTCCTGTAGTACAGAATTGCTGTGAAGACTTGCTTATATGCACGTTTTATTACACACGAAACTACATGTAAAAATTTGACTAGTTTTCAAACTATGATGTCCAATGACATAGATTTTGATAAGATATAAGTAGCCCTATCTAGTTTTTCGGTTTTACATTGTGCAAAATAGAAGTACTGTGCCCACGGTATCACAATCTGGTTTGACTATGGCACTTTAAATCAAAAAGATTGCTAGACCAAGCCAGAAACTCAAAACAGGAATCAAAGATTGTCTCCAGAAATAAGAATCTCCATGATTATAGTTTACAATAGTTAAACATCCAAGTGGTTAATTGAATTCTGGTTG
Source organism: Cephalopterus ornatus (assembly GCA_013396775.1). Taxonomy (NCBI): domain Eukaryota; kingdom Metazoa; phylum Chordata; class Aves; order Passeriformes; family Cotingidae; genus Cephalopterus; species Cephalopterus ornatus. The sequence goes on from VZRE01009253.1 coordinate 73,690, forward strand.
ACCTGACACATCAGTTTAGATCTTGTCTGCTTTCTATCACATAATGATAAAAAGACACACTTAGAATTAGTTGCTTGTCCAAAAAGAAAAAGAGAGAGCAGCAGTGAATTGGCTGGCTGAAGGAGCGCCAGCACTGCCAGACACTGCAGAGCTAAGAGTCAACCCCAGGACAGCCTAGGTTCTGGCTGAAGTGCCTGCTGCTTCTCCACTCTGCCACCTGCAGCTTTGTACCACTGTAATTTTCTACCTATAGATGGAAATCACAGAAAAACAGTACTTCTAGAGAGATTTCTGGCACTCCAGCTGGAAATACGACATCATGATTTTTCTTCTCATCTTTTAAGTATTCATAGAATCACCAAATCATAGAATGGTTCAGGTTGGAAGGGACATAGAGATAACCTAGTTCCAATTCCGCCCTATTTTGATATTTTTTCTTTCAAGGCCAGCTTGTTTTTGGAAGTACAGAAGTTTGCAGCAATAATAAATAACCAGCAGAATATCATCTAACAGAACATTTCTGACCCTGCAGAATTATTTGATTCAGGTGTTTAATGCAAGGCACAGTGGAAGCGCTCCTGCTTGTACACAAGCGACAAATATTTTGAGCACAGCTCAAAATGTTTTCCTGCATGGCTGTATTGCCATCACTAAACTGGTCTCACCAGAATCCTGAAGCCTCCCCTATCAGCTAAACATTTAGCTGTTGCTCTTTACCCTTTCCACAATGTTGCAAGAGACAGAAAGATAAAGATTGCATGTAATCCCAAAATAGAACCTACTGCACCTATTTTAATGCCTTCAGGAAAATATTTCTTCTGTGTGCATACCAAAGAGGGTGGTAGTTTCTCTCTCCCACTTGGAAGTTCCTTTTAACTCTACCTTTCTCCCTTAACAGTAAATCCTGGCAATGCGAACAATTAAAAAGATAATATGAACATACAGACTTTTCTAATTTCTGCCCTGCTGCAGCTTATTAAAATAATAATGTACTTTATTTATGTAACACCTGTCTGTGAAAGCATCCCAGGCAATTTAAATACAGCGCAAAGCTCATAAAAAAACTAAGTATGCAAAGACGAAAACAGAAACCATTAAACATAATTCAAAATACTAAATACAACCAGTGTGCCTTAAAAGCTGCACTATGATTAAAATAATCTTATAAAGCTAACTCCCTAAAAGAGCCTTTTTCAAGCATTTTTCGGTCCTAAGTGAAAATCTCATCCAACACACCAAATCCACAAAGATAGACGATCTTGTCATCAGGTTTTGCAGTGTTAAAGCAATACAGTTTTAAGATCTCAGGGGAAAAGACCCTGTGATTGTTATTTACATTACCTTAGTGCCTAGAAGCTGAGAGCAAGCAGGATCAGATCCCCATTAAACCAACCACTGCACACATGTAACACGTGGTGAGAGCCACAGCACAAGCCCCGTGCTGGGGGAGGAGCCATTCCTGCCACACCCCACAAGCCTTTCACCTGTGCGGTGGCATGTCACACTATCACCTGCAGAGGTCCTTTCTTACAGTAACAGAGAACCTCCTATCCCGGTCAGAAATGGCCACTTCAAGGAGTAAAAAGCCATGCTACAGGTAACTTGCAAAGCACATAGAGATGGGAGGGAAAACCAGAGAGACTGAAGGTTAGTTTCATAATTTCAGTCTCCAAGGCAGTGCCAAAGGCAGAAATAGAACTGAGATCTCCCATGTCTAAGCCTAAATCTCTGTTTCTTGGACTTGACAAGAGCCATGGCGACTGTAAATATGAGAGCACAACCTGAGAACCAAGCTGCTACTAAACTTCTTGACCCACATGAGAGATCTAATATGATGAATAATTGTACTGAGAGTGAAAAAAGTGAATCCAGCAGTGAATCCAGAGCAGCCTCATATTCCCTTCTCAGATGGCCTACTTACAATTTTATCTATTTTATAATAATAATTACTGCATTTTGGACAAGCTGGCCAAATATTCAACTAGTTCAACAAAACCATATTGTTGTACTCTGGGCTTAAGCTCAAGCTAGTGAGCATCCAATAAATAACATGGCAAATGATGACAAATCAGTCTTCCTGAGAGGGGAAAGCCAAGATATGGACATTAAGCTCACAGAGATTAAAACTTGACCCTTTTGAAATCACCAGTATTTTTTTTCCTCTGTGTTCTTCATAACATCATCTGCTACTCAAGAAATGGCCTGAATTTCTCCTGTAGACTGGATAGTAGATGTTCTGCTGTGCAGAAATCACTTGGAGGTGAGCAGTTGATCAGGAAGGTGCCCTGCTTCATTGCCAAGCCAGGCAGGTGTGCAACAGCACAGATTGCTGAACAACTCTGGTAAAAGTCCCTTAAAATATAACCGGGTTACAATAAATATTGATGCATTAAATAGAGATGGGCTTCTGAATACACTGTCACACACTAAGCAAAATAATTTCTTTTTACACTGTGTCTTGACTGTGTATCTTTATCAATATTACTGCCCTATACTGAGCATTACACAGAAAATTGACTGCTTCACATTACCTCCACATTACCAGCCTTTCCACTGGCCAGACATGCCACCTCTGAGTGACTTAAATTTTGACAACCCAAATGAACTGATCTGTAACATGTCACTCCCACTCCTGTTGCAAAGAGAACTAGAGGAACATCACTGCCCATTATCAGCCACATCGGGAAACAAATTTTAGCCAGACATCTTTAAATGGTAACACTGAGATAAAAATGAAGTGGATTGAGGCTATCGGTGACCTTAAAGATCTCTGCCCATAACTGGAGCAGGGTCCCATGAGAGTTCCCTGATGCATTTAGGCAGCTCCAACCTTATTTGATGAGAAACACTCCAGAAGATCCAAGCTGACAGCAAAACACCCAGAAGAGGCAGTGCTGGCTGCTGACCTACCATACCAGAGGCTATTGAAATCTGAAAATACTGACAAGGGCTCTTCTGGTCCTCTGTGATAAGAAAGTCATTACTGAGTGACAAAAAGAGTCTACAACATGACTGAAGCTGGCTGAAATTCTCAGTATAAATCAATGCTGCTCATATATAAACACGAATCTGGAAACACAACAAGACACTTCTATTTCACCAGTTTTGCAGCTTTCAGATCACTGTCCCTGACTGAAACAAAGTTCATAAAAATGAATAAAATGATCAATATCTATGTATTATACTTCCATTGGCCTTTGATTTTTCAAAACCACAACTTTTCAGGAATAATGATAACAATTTTGTAATCTTTTGGCAACAACAGTTCCTTGCTATTTATAGTACCATGCCTAAACTATTAGGCATGAGGCAGCTCACAGTCTCAGCAAACTATGAAAAGATGACTTAGGACCTCAAAAAAATAGAAATAAATATCATTTTAACCCATGCAGGGTATATCTATCTCCAGTTATGCTCAGCTGTCCTTACAGCACATTTGCAGGGGTGGTCAGATCATGCAACCTAAGGAATGTAGCATGGGTACCTTGCACAGAGATACAGTCACCCAGGGAATCACTTGCAAGAACACTCTGGCAGAGCACCAAGGTTGAGGACAGGTTTATAATCAGCCCAAATTCTTGAATTTTATTAATTAACTTGGCCCATCTTTTTTAAATTCAAATCACAGTGCATCTAAGAGGTAAAGACTGTTCAAAGCCAAAGTAATAACAACACATAAACTTCAGCTACTTTATTAATTTTGCCAGCAATGGGTGAACCCACATCAGAATGACCATTTGCTCCCATTGCCCTGAAGTGGGGTGGAAAGCACAACCCAGGATAGTCATGGGGAATGTGATCTTGCCCCAAAAGAGCTGATCTGAAGGCCAATTATCATCCTTCTAATATTGTCACTGTGGCAGAAGGGACAGACTCTGTCCCTGTCCCATTTGTCTTGGGAACAATTTTCTTCCCAGTAGCTGGTATGGGAGCAAGTTTTGTATTTGTTCTGGAAACAGAGTTGATAATTCAAAGATGTTTTCCTTACTGCTGAGCCGGGCTTACACAGAGTCAAGACCTTCTCTCTCTCACCACCAGTGAAGAGGCCGGGACAGTACAAGAAGTTGGGAGGGGACACAGAAGGGACAGTTGACCCCAACTGGCCAAAGGAATATCCCATACTATATGGCATCATGCTCAGCATACATCGCTGAGGAAAGAAGAAGGAAGGAGAGACATTTGGAGTGATAGCTTTTGTCTTGTCACCACTACACATGATGGAGCCCTGCTTTCCTGGGTATGACTGAATACCCACCTGCCCATGGGAATTGGTGGATGAATTTCTTGTTCTGCTTTGCTTGTATGTGTGGCTTTTGCTTTACCTATTAAACTGTCTTTACCTCTACCCACAAGTCTTCTTGTTCTGAATTCTCTCCCTCAACAAACTGGGAGGGAGCGAGTGGGTGGCTGTGTGGGGCTGAGTTGCCAGCTGGGGTTAAAACCCGAAAGTTTTCCAAAGTCTTCATCATTCAAATTTCAGAAACTATTATTTCTGAAGGATTATATGTCCATGGTTAACAATATACCAAAGTTTACTTCACCCTTTTCAACCATCCATATTTACCAAAAAGGATATGAGCTGTGGCAGCTGTACGCAGAGCTATCACTCTCATGAGGTAATATTTTATTGCTTACTTTCAAACAAACAAGAAAGAATTGAGAAATTAATTTGATTTGATTTAGTCTTCGTGATTTGCAGATTTAAGGTACAGCTAACCCTGCCACCATCACCCAATAAAACTGATCGTACAGCATGAAAAGGAAATTAACAGAAATTCAAACAGCAAGTCAAAAGGTGCAGTTTTCATCTGGATTATCAAATCCCCAAATGCCAACTACTTTCTAGCACCAAATAAGGTAAAGCCAAACCCCCAGCTCTAGACAGTGTAGACAAGGCATTTTACAAACATATGCATATGTTTTCACAGCCAGGGTCCTGAACTGGCCATGCCTCAGGGTATTTCCAAGCAGAAATTCTAGGCCCAGGGGAACTGAGGTCTCACTCACTGACAGAGAAACCTTATTCCCATGTCTTGCAGCATCTGGAATACAGAAGGTATAAACATCACCGGGATCACAAAATGGTTCCTGTTCCTTTGCTATGCTTTTCCTCTGTGCTAAGCAATGTTTTGGAGATGCTGCATGATCACAGTCTGGTTGTTGGCAGTCGTGAATTTAAAACAAAAAAAGTAAAACCTTGAAGACATACCAGACCCAAACCAATGACTACCTTGCAACATTTTTAACTTTTGGTTCGTTCTTTTTATGTTCCAGTGCAAATAGACCAATGCAGCACAGTCATGAAAATTATGCTCTCTCCCAAGAAGAAGTGAAGTAGAAAATCCCAGTCTCAAAGCAACCAAAACAACTCTTACATGTCAGCTTCCAGAACCTGTAGACCAAATTCCTTAAGGACTGCAGAGAAGCCACTGCATGACAGCCTTCTGGTCACAAAGAAACACAACATGCTGTAAATTTATCACAGCTGTTAAAAGCAGCAAAAATAGTGGGGACACTCACTTCTATACATAATTTATCATCATAAACTAAAGTGGAAATCTATTGTTTTATCCCCAAGGAATAATGCCCGTAAAGGAAAAGAGGAACCATCTAGAACATATTTGGACTCCAACAATCTAGGGGCTGAGGTGAGCGCAAACATTTCATGCAGAAAAAGGACAAGAGCCAGTTCTAGAAAGAGATTAAAAAAAAGAGAATAAAACACCTTAGTCAATTTACGCTTTTTTTCTGCTCCAAAGCTACACAATTCAGCCTGGGATCTGTTCCATTTGTTCTGCAACTCATGATCCAGAAATTCACAAAGGGATTCATGTCCTTTAACTGCTACCACATTCACCTTTAAAGTCATCCATTCATGCATCCAACATGAGACTCGAGGTTGAGACATGAGGAGCATCAGGCCACGGAACTTCACCGTTATAACTCTATCGCGAAAGAAGGGCCTGAAAACCCTCCAGGTCCTGATGTTTTTTCACCTTTCTCCTCATTCCTTGTGAATATCATAGAATCATAGAATCAGCCAGGTTGGAAAGGACCTCTGAGATCATCAAGTCCAACCCTTGATCCAACATCGCCATTGTTACTAGACCATGGCACTGAGCGCCACATCCAGTCTCATCTTAAAAACCTCCAGGGAAGGAGAATCCACCACCTCCCTGGGTGGCAGCCCATTCCAATGCCGTATCATTTCTATGTGTGTTATATCCTTATGGTAACTTGGAAAATTATATCCCAAATAATGCAGAGAACATGCTGGTATGTCTTACTTTCTCTCACTCACTCTAGGGAAAACATAAAGCAATCATGTACCCTCCTTTGCTTAGCCAAAATGGCACAAAGTACTCATAGCCTATCACTGGATCTAACCCACTGCATGTGCAGATAATTCTATAAGAGCAGCCAGCTAATTCCTAATCTACTTTCTATAATTGAAAGAGTCAGTGGCCAGTGTCCCTTCTTCAAATTCTCAAAAGAAAGAAATCCCTCTCTAGAAAGGCTTCCAGCTCTGCTTTCAAGTTCTAACATGGCAGAAACGGCTCCAAAAATTAGCATTACCCAGCTCCAGGAAATGGAGAGATGCACATCATACAGTAGAAAATATTCTGTCTTCCATTTCAAAGATTCTCATCTTAGATTTTATCTTAACATACTCTAATTACTTCATTAGATTAATCCCCGCTTGTAAAATGACTGTAAACTAATCTCTTCCTCTGGTATGGACAGCAACAAATAACACAAAAAATTGTTGTATTTTATTTGCTCATCAGAGCTTGAAAGAAACTATTATGAAGTGTAAAGATCAATGGCAGAGAGGGTCTGCAGAATTAGCACAGACGCAATATGAATTCTCTTTTTAATCTTCCATTTCATCTGTAAATACAAGCACATAATCTAGGTATGCATCTCATATTTTGCAGCTCGGTGCTAATAAAAATATGCCAGAGAGAGATGTAATGATAACAAATTCCTTTCCAAAGGTGCGAAATGACACAGAAGAATCATAATGAGTTTTCATACTGCAGAGTCTTTCTTCAATTACTCAGGAGATAAGGATGATTTGAGGACTTTGTCATTCAATTGCAAATTAAAGCATCACTTCAAATGCAGCAGGATCAGGCACTGATATCACTTGTCAAGAGCCTGACACTTTTAAGAGCTTCAGTGTCTGGAACTTATCCTATCTTTTCCTGCTGACTGGTGTGCCTGGATGAGTCTGCTCTCTACATTCAGCCACTAGTGTCTCAGTGAAGCTGTTTGTCCAGCCCAAATTATTTTCAATATAATGGAGGGAGGAGGAACAGGACCGTAGTTCCATCCCTATTTCCTAGCTTGGATCAATAATTTTGCACTAAACTAAAATTAGTTAAAGAACTATGTTTCCTTATGGTTATCAGTTATGTTTATTAACAAAATATTTTATGCATGCAAAGAGTATTTTTAACATAAAAGATGCCAGTTAAGACAAGTGTCATCACTCAAGATATACAAATGAATTTGATTGTTGTGGGTTGTTCTTTGGGATAATGTCCTAGTGGCTAAAGCAATTTCCACAGATCTGAGTTACTTTCAGATCTTTCTCTTTCATGATGGGTTATTACTCTGACATTTAAGCCCATTCACATAGCTGTAGACTTTTCTGGAGATCAAGATGCTTTCCTCCATCTCATCAGCTGCCTTCTCTATGTTTCCTATGAAAAGATTTAAAATTAACTGAAACAGAGATCAGAAATCAAGGTCTCCTTCATTATTGAATAACCATCCCACATACCCTTACCCATTCTATTTTCACTCTAAAAATAAATAAGCAAGTTTTTTCATGTGACCTGCAATGCTTTCAGTAACAGAGGCTGAGAGAATGCCAACCATGAAATACCCCATTGCTTGGAATTAAGGACACCGTAGTGAAAAACTTAACCCAATCTTCAAGTCCACTCGAGCAATGTGGGATTTCATGATTTGTATCCTGTATTCCAGGTGACTCCTCTAGCCGTGAGGTTCTTAGAAGAATGACCCAAGGACATGCCTGCCCTCCTTTGTTTTAGGACTGATAGATATAATACGTGAGGAAATTTATAGCCATCTCATGACTTTCAGAGAAATTCCTGAGTCATACTTAAGCGAGGGACAATACTGCTTTCCTAGCTTTTTTTTTAGTGTTGACATTTACATCAACATACCAAGAGGTCAGGCAGCTTTTGAAGTTTATGTTTCAAGATATAATATCTAATTCACCACATATATTTTCACTTTTAATGGCTTCTGGAATTGAGAAAAAAAATTACTGAACCACATTTGAAAACTGTGGAATGTAGCCATGCATTGGAACATAAACAGGACCAGAGAAATTTTAGCCAATTATATCAGAATTACCACTACAGTAACATCTTTCCAATGTCAATATTAAAAGGAAGCTTTTAAGATTAGATCTGAAGGCCCTGGCAGAAAAATATATTACGCCAAAATAGTAGAAACTGCTTACAGATTAATTAGGAAAAGAGTAACTAAAACTACACCAAAGATGTGAAAATATCCACTCCTATTTCCAGAGATCCTAGGGACTGCCGACTGCAATCATGAAATATAGGAATGCAAAAAATACAGGGTTTCAGTTTGAAAAAAAAAAAGTGTAGTAAGTTCCTTGCATGTCTATTCAGGCCACTGACAGGTAACTTGAAGAACAGTCCATCATTAAACTAGTAACACACCCCTACTGCAAGTACAGGAAGATTTTTTTTTTTTTTACCCATTATGCTTCATTTATTATGAGGAAGTGCTTCTTCAAATGAATTAGGAAGAATTCTTCTGCACTTCACAGTCCTAAATACCAATGGCTGCAGCAATCTAGTTGTTCCAGTACAGTGGTCTCTGGCTCAAGTAAGCAAAAAATTACAAAGAGACTAAAGCAATAAGATATTGCCACCAGCCTCTTCCCATCATCCCATCAATATGACATGAACACACCTAACTGACCACAGATACCTCAGTACATGCTCTACCAAACATCTTATGACAGTCACAAGTCATTTCAAAAAAGTAAGTTTTTACCGAGAAAGAAAAAAAATCTCTTCAAAAAAGCATTCAGTTTCTTAGCATGTCAATTGACTTCAACAAAATATTTTCTGTCTGGCACTTTATGAGTTTTGACATTTTACAAAAAGATGAATATTATCCAAAAACGGCACAAGCCGAGTCCCTTGGCACAAGTCATCATTTCTTTCAATACTCATAGGCCTCTGATTTGCAGTACCCTTCAGGCATGGAAGCAAAGCTCAAAAAATTCACTGTACCACTCACACAGGTCAGACCTTATTGTAAGTTGGAGTTTTTATCAGCAAAGACTTTTGAAACCACTGTGCCTGAAGTTTTGACAGTTGTCATAAATTATGAGGATTCTTGCTTCCAGACAAGAACTTTTTTCCCCAGAGCTACACAAAGCATTTAACTGTCCATTGAGACTGAGTAAGGCAGAAGAAAGGGAGGAGTTGCATGTCATGGTGTGAGCAATGAGGAATAAAAGAACTGAAGAACACACAGGTCAAAGAAACTCTTAATATCAACCAAGTAAAAATTCATGAGACAAATTCAGAATTTTGCTAGAAGGAAGGCAGGCCTTCTTTTCTTACTCCACTTATGATGTTTGCCTTTCTGAACCTTTTTCAGAGAAGCAGCCAGTAGTACTCCTAACAGAGCATCACTTTTGGGAAAAAAGCAATTACCTGCTTCAGAATGTAGTGAATCAGCCACCGAGACATCTAGCTCAGAACTGTGAGAAAGTGGCTACAATTCCAATCCAGCACGGTTATTTTTTACTGTTTATTCCTGTACTCCCTTTGCCCTTACTGAACACACTGTACCAAACAGGATTATAGTAGAGAATGATATTTAATCATGGTAAATATATTCACTCATCCACAGGATAAAAAATCTTTCCTCTGTGTGATTATGAGAGGCCTCCAGAGATGAAAGTTAACACTTGATTCTCTTCACAGGCTCTCCTTGAGGATGTAAGAAGAAGGGAGAGAAAAATAAGGAAATGTGCCTGTCATTCAAGGGAAAAATCAAAGCAATGGAAGAAAATAGAGGCATGGTCAAGAAGGTTGAGACTTGGTCCAAAGTCTCAGTGCCTGATTGAAGGTGCTACCCAACAAAACCGCTGGACTTTTATCAAGCACTTTTCTGCTCTGCTGCTTTACAGAGGAGTCTTGCCTTGTGTCCAGCCAATAAGAGGAACAAATCAAGAAAAAAATCAATTTAAATGTAAATCTGAATCTCAAGAAAGGAACCAGAAACATGAAACAAATGTAGACATCAAATATTTTTTTATTCTAGATATTTTTCCAAAAGATCATTTCAGAACATCTGTTGACCTGTGGATGTTTAGGATGAGAAGGCTCAATTAGAAATTCAATGTTAATTTCAAATCAAAGATGCAAAAAATTGTAAGTAAGGCAAAGTATATATATCTGGTTAAGTTTCACAGTAGTCTACATAGCAGACATAGCTATAATCATTCTGCTTCTTAGAAAATACAAAAATGCAATTTTGAGAGATCAGCATGGGATACAAAATCAATACTATTGTTATTAGTTATGAACCCCCTCCCCTAACATTTTATTGTCATCAGTCTGGGATTTTTTTTAATTTTCTTAATCTTAGACAATACCTGTGAAACATTCGAAAGCATGAAAGTTGAATTTATGTCTTTATATATTCTGCATGTGAGGGTTTTTCCATTTATATAGATTCATAGGTTATCTTGTCACAAATACTGTCCAGGCTGCTCTATTTGTGTTGGAGTTTAGGTCTCATTAAAAAAGAATAATTTCCCAATATATATAGCAGAATTTCTATTACATTATTAAAAGAATCTACTTTTAAATGAAAAATCCATTACTCGGCAAAGGGCTAACACAGCCCAAGGGTTTCTGAGGAAGTCAGTTAATTGTGGTTAATTGTGGCTGTGATTGCATGTTTTGAAGTGGACCAGGGAGAACTACTGCAGGTTTGTTTGCAAAGGCAGTTCAAAGCAGAAGGCAAAAGCAGCAGCCAGAGAAACAGTTAGGTTGCAGGGATGAAAACAGGCACCAAAATATCTTGTTGCATTTGGTACTGTATGTAAATAAAATTTTATACACAAAATTAAGAAGTAAGACAACACATGAATATTTTTACCATTAAAACCCTTTAGATATTCTACAAAAAATACTTTGATTGCAAAATTGATTATGTAAATTCCAAGAAAGACAGATTTGCATAATTCCTTTGGAATCTATGTAATTGGAAATAAACATGCTTCCAGATTTGCATGACACTGAGAAGGTTAGTATCAATTAGCAAACACCTTCTTAGTATCTAAACCCTTAGTCATGTTTTGTGATATGTTTCTTGACCAAACTCAGTGTTTTACCTTCTTTTTCCTTACCAATAATTTCACTCATTCTTTCCCCCTTTTTGGGCACAGCGTGAATAAACAGCATTTTTCTGAATTTGCTGCTTGGATATGAATGTATATGAAAGTTCACAAAAGTAGCAGAAAGGTTTGTGGATACTGAACTATTTTTAATGCAATTTTAGACAGCTTTAGATTTAGATTTCAATTTGATGATACTGTTATGAGCACTGTCCTAAAGACAGAAAACAAAAAAAGGTGCAAAGACCCCCATAAAACAAAACAACAGCAAAAGAAAAATACTCTCTGGGACATAAATAGAAATAGAAAATAAATAAACAAACAAAAAGGAAAGAACTACTTCTTCAAGAATAAACTATATTTTCTATAACAAGTTATGTTTGCTGGAGAACTTAGGGGAAAGGAATAACTGCAAGTGTTGATAATCACATGAATCTTGTCAGGATGGAAGCATATCTATCCCCAGTGCCTTGTAACAAGGTAAATGGTGCAGTGATACAAATTCATTTCTGCGAGTATTTGACGCAAATATTTCAGCCTAGCCATTAGCGAAGAAAAGGCCTGACTTTCTTCCTTCAGCGCTTCCATCCCTATCTTCCCGAACTCTTGGGACGTGTGAATACAGAGTTGTTTGAATTAATATGTCTGACACTAATTACTTTAATACAGCCTCAAAGGACCCTGTGAAATGTAATGACATCTACCTGAATCCAATACATTCATTTTCTACCTAGTTCTTACCTGATTGGATTTGTACTTTTTTCTGGCCACACTCAAGCAGACAGATAAGCCATTTTTCTGTCCTTGGCAGCAAAACAGATGTCACAGATGACACACACCCTAGTCTACCAAAGTTTTCCAGTCTTTCAACCTTTATAGAATCATAGAATCACAGAATGGTTTAGGCTGGGAGGGACCTTAGAGATCAGCTGGTTCCACCACACTGCCATGGGCACTGACAGCTTCCACCCTACATATAATGGTAATTGAGAAAGGGAGCACTCACCCTTTCAGGCACCTGACAAATTCTCCCAGTACACAAGGAGAGTAAAGTACTGTGAAAAAACATAGAATCTAGCTCAGTATAATAGGACTGGATTTAACTAACATTTTCAGATTTTCCTTAGAGATTCCTTTGAGTTTACTTTTAGTTTGGCATTTTGTCCATTTTTATTGAGTTGTTCTTTTTTCATACATGTGGGAGATTAAAAAAAAGGGAAAAAAAGAAAGAAAAAAATATCAGCAGTTCATTTTGACTGTCTTGGGTCTTTGCCACTCAGTCACATGAAGCTGAGTTTGTTCCAAGAAAGAAGCTTAACCACAGATGCCACATGGATATTTACAGCTTAGACTAATTACTTCAGTAATTCTTTAACCACAGAAACAGCTACTTGATTTTTACCTTTTCTTCCACAAAAGCACAGTTAAAACATCACCATGAACTGATTGACATTTTTTGTCAGTACTATATAAGTTATACAAGTACAACATTATCCTTAGTGTATGAAACTGATCATTCACTGGACACCAAATGATAGTCTGTGAAACAATTACACATTATAAAGCAAAAAATAATTCTAGGAAACAAATTTACCCTTCTCTGCATTGTGCTGTCTTGTCCTCAGGCTTTTTATGTCTTTCCTTTCTGGAAAGGTTAAAAAATCTTTCAGTTCTACATAGCTGAGAAACAGTGCCTGAGGCATATATGCCAGTTTTTATCATCCCAAATAAATTCTGCAATAGCTCCCACTAAAGCTATTCAAAGCAGCATTGATTTCCCCATGTTATCCTATAGCTCCCCCATAGGACCCCCAAATGAAGCCAAGGGAAGTACAAGTGATGGAAGAATGTGCACAGGTCTGATTTTTATTTTATTTTATTCCTGCTTTTCCTTAGAGGCATATGTCAAATTCCTACAAACTCCCTAACAAGCTTTACTAAAGTATTTTAGCAGTTTGAATTACACAGAGCATGGTCTGGCCATGAAAAGAGACTATGGAGGGTCTTGCTTTAGTTACCTTGCTGGCAAGAAGAAAAAAAGGAGAAGAATGAAACAAAAACAAAGTCCAAATGAAAAACATGATGTGCCTAACTAGATTTCAATATCTAGATATAGCTTCAGAAATGTATTCAAATGCATCATATTTAAAGACAGAAGTCACAAAATTTCTTCCTCAGCTAGAGGAATCCTATCCTAACACAAGAAGAGAATATAAGTCTAATTTTACATGAAACATTAATAACAGAAATATAGCACTTTCTGCACACTGACTCAGTGTACCAAGTCGACTTTTGAAAATATGGACTCCTGAAAGAAAAAGGTAGGACTAATGAATTAAATATCCCTGCTGTTATTGTATCTTCACATTGGAAAGTACATCGCTGCATTTAGTAGTGGTAAGTAATTACTTTGATCTCAGGTGTCTGGGAATTGTGATTTGAATGGCATTGCAAGCAGTCTATTGAAATTCTTGAATATATCTAAGCAAGAGTTAATGTATATGGAGATACATAGGATTTGAAGCACTTTGAAAATGAGTGTTGGTGACAGAAAGCTATCTGTGCTAACATATATTGCCTGAAATAAAATTAGATCTACATCTGAAATGCATTCTTATTATCAGTGAACTAACTTGGCAATTATCACCAATTATCACCAATAATACAAATCCCTGGAAAGATGGCATACTCATTTGTTAGCAAAACCAGAACATCTTATTTAGTTTCAAACACCATTTGAGTTGTAATTTAAAGCTTCACATAATTAAAAGAAACATGTCAATGAAATTATGAAGTAAACCCTCAAAACAGACAGAAGTATTTACCGATTTTGAACTGTATTATGCCACAAGAGAAATGTCGCTTTTAACTAAAATATTGTGCAACAGGTTGCATATACATTGTATTTTGACTTCTAGAGTTAGAATTTCTCTTTAGCACTACACTTATCCAAAACAATAAATGTTTTAAATAGTGGTGTTTGGAAAATTTTCATTTGTATTTTTCCATGAAAGTCCCAATACTAAATATTAACTATTTAATTAGACACAGAACTAGTGCTTCCAATGTTTAAAAATTTACTTGCAGCTTTCACTTGCATCTTCTTCAAACTAAAAAGAAATCTATCTATTTCTCTTTCTGCTCTCTTTTTCTCTTGTATCTATTTTTTTTTTAATTGAGACAAAGCAAAGATTACAAGTATTTTAAGGTTTTTTTGGGTTTTGTTGATTAGTTGTTTTTAAGGAAATGTTAGCAAAACAAAGGTTTTCTTTCTTTTTTGCTTAGGGCTTTATTTGTTTGTTAGTTTGTTTCAACTAAGTGAAAAATGTCAAGTAAACTGAGTTCTTTCTTTAATACCATTGTCTTGGTTAATAGACATCTTCTCTTGACAAATTGCAAAGAAAAATACATGTGTCCTGTACATTTGTTCACAGTACTTTTTAGGAGATCTCATGAAACACATAATCTGTAAATATCTGCATTTTCTCATGAAAACTTTATAGACAGAATTTTAGTTTCATGTGAACTTCATTACAAAATAAATTACCTAGTAACAGAGTTATAATGCATAAAAATACCCCATCATTAAAAAAAAACAAAACAAAAACAGCCACAGCAGTTAAGGTCATAGTAGTGAACAGTCTCCTACAGTCCTGCTCAAAGCTAAGAATTGCACTTACTTGCAGCTAACTGCAGCTGCTTTGGAAATTTAAGTCATCCAGCCTTAATAACTACAGAAGCAGGCAACATAACTACTTGGGTTTTTTCCACAATTGTTACACGACTTTACTGTCCTCTGCTGTCCTCTGCTTTGGTCTATCTGAAGGAAAATAGTTACGGTGTCCTTGGAAATGGATCCTACATTTCTGTATTTCAATAGGGAAACTAAGATTGTGTTAAACAGATAGGGCACACTCTGCTTCACATGTGGTGATGCATGCAATATTGTGAGAACCATGGTAGTTCTGGTAAGGGAGCTTGGGCACCTAACTCCCTAAGCCCCTTCTGAAATACTCAGTTTAAAATCTTCCATAGCACAATTGTTTGTTTTTTTCCACTTAATTGGGCTTGCTTCCCTATTAGAATTGGAAAATCACTAAACAGAGCTCTCAGCGTGGATTTACAGCTATCTTTTAGCTTTGCCCCGGAGCAGAACTTCCCTCAAGGTAGGAGCTACCTTCAGCTCTCATTAAATAGCAGTATGAGCTGGGACTGTATGGCATTCTGCATATGGCAAATGTGAGAAACAACCAGACTGACATTTATTTTTTTTATTTATTACAATTTCAGAGTAGATTGTAAGAATACTAATAAACACACAGAAAACTCAGATTTCTCTTGAGAAAACACTGGAGAGCACTCAAACACAGTAATTAAAGTGTGTGAGGTTTTTGCAGAGACAGAAGTAATTACATCTGAGTGTGGAATGTTTTGACATCTAAGGACAACTATAAAAAAGTATTGTGGATGGAAATACGTTTGAAAACATCCATGAAAATTGGCTTGAGTTTTGGTTTTGTTTGTTTTGTTTTGGGTTTTTTTTTTAAAGATAAAAACTCTAAGGTTGTAAAAACACTAAGGTTTTTTGATTAAAAGTACATTTAGCCAAAAGAAGAGTTTTTTCATGAACTTAGGTAGTTCTTACAGTCCCCACACAAAATCTTGCAAGAGAAGACATCTAGAGATATATCATTTTGAGCAAACAATGTTTTGTATGGACTGTGTCCTGTAAGTATGAATATTTCTATCAAAAGGGAGTAGTTGATGTACAGACCATCTTGTCCATCAACGCCCAGTTCTCCGAAGGCCGCCAAAGCCTCTTCACAAAACTCCCTTGTCAGCGTATTGGAACCAGCAGCAGTGAAAAAAAGGGAGACACTCATCTAGGCAAGCCCTTCCAATGAAGAGAACCCTCTGCTGAACCTAGTAAAACAGGAGTGATATACTTGTCAGAACCTTCTAGCTCATGTGTTGTTTTATTGAGCTAAATATTATGTTGCATGACTGAATTCTTCTGTTTTAGCCAATGATTTTTGGGGGTTGTGAGAAAAATATATGCACAAATGGTGAGTATATGGAAGTTTTCCACAACTCTGAAATCAATAGTTCACGCAAACACATAAGAAGTCTAGGATTTCAGTAACCAAATGCCATAGAAGACATTTACAAAGTAGATCTCCTGAGTCAAATGTAGTTGCTATGTTTAATATGTAACAGTATCAATTTATAGGACATTTCAATGATTAACAGCATTTTCTTTCTTTTATTGTATCAAGCATTGTAGGTTATCAAAAGTAGAAAGCTTGAATTAATTAACAGTTAATGAATTTTTGAGATATTGAACTGCAGAATGTGAACAGTTTTCTAAATCAAGCAAGGTTACTGATACTCAGCCTCTTTCAATGCTTTGAAAATGTTTTACTTTACCATGTTGTGAATTCTGGCTCCCAGAGATAAACTGATTACACAGAAAGAGGTCTAGACCATGGTCAGGACTAGAGAACTTTTGAATGTTGCACATTGCTGAAACCTCCTCATTAAAGGCTGTGTTGCTTTTTATCTCCCCATAAGCCCAAGGTGACTAAAATGCTGATTCATATGCCAAACGACAGCATTTTTTAATCATATATCTAAGAAATTAAACATGTAACAAGCTAAAATTCGGGTCTGGACTCAACTATATGATCAATTTGAAAATGATAAATTAATACTCAGATAACAGCTAGCTTTAAAACTTCTAGTTTTATATGAGTAAACAGAACATTCTCTCTCAAAAACAGTTCACAAACAAACAATTGCTACTGTTTTTCCAGATTTACCTCAGTAGGTGCAGAAATCAGAGGGAAAGGATATGGTTCCAGCAATGATTATACCTCCATCAGAGTGTCTGCCAATTCAGCCATGATGTTTGAAGGACCTCAGCTTGAATAGCTTCCATTTAGATTATTTACACCTATTAGAAGACAGCAGAGGTAGATGGATAGACTTTTCAGCTGTAGTCCACATCCTGTCCTTGGACTCATTTGAGTACAAACTAGGTGGAGCACAAAATAATAATTTCTTTACCTATTATTATTTTGTATTTAAATAAAGACATTGCTAGTTTATTATAGTGAATTAGGAAAAGAAAAATCAAGCATATTTGAGTAGCAGGAATTTCCGGTGCATGACTTCAGCAATTATTACCTCTGATGATTAATCTGGTTTTCCATGCTGTTTCTCTTGTCAAAACTAACACATATTTACATTCTGTGATGCAAGCACTCATTATCCTAATCCCTAATGCAATTGCAAAGTGTCACCTTTATTTTTCATGGAGAAAGGAGAGTCTAGAGATAATTTGAAGCCTTTCCCTAGGATTTGGTACTCATTTAAAAGTTGGTATTGATTTTAGATGCAATGTATTTTTAATACTTCAAGACAGATTGAAAAAAATTGCAGTGCAAAGGGATAGCACATGAAACATTATTTCTGACAAATTTTTGTATATATTAAAGCTGGAGGGAAATGAATCAAAAAGGAGTATGTCAAATCAACAACAAATATTGCAATACTGATCTTTCAAAGTTCAGTAGAAACTTTTTACGCTGGTAATCTTACTGAAATCATATCATTTTGGGGAAAAAGGCAATTAATTTTGAGAGTATCTGTTTAGGATTACTCTTTTCATTTTTTGACGCATGGATCTGTGGAGCAAATCTATGCATTTGTAGTTCAATTTTCTTGGTATGTTTATACATTTGAATTGGGCCCAAGCCCAAAGAGCTGGCTCAGACAATGATTTCAAGCCCACTGCTGTATACAAATTAGAAAGTACACTAAAACTGAGGTATTACAGCCAAATGGCTTGCTGAGGCAGCTGCAATTGTTTGCCTGACAACAGCCGGGACTATGTGAAAACTACTTTACTGCTTCAGTTTGCAGGAAAACAGAGGAGCTGACTTTCACACAGTTGTCTTAGGGAATGAATACTGTCATTCTTCTGACCACCTTTGGGCACTTAGTTCCACCAAAGTGAAGCTTTTGTGACCTTCTAGCTGAGATTACTGATACACTTCTTTTCAGCTTCAAGTTAGTCAGCTCTGAATGATGCACAAATCCTACTGAACCTCAGATAGGAAATAAGCAAACCAATCCAAACTCCTTCAAAAAATTCCAAACTTTTTTCCCCAGACCAGATATTTGTTTGGAGGATTTGCGTCCTCACATATTACAATTGCATGTTCTTTTCTTATTTACACTAGTACAAAATGGGAGTAAGTCAATGAAATATAATTTATACTGGGATATCATGTAAGGCAAAGTGAATGGTTACATGCAAAGACAACATTGTAGTGATTCTTAGATATAACACTTCTTTAATACCCATCAAATAGTACAAGGGTACTTTCAAAATTGAACTAAGATAGCTGGAAGACAACCAAACAGTCAGAAGCATAACCGAAAAAGTCAATAAAACTATTTCCAGACAGCCAGTGAAAATGAAAAAAAAGAAAAAAAACAGAGCCAAAAATACATAGGCAGCCCAAGTAAATGAAAAGCAGCAGCTATCCAGAATGAGCAGAAAACACACCAACTGGCCAACGTCAGGCAGGCACAGCAGAGTGATGCATCTTCTATTTCCAAATTGGAGATTCCTTTTTTGTTTGCACAAACATTTGGAAAGTGATCATTTCTCCTGCCACAACTCTGATTTACATGTAACAAGGCTACTTATGCACAGTCAGGTGTAAACATTACTTAGAATCCTCTGTGAGCCAGGGAACACTTGCCAGTGATTAGTCTGCTGTTGGAGAGGCTTCTGCTGCCAGTAAATTTATTGACATGTAGATTAGGTAACCAAGCACAAAGCCCAATTAAGAAAGAACAAATAACCTACATGAGTCGATCCACAGGAAAACTGTAGAATCAAATTTGTCTCAATTTTTTCAGTATTCACATCAACAAAAATAAGAAATGAACACAAAGGGAAACAGACTGACCTTCTTAGATACATTGCTTTACAAATAAAGAATCTTATTAGCCTCCAAACTTCAGAACTACTGTCTGTAAAAACAGAAACTATCTCTTAGTTCAGTCAGGATGGACTTGCATAATCACCCACAAAACCATTTAGTTCTTACCTGGGTGATACCCTGTGCCGGTGTTCTTGCTTAAGAGACTTGGTTCAATGCTTTTATAACAAGCTTCACAGAAGTGGGTTCACGTTTGAGCTGAATTGTTTGGTTTTACTGAAAAATGATTGGTACAGGAAGATAAAACCGAAATAAGCAAATGGTCCCTCAGCAATACAGACTCGGAACAATTCTGGTATCTAAATATGGACATTGGATGGCATCAAACACATCGTAAAGCCTTCAAGACATCCACATGGGGCTTGTAATCGCCATACAGAACCTACAGGAGACCTGTTCCCTTTCAGAAAAATATCTGTAGATCAGAAAGGACGTGTCAGGCCATTTGAAGCGGTGCTAGAAGCCTGTATCGAGGCATCCAAAAAAGCACTTTGATATGCTATTTTAGAGAGAGAAGAATGTCACCTGCTGAAATATGCCATGCACAGCCTGTGCACCCTGAAGAAATAAGAAGCTGTAAACACAGAGGCATAAGACAGAAACTCTAGTTTCTGCTCCCTGGCCTACTACAGCTTCTCTCAGAACTCACAAGGAGTGCGTGCCAACACAGCATCTAGCAGCTGCACCCTGCCCTGCAGGTGTTGTCTCCTCCTGAAAAGGATAATTATGAAATAAGACCCAAGACACTCCAGGGCTTTGGCATGCTTCCAAGCGCCTGCTGCAAGCCATGCCTTCCAGCGGCACTACAGCTCCCTGTGGCAGGAGGCCTGACCATGGCTGTCCTTCATCCCCTGCTTCCATTCCCACAGGAGAGATGCAGATTACTGCAGGAGGTTAGGGTCGACTAGGGAATTAAGACAGCAGGAAAGGTAGTTATGTTTGCTAACTGCTCAATCTAAATCTAGCTAAAACTACCCACTGAGGATTGTGTCTTGGAGCTATTCTACAAGCCAACAAATCTGGGTAGAGACATAAAAGCTGGATTTCACTTCACATTGGCTGCTTCTGTTTCAGATATGAAGAAGCCACTGCATGGCATTGGGTTTGTTGTTCCATTGATATTCAATTGTCTAGCAGAAGTTCATATTTCTGCTCCAACCTCTTTTATTCCTATTCTCACAGAGCTGCCTCACCACACCTGCAACATAAAATATCTGCCATTCCAGGTGGCAAAAGAGCCAACTCCACAATACAGGCAGTTTGTAAAGCCTATTACTGCGGACAGTCAATGCAGGTAGAGAGCAAGTAGAAAGCCGAGTGTGGGGTCTTATCTGCTGCCGAATTTTCAAGAGAACAAAAAGCAGTACAAGGAACCAGGACCCTTGATTCAATTTTTTTTCTTTCTCTGGCCTCCCTGGTAACCTCCTCTTCTCTGTGCTTCACTTTGTGAAAAACAACCCTGATGTCCTTTATACAACACTGTCACAGGTATTGATGAAAGCCACCTGCCATGACTTTCCTGGTTCTATAGAAAAACCTAAGTTTGTGACATTTTTACAGAAATCCAGACAGCAGAAAATATTTCCTGAACGAAAACTTCAGATGTTCTGAGTACATGCACCAAAAGAAAGGCAGAAAGAGAATAAACAACTCCCCAAACCTTCATATTGCAAATACAAAAAAGGAGGTACATTTTCTATGAAGGTAAAGGGGTACTCTTGCTTCAATTTGGGGCTGTTTACTTGAATATAGGAGGCTGCTTTAATAAGATTGTTGTATTTTACATCTTTCACTATAAATCACTGTAATATTGCTTTATATTCTGAAGCTGCATACTCACAATTCAAATTAAAGATGTTGTTGCCCTGACATCTTCAGTATAATTGTCTCACAAAAGATATGAATAGATTGTCATCAGGCAAAATCAGAAATTCACATTATTCTGATTAGGTGAACCGTTAAGATAATGTATCTATTAACATCCATATAAAGAGACAGATGAAACTGGACTGAATAATTTTAGCTTTGTTGATTCTTTGAATATACACATCACTATGAAAATAAGTGTCTGGGGTTTTTTTAAACACACCTTCCAATTTATTGTTGGGATGGGGCAAGGAAAGACCAACCAGCCTTTAAGCAAATTTATAACCCAATTAGACTGTTCTTTTATAGTTTTGTTCTGTTTCTTTGTAATTCAGCTCCCTTTAATTGGATGTCATCCAGTTTAGAAATATCTATGAAACAAAGACATATTTTAAATAGGGTTTGGGGGTTTTTTTTAGAACTCAATAGAAGGAATCACCTACTACTATTTATCTTTATAAATGTATAAAATACTCCTTTTTCAATATTTGTAGACTTAAAGGGGACTGCTTAATTAAATACTATTCCATTAAAAGATGAAATAAAGTAAGAGTTCAGTGAAAATCATGTTTCTGTAATATGTATCAATTTTTCAACTTAAGTGTGTAGAGAGAGAGGTTAGCATGTCAATATTGTCTCAAAATAGAAATATTATTTATATACTTGCTAATTAATAAAAAATCAGAAATCTATTTTTATAATTGGTGCTAATTAATCAGATTCCTCATGCAATAGTATTTACATAGTCATTAAATATATGTGCCATTCACATCTTAAATTCTTGCATTTTTTTCCTCTCCTATATCTGTTTACCAACAGAAATGGTGCATCGGATGATACTTATAAGACAGTCTGGAAATTTTAACATATGAATTCTCTGTAATTTCTTTTTTCCTTTTTTCCAATTCTCCTTATCTTTTTTCCCTAGTGTTCTGTAAAATTGAGAATTAGAATCTTTATCTTCCATATTGTAAGCTTTTACATGTATATAGCACTACAAAACAAAGTTGCTGATTTATCTTTAACCACAGAATAGGCAGTGAGAGTCAAAGATGATAGGAAAAAAAAGAGAGTGGGAGGAATCAATGACTAGAAGAAGGAGATTAACTGGGTCAGTCATATCTCATGTGTTAAAGCATCCTATAGTCATTCTTAGAGAAATACTAATATGAATATGAGTTTCTCATGTCTCCTCAAGGCTTGTTTTGAAGCACAGATATTCTACCCTCTCAGCGTGTTTGACCTCTTTACATTATGATCTTTTTGTTTTCCAGAAACACTAAGTCATGTCAGGACATAGAGTACCATGAGCTCGTTTCTCATGCATCGCCACAGAAAAACAGACATTTAATTTACTTTCAGAATTCTTCCAGCTTATTAGGAATGGCAACAGTGAAATAAGAACGCACAACAAGCACCTTGTACCTATAAAGCTATTATCAGTACCTGCTACACTTTTCTGAGCAAGATGCACATGCTGCAATGTATTGCATGATCCACCCGGGAGTGTCAGATCTGCATTTGCAGATTTGCTGAGTGACACTTCTAAAACCACTGGAGAAAGATACCTTATACAGTCTTTAGTCATGCTGGGCAGAGAGTGCTAGCCTTTCTCTTCTCTATCTCAATGTAACAGCTTACTGACACTTTACAATTTTCAAGGGGAACATTATTGACACAGTAAAAACGAAAAACACTCAACATTACCAAGAAGATCATCTCAATCAGAAAACTGCAAAATTAGTGTGTCCATTTAAAGAAAACTGTGCATTTGCATCCTTGCCCCTGAGCTAAGAAGACATGACTCATTGCAGAGTACTGCAAATACACCATTAAAGAACCATTTTTTATTGATTTGACCATAGGGGTGGAATGATTAGAGGTCCACTCCTGCTGCGTCTGGAGGTCTTGGGAGGAGGCAGAACAAAAAGAAGGAAAAGGTGGGACATAATTACTTCTGTGTTTCTTGCAACATGAGATAATACAGAGTAAAAAAACTTTAATTCTTTTCATAGGAGAAGCTATTACTGGGAAACATACAATGTAGATTGAGTGAAAGAAGATTTATCTAAACAAGAAAACTAAGCATAAAAAGACTAAATCCCTTAGGAGAAAAAATGAAGAAAATTAAAAACTTTCAAAACAAACCATACAAAGCAGTTCAAGAAGATCTACTATAAAGCTAAGCTACGGCAGGGATGTCCCCTCTGTCCCTGCAGACTCCTTGGATGCCCTACTGCCTCCATTAAACTTTGTGACCACCAGACATATCAAGCACTTTACCATATTCCCCATTTTCAAAAGCAGGAATCTGAGCACTGCTCAGATACGGTTCTGTTAGCTAATTGTTTTAAGGTAGTAGCGAAGGTGTTAATACCTATGGAGAACAGACACAGTGGTAAACTGCAGTGGAGGAACCCAGCATCCCCAAAAGAAAGCAGATTACTTTCCTCTAAACCATGCAACTATATTGCCTGGTCACTTGAGAGGAAGACAGGGAATGGTGGTATGTATACTTTTCAGCTTTGCATAGACAAGTAAAGCCCTACAGAGGTTTTTTCCTCATCATTGCTCTGTGGATGGAAGTAAAGGAACCTCTACCAAGGAGAGAATACATCCTTTGTGAGTTACATTAAAACCAGAAACTATTACTGATTTTTTTCAACACTTGGGTACTTGTGTTGTAATAACTGCATTTTTTCCAGCTATCCATAGCTTATATTATCATATCAAGCATCTCTAATTTGTATTAATATGTCAAACATTTTCATCTCTAAATAGGAGACATTGTAATTTTTCCTTACTCTCTAGCGCCCCATGCACTTATCCTAACTCTGCACTCTTCATGTTAATATTTCACTTAAGGTAGCCCCTTACGGAAAGAGATCCTTTGCCAGTCTACCGATAAGCTTTGTGCAAAATGAAAATCCATTTAATGTTCATGTCAAGAACATTAATAATCAAGTAATAGTTGATACTGTCTAAACACGTACTGGTTCTTTACCATTAAAATTCACAGACTGTAGCAGTCTAAATACTCTGAAGACAAAAAAACACTAGATTTCTATCCTGGAAGGGTGTATGACATAATTTTTCTTAAGAATCTCTTCTTTTAGAAAACGTAGGGAAGCCAGACTCTTACTTGAGATGGCATTTGAGAACAATTACCCAGTGCCGGTTTCTAATGAACTATTTTTATTTGTCCAAGAGCGGACCCCAAAAACATAACTACGTTTTCTTCTTCCAACAGGTGTATATCTAACAAATTACAGAGCTCTTTATTGTCCATGTATTTTCACTGCTGCCTCTCAACAGGGGAAGGGTGACTATTATTTTTATCCAACCTTGTGCTAGTATAGAAATATCTGCTGTGTTTTACGCACGGAACCCTTTTGACTGGCAGCTGCCTAATCTTCCATATCTCTCAGTAATTCTTTCTAACTAGAGCTCAGAAAGGAAGAGCTCTAAGAAATACTGATTTTCCTTAGCTTTTTATTTTGGAACTAGATGCCCTTAGCCTCTTGAAATTCATGAGGCCATTTCCCTTCTATTTACTTGCAGGTCAGTCATTCTTGGTCATCTCCTTTATGGAAAAACATGTCTCTGTCTTTCAGAAAATAGAGTTGTTCTGGGATTTTTAAGGTTAGAAAGACAGACAGCCTTCAATTTACAAAGACAGCCATTCAACTGCTCCTGAAGAATACATCATTAAATGGACTAATTCAGATATGACATTACAGTTATGCGACAAATAAACAGGGGCAAATCTTGTCCAAGCTTTCAAGACAGAAAGTCAAAATACCTAAGGTTGTACATCAAGGCCAGGCAGGACCTTTGAAAAGGAATACTGTCATCAAGTAATTTCACAAAGCCACTACTTTAGAAAACATGGGGAAATGAAAGGAGGTGAGAATGGAGACCAAGCTGACAGCTGAACTGTTAAAAGCTGAACATGCATTCAAATATGATTAAGTGGCCGTATATGCAATCACTGATCAAATGTGTGATTCAGTGTGCAATTTTTCGCTGGATTAATATTTAATAACAGATTAATATTTAAGCAAAGCACCTATGGTAATAGGTACCATGACAAACAGAACCGTGATGATTAAAAAATTATATCACGGAAACAGGACTCTTGTCTTAGAGATGAGTTCCTGAGTCCCTCTACCATTTTGTGTGTGTTGTTGCAATTCAAATACAGGGTAAAGCCACAAATAATAAAGTAGCACTTCTGTCCGGACTGAGCACAGTAAAAAGTTAATTATGGCCTTATGTGCTGGTGACACTTTTGACAAAGCTTTGGGGTTTTTTCCTTTAGTCTATCACAAACTCATGGGCAGAGAACATGTACGGTTGGAATGCCATAAGATTTCATTAAATATTCACTACAATTTATTCTTTTATATTCTCGTTGTTTTTTTGCATCCTGTAGCAGAAAAGGTTTTCTGTTTACTCAGTAGGCATGCAATTTTCAAATCTGACTGCCTAGATTTCAATTCACATCTGACACTCTAAATAGAATGTGATTTTCAAAGATACAAAGCCTTCACAGCTTTAGTTTCAAGAAATAATTTCACAGTAGTGAGAAAAAAACCTTACTGAGGTCCCCCAAGCTTATATATTGAAATAAATATTTTTAAAATATAAAGAGAGGTATATTCAAAGAATTGAAAGATACATTTTTTTCTCACAAGCTCACTGAATTTTTATTTTTCCCTATCAAAGAAGGTGAGAAAAAAATCAAATATCAAAAATTACCATGAACCAAAATTACAAGTGGGAAAATACTCAGGATAATACAAGCATTTACTAGTAGCCATTCTAAAGTGTTTTGTTTTGATGTCTAGATTTTTTTGTCTATTGTGAAGTGAAAAGAGAATTTAAATTCAATAATGACTTGGAAACAGCTCTAAAATTATCAGAATAGCCATGTTCTAAACTGAAAACAATTGTTTAAATCAAAGTTACCCAAACAAAGGTTTGGCTTCAATGAACTGGTATTTCATGCTGAAAACTTTTTTTTCCCCAAAAGCAAAACAAATACCTTTTGAATACACTTGTTTGTCATACCCTGGAAAAGTTCCTCTTTATCTATATCCCAGTTTGTTATCTCCATTAATTTGTGAAAATGCAGATTTTTCTTTCATTGGCAAAAATAATGTTAGATATTATTCTAGCTATTTTACTGTATGTAGGAATTCTAGCATCTTACACCCAAATAAGTTTCAGTGTGCAAAAAACTATTTCCAAGAAAACACTACCTTTTGTAGGCGAAACCCCCTCTGAACTCCATTTTGAATGGTACAAGAAGATAATTCCTAGGATATTACCTCTCAAGAGACATAAACAAGAGAATTAAGAGTTATTTGATAAGAAAAGGATGAAGCATTCAGAGGCTACGAGTAGCCCAAGTAACAAGACCAAACTGATAGAATAGTCATAGGACTTGCTGGAAGATGTTTTTTGACTAATTTCTTGGTGTAGTTTTTTTCATCTTCATAACCTCTTTGTTTCTCAGAGTCACTCTCTCTAAGTGTTTACCTTAACCCTTTCCTAGGTGATACTCTCACTGTGCTGTCCTGGTAGAGCTACACCATAACCAAAGCCATCACACAAAGAAGCAGCAAAAGAATTTTTAATTTGGGAAAACAGCCTTAGGTATGGGCATACCAGATTTAATATGCTTTCAGATAAGAATAGGAGCACAGGAGCAGTATTTTACCATCAATAGTATTGAATGGAGGTGAGCGTTTCTTCAGCTAAACTACAACAGACATAATGGTGAAGTCATACCTCAAATCTTGTGTTCAGTTTTGTGCCCCTCGCTGCAAGAAAGACACTGGGGTGCTGGAGTGTGTCCAAAAAAGAGCAACAAAGCCAGTGAAGGATCTACAGAAAAGGTCTGAGTGGTTGAGGGAACTGGCACTCTTCAATTGGAGAAAAAGGGACTGAGGGTGACCTTGTCACATGCCTTCGGAAAGCATGTTGTAGTAAGGTGGGGGTTGGTCTCTTTTTCCCAAGAAACAAGCAACAGCAACAGGACAAAAGGAAACAGCCTCAAGTTGCATCAGGGGATGATGAGAATGGATATTAGGAAAGATTTATTAATGGAAAGAGTAGTTAGGCATTGGAAAAGGCTGCCCAGGGCAGGGAAGTGGTTGAACCACCACCTCTGGAGGTATTTAAAAGACATGCAGCTGTGGCACTGAGGTATATGTTTTAGTGATGGACTTGGCGATATTAAGTTAGTGGATGTACTTGATGATTTTAGGGTCTTTTTCAAATTAAAAAATTCTATGATTCTAAAGGATTCTATTATCACTTTAAACATAATTTCCTTGTTCAGATGTTGCAGACGTTTGTGAATGATAGTGTCTTAATCCCAATGCAATCATCTGTGGACTTCAGCGGGTCACCATTGCATAATCATCTTTTCATTAAGCCAGATAAAGGATCTGGAACTTCCTTTTAAGGAAAATCTCAGAAAAGAGCTGATTTTACATTCTCTAAATAACGTTTACATTCCCAACCTATTTCTCTACACAGAATCACAAATTTTAAGAATGAAGTTCCACTGCATTTTCTCAAGGCAGTGCTTAGTAAGACCCCACTCCTCCACCTGACCGAGTTCTTAAATGTTCATAAGAAATTATTTGCTCCAGGACTGTTGCCCCCCTCTCTTGCAAGCATAGCATTAACCAAGAGTCACTGAGGTTATCTGAGGCTGGGATACTCAAATGACTAGCAACTAGGTCACAAACCAAGGGACAAGACTGATAAATTCAAACTTTATATGAATGTTTCTGTCCTTCTTTTCCTTTTTAATACTCTGCTGCTTTGTGCAAGTAGTGTATCTCTCTAGAAAGTAATTCTTTTTACTTTATTCAGAACCTACATAGTTTACCACACATGAGCCTTACAGAAGACTGGAATATGATAAGACTGATTCAGAAGCATTTGCTTATCAAGTAATTCTGAATCTAGGTTCTGTGAGTAATATAAAACAGAATAACATCTACTGTTATCTAGTTCTGCCTTAAGGCAGGGATACACTGCAGAAAGAAAGAGTTTGGTGAATAGTGAAATACATCAGCAATCAAGAGATCTGATTGTAGGAGCTTTTCACCTAAAACTGCCTCTATTACCCCCAGCATTTATATTTTACAAGAATGTCATTTGATCTATGCCGTGTCTCAATTTCCTCTAAGCAAGTAGGAAATCCTCCCTTGCCTCTCACACATATTTTAGTTACAATTCATCCAGAATTGCAAGATGATCAACTATGGCAGTAGTGAGAGCAAAACAGGTAGAACTATCCAATTACTCATTCCAGCACTGTAACACATTTAAAGACATTTAGGCAAAAATTATGACACTATCATGGATAGCAAAGAGAATAGCATTTCTTTTAACCATTTGTTAGGATTTATGTTACTATTATACTATTTACATATAATTTTTAAAGTCCTTAAGTCCCCTTTTCAGAGAAACGTCTACTAAAACAAGTTCTCTATCTTGCAAAACTCTTGCTATTGCATCAAAAAGTGCTATAGCTGATACTTGTCCATTAAAAATATATTTAAATCAAAAATGGTAAGACAGGTAAAGTGCACAGGAAAATTATTTTTTGGAAATCACATTCTTGTTCTACTAATCAGACAACCTGACCCTATGAACAGCCTTAATCTCTCATCCCTATTTGTTCCAAGCCTGTAAAATACCCTTACATATTTGCAAGAAAACCAAGCAAAATAATCATATTAAAATAAATATGGAGGTGATATTTGTATTCCCTGACTATAATCTCATATCTCCCTCTCAGTGATCCAGAAAATTAAAACCACCTGTCAAGTCTTACATTACCAAATTAATTAGATAGCTGGAAGCTAGGAACAGGGAGCAGTAAAAGAAGCTATAATGTACGCGAATGGATGTTCATGAGCGCATTAATTACCATCTATTGGCAGGAATTATGCTGACTCTTTCTATGAAATACATTAAGATGATTGGGTATTGTCCTGAATCATGACTGAATATTTACCTTTTTGACAAGAGGTATAAACTACTTTAGGAAACCATTCTTTTAGCCACACATTTTTAAAAGGAATGGGAGAAGAAAAAGAGGACAGGTAAATAGTTGATATTTTTAAAAAATTGGTCTGTCTTTAAATCTTTAATTTCTATTAAGACTTATTACCAGGCAAGGCTGGCTTTTTTAAGCTTTTAATTAAGTATTAAAAAACAAAAACAAACAAACAAACAAAAAACCAATCAAGACTGAGAAACATCAGGGTTTAGCAAAAAGAGAGAGAGTCAATGATGAGACTATCAGTTATGGTGCTGTAAATATTAAATTCAGTGGAACTGTTATGACTGGTTAGTATGAACCTCAGTATAAAAAGGAGAACAAATGCAATCAAAATAATATTTTTTTAACTTTCGACTCATCAGATCATATGAAAAACAGTACCCACAGAGTTCAAAACATCAGTGGGGCATAAAAATAAAAAATTTATGTGAAACTTTAATTGAGCTCATTTATTACAGTAATTCTAAATTTACCTCATTCTAATATAATGCTTAACATCTTCCTAAAAAGTATTATTTTATAGTAGGGGGATGTCTTTCTGGCCATAAACAGTGGGATAGGGATGATTTGAAGCTTCTGAGAAGGGCATTTTCAAAGGGTAACAATTGCCAGATGTGAACACTGATGTAAAGAATGTTTAAAAAGAGATAGTGAAATAAAAGAGTAGCCTGTCAAGAGTTCATTTCCAAAATTATTGTAAGTCCCAGAGGTACTAGTCAGTGATGGTGAATTTCCACAGTGTCACAAACTTGCTTATAATCAAGAGAAATTTCTGAAAATTAAACTGGTAATCAGAAATTATCAGTTTCCTCCAACTCTGTAAAAAAGGGAGCAAAATATTCCAAAACTGCCAGCTCAGTGTCACTTGAGCTCCTTTATTACACTGCAACAACAACAACAACAAAAAACAAGTTTCTTTAAGAATCTTATTTCAGGGCTGGCTAATATTCAAGGAAAAGATAAAGAATGATTTATGTTTTGTCTGGGGCACTTCACATTCAAAATACATGAATATTCTTCTTTTAGAATAAGAGATGTTTTTCTGTTGCTAACTTAAAGAAATTCCTTTAAAAGTAGTATCTTGCTCAGAGCCCCATCCAACCTGGCCTTGAACATATCCAGGTAATTGTTTTAAATACAAGTTCCTTCCAGTTCACATTCCGTTTCCTGGCCAAAACCAGTATACTCTTATCTTTCTATACCTTTTCACAACTCCACTTAGTGAAACCAGGAAATCTTCATATACCTCATACTTTCTACCTGATAAAACCCAAGATCCAAAGGTAACTTAGCGCAGACTGGTCAGAGCGGTGGATAGAACAGCAGAAGGTCCCCTGAGCAAGGACCAAGGAAATTACATTCTTCTTGCTTGATAATCAGCCAAAATCCTTTCTATAAGAGCTGAAATCTCTCAAAATATCGTGGTACATATGCCCCTTCCTGAGAGCAACTTTATAAACTTTTAATTATAATGGCTACACTATACAAATAAATAAAAACCCATTTAAAAATAAAAACATTTAAATAAAAACCCATCACATTATCAATGACATGTGTGGGATTGAATCAAGATCATGGGACAATTCTACACATTGGTTCTGCACGGAGATTTTCCCGATGTTCAGCGACAGTCTGCAAAGTTGCATTTATTTTCTTCTTTTTCCAATATCCTTTAAAAGTAAACCAGGTAACTCAGCTCAGCTCAAGTTCAAAAGTATTTGATTTTAAACTAGTGCTAATTATATGATAAAAACTAATGTTTCGGGTGTCCTGCCAAATAAAATCATCAGAAAAAATGTAAAATAGTTTTGACAGAGGCTAGTTTGTCTCCATTTGCAGGTTGACATTCAACCAAAATTTTCAAAATTACTTGCTATGATAAAAGATTTCCTAAACTCTTGTAAGGATATCATATTTTTTGTAAACATATTGCTATTAGATTTATTTCCCTAATTACTTGATATTTACAGACTCTAAAGAAATGTTTGACACTTAAAAGCTGACCTTATATTTTCCTGAATTTACTATCCTGACACACTAAAGGGGATAGTAATTACTCTATATTACAATCTAAAGTGTTAAAATTCCATCTTAAATGTTAATATCTAATACATGCCTTCCAACCATGACCAGCCCTGCTTGTCACCGGGGGAGAATTAGGGGCCATTAGTTACTGCTATTGATCAGATGCTGTCTTATGAAGCTGCTTAAACATGGAAACCTCCTACAAAGCACCAGATTTGTCATAATTCACTTGACAAAAATTGACAACATAACCGAGTTACTATAAGAAATCGCACACTGAACAATTTTTCTTACATTTTATCAGTGTGAAGTATTATTTCCCAATCTCAAAATTTATTGATAACTGACATGAATAAGGTGTTAACAAGAACCAATATTACAGCACAGTTCAGTTTCATTCAGTTCTTACTATCATTTTCCATTGACACGTATAGCAAGGAGAAGAAGCAGCCAGACCAGTAAAGTGCTTGATCCTTCTACTCTGTCTCAGAAATTCTTAAGGAGCACCATCAGACAGAGGAGGAAGGGCTGGAGGAGTTCTAGTGAAGAACAAAGCAAATGACTGGAAGACTATAAAAAGAGATAAAAACAAAAGAAATGGGCTTAGCCTACAGGAGGAAAGACTACAGGGAAATAACAATAGTTTTCAAATTAAAAGAAAAATATGCATGTGTTTTGTATGAATAACTACATGCATGACAAGTTATAATTCAAAATTTGATACAGACTGAAATAGCTTCTTTCTAGTGCATATCGCAGACAGTCCAAGATGATCCATACTGGAAAGAGTAAGACATCTGAATTGTCAAAGATTCAGATTTGGAACCAGGTAAGACTTCCAATTGTTAAAGGTTTACTCTTTACTTAAAATACTGGAATATCAACTGAAAAATTTGCTGACCTTATCTTGGGTATTTTAAAATTGGAAGGTCTTTCAAGAAAGTCACATTCATCAGAAATAACGTGGGTATAAAGAAATATGCCTTAGGGAGGAAAATGAACAAAATGAATTTTCAATGTCCTTTTGTCTCCTCAGTTTTAGGGGCAAAGACTTTTAAATTCATATCCAATTTTCCTAAGACTACTCCTTCCCTATTCCTAATTTAGTCACAATTTAGAGTCAGGTTTTCTGACTTCAGCACTTAAAACCAGCTCCTATCTTGATAGGGAGGCAACTAAACAAAATATTTGACTCAAAATGCTCAAGTAACCAAGAACTCCTCACAGGACTTATGCAGCACTGAGCTCTTACCATGTTCTACAAACATACTCGTGCAAATAAGAACAGTGCACCAACAAGTCAACCTTAAACCAGAATTCATGATCAGAATCAAATTGTATATCAAACAAGATTCATTGCCTCCTTCCCTGCATTGGAAAAGCAAAGCTGAATTCTTCCAACTGCTCAAAATTCCTGTAATTGGAAGTAAGCAAGTGAAAGCATTTTCCAAAATCAGTGCAGATATCCACACTCACTTGTTCACAGGAACGTGAATGGAAGAATATTCTGGAATGCCTCCTATTTATTGCATAGATTCTTCAAAGGGGAATAACCTTTAACCTCAGAAATTGCATTTTTAAGAGACAAACCCTGAAGCTTTTCCAGATCTTATCAATTCATCTCACCTTACTATGTTTTACTTTTATTAGTTCACACAGTGGTCATGACCTACTTACAATTGACCATTTCTGACCCATAGGAGAAAGACATGCTTTCCAAAAGGATAGGAAATGTTTCATAAAGGGAACAGAAAGAATTTTAAAACATATAGGAAATGATGGAAAAAATTCTTTGACCACAGTAGGGAAAAAACCCTATTCCAAAGCCTGAGGAGTCAAGCTTAGGTAGAATAACAGAGGAGATAAAGGACAAGGAAGTCAAAGTTCACATGATGCTGTCAATAAAAATATTGGACTTATTTCAACAGACTATTTTTACCTAATTTTTACTTAATGCACTCCTTTGAATTTGATATCTCAATTAGATTAATGATTTTCTTGAGACTAATCGTCTTTGACTCTCCTTTTACCTCTGGCAATAAAATTAAGAAACTATGACAAAAATAAACCCAAAACCAAAAAAAACCAAAAAAAAGAAAAAGGAAAAAAAAAGAAAAAAAAAACAAACAAGCAAACAAAACAACAGCTTTAAGCAAAAGAAGGTAAGAATTTCAGGGAAAAATATTGCAAATCAACTCAGGATGATGTATGCATGAATCTGCAACAAATTTGGATTTGAACCAACAGCCTCGAGTTGTCTGCAGTGTAGTATCACCCTGCCATTTGTTAAAAAAATCAATGAATTTTGAAAAAAAGCAATGAGCGAATTTCTTCAATAAAAACACTTCTATCTAAGATGTAGCTTTTCTGAATGAATAATACAGAAAACCACCAGCATTTGGAGACAGTGAAAATATAAGGATATATCTTTACATATGGGTACATATGGAAATACACAGGAAATGTAAAGTAATTGTTTGCTATGAAAGACATCATAGAGTAGGGTCTCTCATATTTGTCATAGTGTGAAATAAAGTACTGGGTAAAGTATCTCACAGAAATTCAAATTCTTGTTTGCTGAAATAATGCAAAGAAACCTTTATATGTATTCCTTTATATGTACTCACAAGCCCTAGCAAATCAGTTATTCCTTTTTAGTCAAGAAGTGTGTGTTCTCCAGAATGGGCAGGATAAAAATTCATAAATAGAAAGGTCTCATACGTGATGCACAGTCCACAGTTTAAAATTAAAAACTGTGAGATTCTGGAAAAAAATAAAAATGTAAAGAGCCATTTGGTGAGATTCAAGTAAGAAATAGGAACAACAGATCAGCTGCCCCTTCTGTGTTTATAGGCGTCCTAGCAAACCTGAATACTTAGGAGTGATTTCCACTTTACTACTGTATAATGCAATTCAACATCAAGAAACAGCAAAATGTAACAGCTATCTCTGTGAAACACAATAAAGTAGTCACTTGACTACCATCACAGTAACAATGGTGCATACCAAAACCCACCTTGAAGCCATTTTGGGCACAATGAAACACAGGGATCTTTGGCACTGGCTCACGTGGCTGTGAAAGCAACCACTTCTTGACAGGGGAAGAAAGTGATGAACAATCCACACCCTGGTGTCAGAGGAAAATGCTCTGAATGAAGGACACAGATACTTGTATCTCAATAAGCTGAGCTGCTCTTGAGGATGTGTTTTCTGTCATCCTTTCTTTATGCAATGAAATCTTTCCAGGCTTTGTCCAGGCCTGGATAGTTAGACATCCTGATGTACAAAGGTTCACTGATTTTTGCCTCCAATAATCTTACACAGGCACTTTTCACACTCTGCAGGTCCCGGGAGGGACATCTTTCAAGGGAAGGCCAGTGAGCAGTCACAGCTGAAGTGAAATCAAAGGAAGTGGAGTTAACTAAAGCCCTCAGGCTAAGCTGCTAGTTCATGTATCATGTACTTACCCCAGACTCAGAAAAGAAGGAACTAAAAAAATCATACACCGTTTCATTATATAGCATCTGATATAGCACATACCCTTTCTCTTTCCTTTTCCCACTCCCTTGAATTAAATTCATAATCCTACAAACCAAACTGTAAGAGGATTTTTGCGGCTCATTCTGAGTGTGAAGCTGCCTAGTATCCGAACCATCACTACAACCTAATCACTCAGGGAATAAAGCATAGGAGACAAACTTTAGGGCCATATAATTTTTTCTTTCTATTCATTTACCATCAGTATAGAAAATTGCACAGCCCTGGGGCTCCCTGCTGAAGAGTTCAAAGCTCTTTACATATAAAAGGGAATTAAATCCTCATAACTGCCTCTCATTTTATCCTCCACTACATAGGAGAGGAGATTCATTATACTGCTTTCTTAATTTGCTGCTCAAGGATAGTGTCTTCTTTGCCTGAGGTTATCTAGCCAGACAGTGAAGTATTGCTCTAAAATTATTGTATAGAGCACAGACAAGAGTATTTGGAGCAGGTTTACAGAGAAAAATTCAAGTGGAACTTCCTATGCACTAGTTTCTGACCATTGTCTCCTTTCCTTGCTCAGCACCACTGAGAAGAGCCTGGCTGCATCCTCTTGACCCCCTCTCTTCAGTTACTTATAGACATTAAAGAGGTCCCCTTTCAGTCATCTCTTCTTAAGGCTGAACGGGCCCAGTTCCCTCAGACTTTCCTCATAAGAGAGATGCTTCAATCCCTTAACCACCTTTGTAGCCCTTTGCTGGACCTGCTCCAGGAGCTCCATGTCTCTCTCGTACTGAAGAGCCCAGAACTGGACACAGCACACCGGATGTGGTCCCACCAGGGCTGAGTAGAGGGGCAGGATCACCTCCCTCGACTTGCTGGCAATGCTCTTGCTAAAGCACCCCAGGATATCATTGGCCTTCTTGGCCACAAGGCCACACTGCTGGATCATGGACAACTTGATTTCCACCAGGATCCCTAGAGCCTTCTCCACAAAATTGCTTTCCAGCAGGTCAGCCCTCAGCCTGTACTGGTGCATGGGGTCATTTTCCTTGTATTTCTGGAAGACTGTGCCTAGGTTGTAAAAGCACAAAAGTTTAATGTTCAAAACATTAAGCTAGGTGAGCCAAGAGGCAAAGGCTTCCACAGGGGTTGTTAAATAAATACATTTTACCTATATTTTTTTCAGTATCTTAAAAGGCTTTGAAGATATAACTTATTCTAGTGATAGTCTTATATTCTCTCCCTACCAGGAATATTCTCCTCAAACTGAGTATTATACTTTTAAGAATAAGTTACCTTGACATAAAAGACCTGACTTCATCCTGAAGTATGTTCAGCCTAGATCTTAAAAACTCCTCTGAATTAGCTAGCTAGCCTTACAGCAGTTGTATTTTCTGCCTGTATAACTACAACAGGTTTTTGGTCCCTCATAGACAGATAGACAGAGACAGAGACTGAGGCAGAGACAGAGGACACAGCAATTCCCATTTACTTGTCCTTGCTTGTGCAGAAACAATTTATGGTGTGCTCTTTATTTTGTCTATCCATATACAGAGCAGCATGTAGAGAGATACAGGAAAACCCCATTCATAGGGTAGTGATTAATGTATTGCTTACAATGAAGAAATTTAATTTACTTGTCTGTTGTTTTTCTAAGAACACACTCTTGGAGGAAAACCGAACCATGAGATGTACATAGTAAACACAGCAGATGTAACAAGGGAGACAATGACCTGGCATTGCTGCTTATTCCCAGTGTAGGATTTCTGTACACTCACAGCATATGAAACTGCTAAAAATCAGGCTGTTAGTCCTGGTACTCACAGGGCTGTTGTTTAGTACCAATTCTAATACACCTTCACTCTTCTTGTCGTTACTGCAATACTTGTAGTACCTGGGTTAGCTACAGTATGTGGCAGATCCAAAAAAAAGCACTTCAACATATCCCTTTATTTTAAACATAAATTACTTTACTTTAAACATAAATTTGTGCTTATGCATTTTTTCTGAAATGGAAGAATATATTTTAACATGAACATACTTAGATGCATATAGAGGAGAGAATCTCAGCTTTATAAAATCTAGTGAGTTTAAATATTTTGGAAAGCCTTGGTTTACTTCTTTAGATGCATTCCCAATGATTCAGCTTCTCCTCACCATAACCAACACCTTGCACAAGTGTCTTGTGGATCCCACCCTATGTGGTGGGGTAGGAAAACCAATCCATGCAGTTATGTAGCACCAGCCAGTCCTCCACTGTCTATCCAACTGACTTTTTATTTCAAGCAGTGATAATGAAAAGCATTAAAAGAGATAAAAATCACTTTCACAGCAAAGAAAAACATGCTGCAACACTAATGTAACCATATAGCAATGTTCAGTGTAATCAGTTGTGGGAGAAGAAAACTATTTTATTTTAAAAAGAGAAAGTTTAGCTCATACAGCCAAGCCCTCATATATGCTGAATGTTTATGTCCAAGCAGACTGTTCAGTATATAGGCAGATATATGTAGCCACTGGTCTGGCCAGAAATTCTTGCTATGACATAGGAAAGCAAGGGGCTCTGGCTATCAAGTCTTCATTACAACTTGTTGCTTTTTCTTAGGGAGGAGACTGTGTGCTTGTTTTGATCTAATAATGGTTACTGTCATCTTCCACTTCTGTGAATTTCTTTTAGTCTCCTGACTTGAATATGTTAGGTCTCCAACTCTGTTCTCTCTCTTTTTGTCATTATTTCTCGGTGGCTTGAGGCTGTTCTTCTCTGGATGCAGGCTATCTCTTGTCTTAATTTCTCTGTGCTTTTCCAGAAGGGGTGCCCTGAGAATGTACATGCTGATATCCTGTGATCTTGAAAACACGGATAACCTAGTATCACCCATACTTGCCACTCTGAAAGCCTTTCTTCCCTTCCTTCTCTTGCTTCCACATCCAGGCATTCCCTGTCCTTCACCATTCACACCAAGTTTAGTATTTCTACATTTAATGCCGCTACAAATCTCAACAACAAAATTTACCCCTGCAGCTTGAAAGAGATACTTCAGAGCAAAACTTTGAGAGGGGCTGGTGGTTTCAGAAGAATCTGAAAGGGGAACTGATTCAGAGTATTTCCCAGAAGTGGAGAAATTCTGATGGAGCTGGGGGACAAAAGTAAGTCTGTGCACATAGGCTTTCCTGCTGATTACAGGCATGATGGAGTTTAGATTTAATACATTTAAACTTTTTGCTAGGTTTGTTTCTGAACAGTAGCTCTAATTTGTGTTTGTTTTTTTAATCATAGATTTAGCTAAGCAGAAATTACAAGAGAAAGCAAACATTCATTATTACTATAATCAAACAAGTATGCTTACAAAGTAAATGCTTGGTGATAGTTAACTATTCCTTTCATATTTAAAAGCTCTTTACCTGGCATGAAAAGATGATCAAGGGACATTCAATGACGTGGCCTTATATAACATACAATCTCACAAACATAATGACTTCCAAATAAATATGGTGCTATTTTCTGAAAAACTTTGTGGTACCTTTTTTCATTCTTTAAATGTACACTGCATGAATGTTCCTAGCATATGAACATTGTTTCAAACACTTCAAGCTCACAAATAGTTTATATTTATTTCCCAACATAAAAAAATCTACCAAACTCCAGACTCAGAAATTAGCATACCCTCATGCTTTATTGTTTTACCACCTAGTGTTTTAAATTAATGCCTTATTCTGCATTAAAGTCATCACAGATATAGTTCTATTCCATTTCCATTAAGTCAATTAGCAAAGGTCTTGACTGGATAGAAATTGCACCTTTGAGAGGTCTTTCCACCTGCTCTGTTACAATTCTAAGAAACCTCAATATCACCAATAAGATTAAACTTCCCTGTACTCTGGATGAGAATCCTGTGGCAATATAAAGAATCAGTAGATATCCTATTTATGTATATTTACATATAAATAGCTGACACTCTGTAATCTCTTATGTTTTACAGAATGCTCAGGTTAAAAATTATCCCCAAAATATTCTGTACCATCATAAAGCAATGACATATTTTATTGCTTTGAGTGTCATCTATTACCCCTGCCTGCAACAAATACTTGCTCAGAAGTTTCTCAAAAATCTGACAAGGGTTATGGGATTCATGCTGTATAAATAATTGTGCTAATTTGTTTGATAGATCTGCTTTTTTTTTTTAACAAGTCTATAGAATGCATAATGTGAAGATACTTGCATGTTCCTGAAAAAGCACGGACGTGTAGCAGGAAAAACATAGAGAAAGTGCCATCAACAAGAGATATGAATCAGGCAAAAGGATTTTTGAAGCTAGATTATGCTATGCATGACTTAAGATACAACCTGTTACTAACAGACACGTACAGATGATGTAATAGCACAAAACAGGATGAGGTAGTCTTCCAGTAAGAACTGCCTGTAGTATGTACCTTACACACAATTAGTTTTCCTCTATTATCTCAAAAGAGTCATTGCTTGACAATTGCAATTTATTACTAAACACTGTTTTTTGATGAGAGGCAGGCATTTGCTCCTTTATTTCGTTGCCAGGATTGCAGTCAGGAGATAGCTATAATCCTAAAATAGAGTGCTGTGGTAAAAATTAATAAAATCAAATAAAATATAAAAATATTAATTAATCACCCTAACCACTAGGGATTTCACAAAAATCAGTGATAATACAGATGTTTTCATGTTACTGATGTAGAGTTTAATAAGATTTTAATCAGACAAGAGAGCATATGCCTTTTGACAGGACACAGCAGGCTAAAGCACAGTTTAAAAATCACAGTTAATTAATCTCTTTTAGCTATTAAAAGTGCAAAATATGTTGTCTGACAAGTCTGAGATATACTTTTATAAAACATTTAAATACCTTCTTCAAACAAAAGCAGTTCTCTGAAAAACAGGTAACTATTTGCAAGGTTACGTCAGCACCTAGATTACTAGTTGTCATCTAATGACACAAGATTAAGACTCTTCTAATAAGGGGCATTTAGAGACAAACATATAACTAATGTTATAGTTAATAAATGACCCCTGCAATGAACTCTTTTTTTTTTTTGTAGCTATAAGAAACTCCACTAAAAACTGGGACAAGCTTATCAATTCAAAAATAAACCCACCTCCCTTGAAATCATCACATCCCCATGTGCCTCTGAGAATCCCTGTAAAAAGTGCTTCAACACGTCCCTTCCAACCAGAACGTATACAGTTGCGTTTTCTGGGAGAAGACAACTGGAAATGAGTTAGGATACAAACATTTTAAAACTTGGTCCAACTAATTTTATGAATGCTGCTAGATAATGTGAATAGCCATAGATTTATTTTTTTTAAGAGAAAATAAA
This sequence comes from Cephalopterus ornatus, assembly GCA_013396775.1. Classification (NCBI taxonomy): domain Eukaryota; kingdom Metazoa; phylum Chordata; class Aves; order Passeriformes; family Cotingidae; genus Cephalopterus; species Cephalopterus ornatus. The sequence continues at coordinate 113,951 of VZRE01009253.1, forward strand.
GCATAAGTTTTCCCTTGCTATTCATAACAGGGGTGTCTTTCTACAAGGACTGGCTGAAAAAAAACCCCAGAAGAACAGGTAAGAAAACAGGAAAAGTTTGTGGGTTTGGAAACAGCTTTTGTAGTAGAGAAGGTATGTATTTCTTCTACTCCTAGATGTCCTATCAGTAACCACACATAACCCCCTCCCCGTTTCTGAAGGCCTTTTTTTAAAGCCCTCAAGTATTTAGGCGCTATCAGTTTTTGAACTGTTTAACTCATAAGATTCCTAAATACTGAAACTTAATGTCTTTTAGAAACCAGATTTTCTTCTTGTTTGCTCACAAAGGAATAGATTTTGAGTTGTATAGAATAACCTCTTTAAGTGTTTTGCACTGAAATTGTGGTATATATTTAATCCACTGATCTGTTTGTTTGTTTTACTTTATCTTGCCTAAGAAACATCCAAGACTTCAAGGCAAATGTTTCCAGTTTCATGTTGTGTTCCAAGGTTCCATTCCAAATGTTCTCACTGAAATTTAAACATATATTGTGCCCATTTTTTTAACGGTGTTAATGTGCAGCAATACAGTAATACAAACTACATAAAATCAGTGAAGGAAAATACAAATTTTGATGGCTCTTGTTAATTTTTTACTAAAATAAAGCTTTTTTTTTTTTTTACATGGTATTAGTTGTTTCCACAATAGCAAGACCTTACAGATGACAAGAAAAAAAGCATTAAGAAGCAGACTTGTTTCCTAATCATTTCCTTCTGTTCAGTTTAAGAATACAAGAGCATAAGTTTACATCACCTGGTACCAAATTTTGTGCTCAAATTGCATTAAAAAAAACTTATACACATGACTTGAACAAGGACTTTACTTTCAAATACTACAGCAATGCAATATTCAGGAGAGCTTGCACAAACTGGTTAGCTTCTATCACTACTGTAGAGATGGGTATTGTACTGCTAATTCTATGTTCAATTTTTAGTTAAAATCATATGAACAAGTTAATTCTTATCCTCAATTTCTTGAATTTTCTTTTGTTTTCATACCCTGTAAAAGATTCTTAAAAAGATAAATATTGACAGGTAGTATTTGTAGTACCTGTCTTGACAAAAAATATTATAGAGATCTAAATCTACGCAACACCACGAAACAGAAATTTTTTTTAAAGCTCAAGAAGGAAACAAATTTTAAAAACAAACAAAAAAGCCACAAACAAACAAAAAACCAAACAAAACAAAGCAAAACAAAAACACCTACACTTTAAGGCCAGAAGTAGGTGTCCTGGGAAAATCTCAGAAATAAAAATCCCCCAATAGTTATGATTTACCATTCTTGTTACTATAATAATCTCAAAGCACAAGAGGACGGTTTAAACCTTATTCATATTTTTTGAGATCTTTGGTTTGGCAGCTGCAGTATCATATATACTGGGTTTGAGGAGTAACTTAAATGAAAGTTCCTTACAGATACTTCAATGTATTTCAAAATGAGTTGTATGTGGGAAATAAATCAGTCCTCAACCAGTTATAAATTTACAGGTGACAATTTACAAGAGAAATAAAATTCATATCTCCTTCTGTGGACAGACTATATGTACTGACTTGCAATCTACCCTTGAAGCCAGTAAGGTTTAGGAAATACTAACTTTTCCTCTTCATGCATTCCTGTGATACCTGCCACTCCAGAGAAGGCAGTATAGGCTGGGCAGGAGGAATCTTCTCCCTGTTAGCAAATACACACCTGCAGAACTGACAAGATGTGGTTAGCAATGCAGTCACATACCCACACAAAGGCCCTGAGTCAGCAAAATATACTAGTACCTTTCCTCTTCTTGAACAAGTTCCTTCGGTTTCAGGAGGACCTGAAGTAAAATATATCCATACCTAGCATGAAGCAGCAGTGCACATCTGCCTTCCACTGGGCAAAAATAGATGCTTTCCCACTCATTTGGTCCCACACTCTTTGTGCCATTGAGGAAGGCCTCAATGCATAGGAAAACATTTAAGAAGTCTTTTAGTAAAAAGAAAAGCAATTTTCATTTTTGTAGCAGGAGAAAGTGCTTTTGTCTGAATGCAACTCCATTGTGAGCAATGACAGAGGAAGAAAATGTATTTGCTGGATGTAAGCGTGAGTTAACACACCCCTCTGAAACAGAGGCATTTACCTTCACAGGAACCTTCTCTGGATGCTAAAAATAGGAGGCTTAACTTACACATACAGGACTGAAAACCAGCACAAAGAGCGTGTCTAACAGTGAAAGGGGTATGCAGTTTGGGACAAATAAATAGTGATCTGATCCTTACTTATACTGGTCAACATTGGAGCTGTGTAGGTTACCAACTTCCTAGATAATTCTGGAGAATCAGGCATAAACAATTTTTATCTCAAATATTCTGCTGTGACAGGAAAGTTGTGAATGGAAGAGGGAGACCCAACAAGGTAGGCCAGCGCTGTGCCGAGCCAGCTTCCTTTTCAGGTGCTAGGCTTGCAAGTCTGCCTTGACACTCATGCTCAGTTCGCCTGTGTCAAGAGAAGGGATGAATCCCAGGCACCTGATAGAAAGGGCTCCAGGACCACCACAGACCCCCAGCTCCCCTCCCAACTTTCCAGGAGGGCTCTGAGGGCCTGACTGTGCACTTGCAAACAATACGGCGTGAAAAATCTCTTACATAAGAGAAGTATACCAGGGAAACAATAACACAAAGTGGATCAGTCTCTCACTCTCTTTTTTGTCAACTCCAGAACTAGATCGTTCAAGGCAGCGGGAAAAATATGGGATCTGAGGACCTTTTTCCTTCTCATTCTGTTTTTTCTGCATTTATTTCCCTCCTCTCTAATTGTATCTCAGCAAGTGTGGCAATCATATTCTACCCCTTACTTGATACCTGAGGTTTGTTGGGAGCAGAATTGGGAGCTAGTTAAAATTTGTGGAAAAACTTGAGAGCTTACTAGCCAACACTTCTATGACTAAATATGGGTTAGTTGCTGGAGTTAAGATAATTATACAATAAATCCTAAGAGTTCCATGACACCTGAAGTGGTATCTTTGTTCAATCCAAGAAGAATTTATAGCGAACATCATGCCCATTTCTGACACTAATGTGTCAGAGAGATGTGAAGAGCTGGTTACTAGAGTCGAAACATATTTTGACTTTTTTTTTTTTAGAGTTGGAGATATTTTGTATGAAGTCTGACTTAGAGGACTTACTGCGAACACTTTGAGGTGCCTCAAGGGTACCTAAGGTCCTTTGGTAAACAATTATGATCTATAAGAACATTGTAAACAGTAATAATTGTCTCTTTTAAGAAAAAGTACTTTAAATCCTTGTTAATTGCTATTAGAACATGAATCTAGGCTTCCTACTGTTAGTGTTATTATATTGGCATTAACACATCACATTAAGAAAACAAAGTTGCCACCTTCAGGGGATTAGTGTTAGCTACAAAAGGCTCAAACAGAGTCAGAAGGCTCACCTAGAGATGAATTAGAATAGCAATAATGATAACGTTGATCTTTCAAGTTGAAAGAAATCTGTGGTGCAACAAAATTTATACATTAATGGTATAATTTTAAAAAGCCAAGTAGGAATCAGCACTGCAGAGCAACACAACAGTGCCTCATTTCTTAGAAGACATAGAAATTTAAATGCCCTGAATATTGTATTTACTATTCCACCCTGTCAGTTTAACAGAGGCAGTAACACATACTTAAGCAACCTGTGTCACAAACCACTGACAAGAAGTAGAAAAAAATTTGAAGGCTGACAAGGGAATTAGAGAATGTCATCTTAGTTAAACCTGAAAAGACTTGTAACTGAATTATTGCAAAGATTTCCAGGATGTTTTTGCCATTCTATTTTTCATTAAAAGATTTTAAATTCTATTGGATGTCTAACAAAATCAAACACTCTCTTAAGAGCTTTGCACATATGCATTACCGAGGAATTTCAAATTGATGGATAAGAATACAAACGTGAATATTTTTATGAGGGTTATGTAGTAAAATTGTTAAATATCACATTGGAAAAAGGACTATCACTGTAATTAACACTTTCCAATTACTAATATAACTGTAGTAATATTTTCCTTCTTCAGTCGCTGCACTTATGCCATGTATTTCAAATCCTTGTATTGCAACAAATGCATTTTTAAATCCACTGTTGCCCTGCAGATAAAGAAAAGACAGTATGTGATGTGTAATGTGCATTGCATATATGAGAGGCCTAATCCTGCCCTTCCTGATTTTCTGGAATAACTAATCCTTGGTGGTGATGCTATTGCCTTAATGAGCTGATGTTCCCCTCACCTGGAGTCTGACAGTATCAAAAGATGTATAAATAATTTGGCCATCCATTCAAGAATATGAGATAGGTACTCATTTAAACCTGTGGAAAATTTTGCTCATATTATTTTGAATCACAGTGGTAGTCACTGAAATATCTATTTTGTCATTTACATGACTATCAAAAGCCTCTTAATGTTTCACTTGAGAAAGAAATGTAGCTACATCAGATTTAGCTGAGACAGATGAAACAGTATTTGAACTGTTCTCTGTAAGAGAAATATTTTTTAAACCCATTCTGAAGATGTTTGAATCAAATGCTCACTGAAGTCAAAGGGCACCAGGATAACGTGCAGCTTCAGGACATGAATACTGTCTACATAAACATGTTTTGGAGCACAGCACAATTTTGTAGCAAAAGTTATGTCAACTGAAGCAACAAAACCTGGCCTTAGCATATGAGCTACCTCGTGTTCACAGAGTCAAAGTTGCTGGAGGAAACTTAATTTAGCTTTCTTCGGATTTAGTAGATCTCAAAATTAATGTTCTGTGCTTAACTTGCGTAAATAAGCAAAAAGTAACTCTATGGAAGTATCACCTTAATATTGCATATGTTGTTCTGTACTGACCAAGCTGTTGGGAAATCTCATGACATGTTGAAATATACTATATTGTGTGATGTTTATTTGTCATGATGGTTAGAGAGCTCTTAACTGGGCTATTGCTTACTGTTAATCTGAAAGAAAATTACAAAAGTCAGATAGGTGTGTATATTACCTAAAAGAATGTATCCAAAAATACTGAAAAAGCAATTTGCTGGTATTAAGATATGTAGAAAAACCCCTGATGGCAAGCAAATGATTCACATGCTTTATTCATTTGTTTTATAGTTTAGAGAATGCAGTAAAAAAAGGAGAAAGAAATTTGCCTAAATATCTATACCAATACAAAACTTCTCTTCAGTGAGAAATCAAAGGAGAATGCGATACTTTCACATTTCCTTAAAATACCAAGCCAGTCCTTCATCCCTTCTTTCTCTGTTTCTCTTCCTTTTTCCTTATGCTTCCCTGCTTTACAGTTCATTTTACAACTGAAACAGCATCAGTGACAGTGAGCAACCAAGACATCTCCCCTTAGAACAAAATATAATGACTTTTGGATAAGGGAGACACACAGTCACTGACCTAGTAAAGGATTTTTTATTGTTGCTCTTGGTTGGCATTCCCACAAGCTAACTAGGGAAACGTAATCCTGATGAAACTACTGCAGGATAGGTGCAAAGCTCAGTAGTAAACACAAGGAGGTTGCTTGCCTGTGAAAATTAAAAGATGCACTGAGCAGATTTTTTGAGATCTGTTTTAGGATGAGGGAGGGCAAGTACTTAACTGAGAGAGGAATAATCAATCACAAAACTACAGGACTAGGATCAGGTACTTGCACAGCAGCCTTTCAAAAAAAGAACCAACAATAGTATGAAGAAAAGATAAACATCCCTTTCAGGAGTATAAATAGGCAGTTAGGAAAGAAAACCTGAAAGAATGGGGTTAGCCTAAAGAAAAGACAAGGGGGGACAATGATTACAGCTTCAAATACAAAAGGCAGCTGCAAAGAACAGAACAATCTCTTCTCTGTGCCTGTGAACAATGAATTATGGATTTTAAGCACTGACTGCATTAAACACAAAAAAAAAAGGATTCTGGTGTAAAGACATGCACAGTAACAGCATGTCTGGAGGCTGTTTTCATGAACAGGACAAACTTTTCTCAGAAATCATTTGCCTTCAATGATTTCTGGACGTGCGCACCATGACTGATCTCAATTTGAGCTTCAGACAAGTAACTAAGAAGGACTCTGAGAGTTGAGTGTAGAAATAGCAGATCTTATAGAAGTATTCTTAACACCAAAAGTGTCTGACAACATATCTCCAGAATTCATGATGGCCATATACTGCACTGCCTACGGAAAGGAGATTATATTTTTGACATATCAGTTCTAAATGGAAATGCAATGATGAGAAGCTTCCTGAAAGATTAGAAGATTTTGAGTGTACCTACAAGAAGTACAAAAGTTCTGTCAATTGAATCCTGTGGCACCAAAGCCATAAAGGTCCCTTGACAGCTTCTGATAAGATTTCTCATTTTCCTTTAAATCATCTGTAACACATCTGGCTGTGCTCTGAGCATTTCCACTCAGCCAGAAACCCTAGATCATGTATGACTAGAGCATAAAAGGATTGACAGATTTATATATCATAAGGACAGAATGAGACATTATTATAACCTAGTCTGATCCACACCTACAGGAAGGAATCATAAACACTGTCGGAAAAAGCGCATGCCATTAATATGACACAAAACCAGAAGGTACCTGATACATGATAACATCAAGAAATGCTTATTTAGAAGAATTCTACAACCTTGGCAATCACGCTTTTAATGTGATTGTAGTTTAAAGTTATTAAACGGAGATTGCTGTACCTTGTGTAAAAGAAAAAAGAAGGTATCCTGTTCTTTCTTGACTTTCATTGTCGGATGCACCCAAATCCAACCTCCATAGAGATATTCTGAGATACATGGGAAATGATCTGCTGATCAACAAGCTGTAGAATAAGCCTAAATTTATTCAGCTTGCCTTCAGAATATCAATACTAACATCAAATGAAACCTACACTACGTATTCTGTATATGCACTCTCCTTGCAAGTGCTTTGGGCAGCAGGGGGATATGTTTCTGGTGTTGCATAGTCATCCACTTCCTCCCACCAGCCTGCAAACATCCAACACTCACTCGGTAAATAGCATCAGGTGGTTCAATAGAAGAAAAAAAATTAAAAATAAATGGCAATCACTGTATTCCTTTTTTTTTTTTTAATAACTTTCTAAAGATAAAAGAAAAGCATCATCAAATTTTGTGCTTTCTTATATCACATTCTATTGGCTGTTCCATGTGGGACCATTTCTTTCAAAAGGCCATCATTCTGAAGTATGCTACCAAATATGAGGCAATGCAGAGAAAAAAAAATCAAAACATTATTCCAACCAAGGTTTCTGTATGAATACCATTTCCTCATTGCAAATTAAAATTATTGCTTTCGCATGCTGTCCCTACAAGTACAGACTTTCTATGGAATTGTTGTTAGCATCAATAACCCAGAGTCAGCAGAAAATTAACGATATTTGGGAACAAAAATATTACAGTTCACAAAATGAGGGACATGACAGAAACAGGCACAGGCACTCGGCTCCACAGTAAATGGGATCTCTACTGACTCCTAAGTTTCATTAAGACTGCTTTCATATCCATTCTTGATGGTTTAAGCCCACATCTTCAAAAAGCTTCCTTGTGGTTATATATGTCTAACTTTGATATCCTATCTACCATCATATTAGTCTGTTTCTTTCAGTAGGTTTTTTTCATGTACTTTAATACTTTTGTTTCCTCAGTCCAACAAAGGGAGACAAAACCACATTAGGACTGTCTGCTTATTTTGAGAAGGTGTGGCATTTGTCAGCATACCTGTTGCCCAGCTGAAATTGTCTTTTTGACGCTATTCACAGCCTTGCTCAGTGCAATGTTTGCATGTTTTTCCCTATTTCTTTCAAAGTGCAGATAAAGACAATAAGTGCAGTCAAGATATTCTTTGGACTTTCTGCAGGCACAAAAAAAAAAAAAAAAAGAAAAGAAAAAAACCCCAATAAAACTGCAATTTTCATGCAAGCATTCATTTTGAGGATATCTGATTCTCTATTCCTTTTTGTTAGTGGACTACCTAAAAAGGTTTGCACTAAAGCAACTGCATTCTTTCTAAGAAAAATGGAGGTAAAGTTTCTTAAAACATCTTACTTCTTTTAGGGACAGTATTTGCTAAATGACAAAACACTAAAACTCAATGATAATGTGTAAGAACTGCAGGCATTCTGTAATGAAGCACCAAAATTTTGGACATTCATTTACAAATGAAAATTACAAGAATCTGCACCTTAGCAAGTGAAATAGAAAACGTGTAAAAGTGAATAGAGGTTTCTACTGACTTCAGTGTGTTTTAAGTTTATCATCAGGTATTAAAACTTCAGGCTTCTAAAACCAATAATGTTGATAAATTTAAGAATATCTACCTGACAGCAGGTCACAGGTTAGAAGTTATAATACCCTGCAAGCTCCATTTCATACTAATTTCAAACAATATTTTGGCTCAACAAAGATACCCACAACAATATCATTATGTACCCATTTACATTTGAGACTCTGTCAAAGAATGAGGTGATTCTCTCTCTATTAAATAATTACACACGATGTGTATGGTAACTAGGTTCCTAACTTGGACATTTCCGTTGTGTCTAAAATGAGGAAGATCTAGTGGTAGGTTGCTGTTTTGCTTTTTGGGGATTTTTTTATATTGCATCTATTGTCAATTTAATAATGATCATTTATACTGAAGGTTCTATATGCTTCTGTGAATTCCTTACCTGTTCGCCAGAAGCATCTTGAGATTTTATGTTTTAAATCAAGATTTAAGAGGAACTTATACAAAGGAAAGGTAGCGCCTCTCAAGCCCAGTTGTCTCTGAAGAATTGCCACCACAAAAGAAAGCGCTAGTGCACAAAACAGGCTGAAAGGTAACAAAACTGACAGTGAAAATAGTAGATGTTTGAATAAACACTGGTGTTTCAGTTAGTACAGATCAAGTAAGCTGTGCAGCATACTGGAAAAGATACATACTAATCAAAGTGCTTTGTTTAATTAGCAGTTGACTGCCATATGGTTGGCACCTTAGCACTGCAGGACAGTTGTAAAGTTCAGTTAAGCAAAAACTAGTACCAGTTGCACGCCATTTCTTCTGATTATGTTAATCAGCAACAAAACATACTATAGAGCAAAAAAAAGTAAATTATTCCTTCCCTAAAATGTAAACACATGGGAATACCTGAGGAGTGTCCAATTTATATTATGCTTGCATTACTATAAAAGTCTTAAATGTGTAATGACTAATGCAGTTAAAATATTGTCACTATTTGAGTAACCTAATGATAATGGATAAAGAAACTTCTGGTTGCAAAACTTGATCACTCTTAGTAAGCATTAAAATGCTCCAAGAGCTTGCTCTCTCACCAGTGTCTGGTCTTGATCTGATAATGCATTAAGCAGTATGATCTATCTCTCTCACATATACAAAAATTTGGTCCTCTATTTTCCCAAGAATATCACATACACACAAAGCACCCCGTATGTAACAAACTCTTGGTAATTTTTAAACTAGGACTCTAGGGCACAGTTCTATTCCAAAAAGTTAGTGTTTATAAATGACATAACTTTGTTATCCCTCAATTATTATTTTCCACCTACAAGTCATAAGATAGGGTTTGAATTTGACTATGGCAGGGCACTACATTATCAACAAATAGGAGAGCAAATTACAGCTTATAACGCACCTGAAATAAGACAGGAATTATTCAGACAAAAATCTCAGTTATACCTACATGTATAGCTATTTAGGAACACCAATATACGTAAATTTGTAGGGAGTTGTGCTAGGGACTGATGATTCAATCCTCAGCAATATTCTAAAATTGAGATTCTTCTGCAGAACCGGTGTCCAAATTCTTTAGGACACACATCCAGGTGCCCATTACTGGATTCACCAAGTATATTCTAGGTACTCTTTTGAAGCAGGGTGCTAAGAAAACTTCTTTAGCATCATTTACAAAAAATCAACCGGTACTGTGTACTTGAATTTTCATAAAGCTTTAAAATTCCAATTACTAGCGTTTGTTTAAAATGTTAGCTGTTTGGAGATAAAGGAAAGGCCTCTTTTAATTTATTTTATTAAAAGAAAGGAGTATAGAGTAGAATTATATGACTGCTTCCCTCTGTGGAGGAAGAAGGGCAGTTACCAGGAGGACCATATATGAACCTGCTCATCTCCACATCTTTATAAATGATCTGGAAAAAGGGCTGACTTCTGCAGTGAAGATAGAAGTTATTCAGGATCACCAAAATATAAGATGAATGCAAAATGTTGCAAAGGGTCTTGCAGTGCTGATGGGGATGAGAGATAATACAGTGATAAAAGCAGGAGCAGATGAAATTCAATACAGAAAATTGAATTTGGAACACACATGGAAAAATAACACTGCATCTAGAGTTATCCACTCTACTGATATTAATTAGAAAAGACATCTTGTCATCCTGAGCCCTTTGAAAATTCACAGTTCCACCAAAGAAGGGCAAATAAAACATTGGTAATTTTTCTAAAAGAAATAGGAATCATCACTGTCATTCTACTACTGCTTAAGCCATTGATGTGCTTAATTCTGATCAACCTGTACAAAAACTGTGCAAAAGGACTAGAAGAGGTATGGCAAACTGCAAAAAATATAAGAATGATCAGATGTGTGGAAAACTATATAGCTTAGTTTTGAAAAAATACAAAGAGGAATATGTTAGAAGCCAATAAAGCTTTGAAAGATGTGTAGAAACTCGGCCAAGAATGATTTTTGCTATTTCTTGTGATCAATGAAATCATCACACAGCAAGTTTAAAATAAATAAACAGAATTTCTTTTCCATGGAAAGGAAGGGTAACTGCTATGGAGTATGGAGGCCAAACGCACAAATGGGTTTAAAAAGGAATTGACAAATCCCCAAAAGACAAGGCAATCAGTATTTTTAAAATAAGGTGCTCCAGACAACACCCCACAATCCATGCTGATTATGAGTAGATAGGGATGGTCTCAAAGAAGTAAATTTTTTCCTTTTTCCATGTCACAGATTTCCTAGTCTGCAACTACACAGGCTATTGAATGAAAGAAACTCTGCTTTTTAGAGGCAAAGAAGGTGGGTTTATACATTGCAAAAGTGTGTATATATATATATATATAGTTACATTTTTTTCTCCCCTGCCCAGCCGAGGAAGGGAGTGATAGAGCAGCTTTGGCGGGCATCTGGTATCCAGACAAGGTCAACCCACCACAGGTTACAAGAACAGGATCACTGCCCCATACTTTAGGATGACTTAATCCGGTAGGCCAGTTTTAGGCATTTGAGCAGAAGCTCAAATATGCCCTGACTGGGAACTGTTGCAGTCCAGGGGAAAATGGAGGGTAGGTCCACTCCAGGACAGAGCAAGAGTCCACGGCTAGCTGACAGACTGCGGCACACACAAGCCCTGACACTATGGCGCATGTGCAGAAGGACTACACAGACACACAGTACCAGGGTTGAAGGGGAGTGAACTTTATTAAGATGGTGACAGGCCTTTTTATGGGGTCTGTCACGGAAGATTCTAGAACTGGGGAGGGAGTTAACCAAACAAGGTAACAGTGGGAGGCACAGATGCCAAACATGGTACAGGTAGGAGGGGAGAGAGGAGTAGTTTCGCAAACATGACTTGGAGGGGTGGTAACCGCTTACAAATATGGAACAGGGAGGGGATATAACCATAAATGGGGAGTACAATTATTAAGGAATAAACTGTCTTAATCCGTGGTAATTACACAATAGCAAAGCTTTGTTTGAATCATTGATAGTCGTCTTCCTCTTTGTCTTCACCTTGAATCCCCACAGGGAACTATTTTACGCACACACACAAATGCACACAATCCTGTAAACACAAGAGGATTCTTGCATAGGTAACATTTATAGAGGCATATGAAAATGGGACATAAATGCTCGGTTCCCCACAAAAAATCCAAATGAAACACTTCTGAAATGAATGCTGCCATGGGTAGGACCATAGCAACGCCCCCCTTCCCATCTGTCTACCTCCATTATATAAGTTTCCCACAAACTTGAAAAGTCGTATCACACATATCTAGAAGTGAAGGGAATGCAAAACTGAAAATTGACACATTTAAAGGCCATCTTTTGCCGACATGGAGATCCTTAGCAAAGAGGCAGGATCTGCATGGTGCAGCCCATCAGAAGTAATCAATAAGCACCAATGTATCCACAAGCTTACTTACACACCTAAACTTGTATTTTTGGTGTAAATATGTACAACAAAAACAAAAAACTTGCAATTGCCAACATTCCTAGGTTCAAGACAGGGAATGAAAAACAGCTTGGGCAAAATGCATTAACCACTCCTAAAAAAATCAGCATTCAAAAGTGAAAAGAAAAAAAAAAAAAAACAAAAAAGGAGGAAATAGACAAAAGGAGGCAAAAAAATTCTGATATATTTGAAACAGCACACAGAACAGTAGCAACAAGATACATAAATTGGGCTGCATGAATAGGCAGCAATATCTTAATTGAGAAGCTAATCTTGAGCTTTCCCCTTTGTCTCTACCCACATATGGCAAGCAACTGGTTCTACAGCTGGGCCAGTAGACCTTCAGTTTTTCAGTTCATCAACAGTTTATGGCTCTTCCACTTGTGTACATATGTGTAAAGTCAGCCAGTCCTCAGCTGAACCCTGTGTTAGCACAATAAGGAAGGTGGAAGGGTGGCTTTCTGGAGAAATGGAGAGCTAGGAAAAGGTCACTGTTATTGATTATAAATGCATATTCTCAAGAAAAAGCCATATAGTAGTTTAAAAGACTTTACTTTCCCTTTGAGGTGGAAGGCACACAAAGAGATATATAATCCTGGAATATTTCCAGATTCATCGTAAAAACTGATGTGGTGCACTCTGTGCTAAGAATGGTCATTCTGCCCATGACAACACAATGAGGATGTGCTTTGGGCACCTGTTGTACTCAGTAAGTCATCTAAAGAACACGATGACTTGACAGTCAAATCAAAAATCAAATGATTCAAAATCATTGAATCAAAACAGGTGATGTCCACAAACACCTCAGAAACCCTTAGCAAGCCATTTTATTTACTTAGCTATTTACGCATGGCTGGAGATACAGCTGATGTTTGTTCCCATTGCCCAAGTTCTGAATGAATTTGTCTGTCCGAGACACACACAGTGATGTTTCCAGCTAATGTGTCACTTAAAATATATTTTCATTAGTGTAATTCTCACCCAGGAAACTGCTGATTAGTTTATTCAAGCTGAGTGCACAATATACTGTTTTCTCTTTCACAGAGTAATGTATGAGAATATTGGAAAGGTTTAGTTCAATCCCTAAACTTCTCTATTAGCTAACTTTGTTCCTCTTATTCTCACATCTTTCCGTGCCAGCTAATAGTAAATCTAATTGTTCTGTCTCCATAAGCATACACCAGGACTCAAGGTGGCAGGAATATCAAGTTAAGATGACATTCTCACAGTTCTCAAAAGTACTGTGCGTCTGGATTAAAATTTCATTGCTCGTGAACTACACAGTTCATGAAATACACTTCTGTAATAATTCTATCTTAATGCAATGAGGTGGTAGATTCAGCTGAAAATCTTTTACTGGGAGAGTCTTATGTTAGAACGCTGACTCTACAGTATCTGGGTGCTCTGCAGCACCATGCTGACTCCATAAAAAGCTTTGATATAAATAAGACAAATGATTTCCTGATGCCTTACAATTCCATAACCCCCTTGACTGGAAAGCTAAGCAGCTTTGCCATTGAGCTGAATAGGCTCTCCAGCTACCAAGCACCCATCTGGGCATATACTGGGAAAGGACAAAAATTTCCTCACAATTTTCTATCTAGTGGCACAACTTTGGGGTGACAGCAACTCAGAAAAAATTAGAAGTAACCTGAAAGATTAATGATGGTAAACAGTTAACAGCAATAAAAATTGCAGTATATAAGTGGACACTTAGGGAAGTGAAAGGAAGCAACAGTTTCTAGTGGTTACTGAAAATAGCTGGTTGAGTAAAGGAGGAAACGATAAAAAACCTTAGCTACTTTCAGTCCACTATGACTTTTGCTACTGTCCTTAAGAATGACAAGGTTTGATTTATTTCTCCCATGGTGAAAAAACTTACAGGCGTGCATCAGCAGTGCATCTGCTTTGAAAGCAAGTCTCCAGATACACATATGTCGTAAGTCTTCACAGGATCTAAACCTTGATAAATGACTAATATAACAGGGACCAGGAAAGGTAGGGAGCTTCAACATGCTCCTCTTCATACAATGGTTTTTACTATAATTGGTGACTGGTATTTACCTCGAGTAGCATAATAGAACCTATTTTGGCAAGTTATCTTTTCCTCTAGCAGCACAGTTTGGTTTTAGTGTTTTTCCTTTCATGTTTCCTACTTTTTAAAAGGTAAGCAAAAAAGGAGGATTATGCCACTTCAGAAGGATCATCTAAATGCCATGTCATTGTAGGAAAACAGCTTGGTATTAGTGAGCTGAAGTGCCACAAAATTAAAGTAATCAGATCATCTGACACATGGGGACAAAGTGGTGGAGCTGGCATTGATTAACCTGGAGGAGAAGGCTCACAGACATTTTACCAGTGTGCATAAATACCTGATGAAGGATAGTCAAAAAGATGAAGCTAGATTCTCCTCTGTGGTGCCCATGAAAAGACAAGAATCTCTGAGCCTAAAGTGGGAGAAAAAAAATGAAAAAAAAAAACAAAAAAAAAACAACCAAGAAATTACATTTAAATGTCAGAAAAATCTTAGTTTACTCTAAGCATGATTTAACAATGGAACAGGTTGCAAAAGGGGATGTGGAGCCTCCATCCTTTGAGATATGTAAAATCCAATTGTCCACAGTCCTCAGACACCTAGCTTTGAGCATATGAGGTGCACTAGACTACCTCCTAGGCCCTTTCAACCTGCTATTCTATGTTACTGAATCTGTGTAATAATGCACATTTTTCTTCAAAGCAACTTAGAGGAAAAATTCTTATATGATCTACCCAAAAAGGCCAAAATTCCTTACAAGCAGGGAAATAAGTTGTAGGATAAAAAAATACAGAACACTGCTGATACTCTATTGGTAACTTTGAACAGATTGAAATTTGAGTATGTTAATTCCTTGTAAACACATTTTGAGCATTTAGCTACTACAGTGGTGAGTGCTCCAGAAATAAATATGACATTTACCCTCACTTGAACTCCTCACAGCATAAGAATTAAAATAGTCCAAATCCCAGTCCAGAAGGTTGTATAAGAACTAAACTAAGAAGAGTAACACCTAATTTAAAGCTAAATTAAAGCAAGAAATTTTATCCAAATTGTATTTTAAAAGCTTTGAGAATAGTGCAAGTATTCCAATTATAACTCAACTGGGTTTATTAATCATTTCTGCAAGTAAAACATGCTTATGTAAACTCTAGTCTGAGATGTCTTCGAGTAGATACAGAATAATGAGACAAGCTGCCTTCAAGAAGTCAGCTTATTTGGCCACTGCTAAGTTTTTTTTTATTAAGAAAAGTATTTACTACGCTCTGATTTTTGGCACTTACCATTCATTTACTTCATGTTTGAAGTCCACCTTGGCAAGTGGATTTCAGAAGATGGAGGTTGTCAATCGGCATTGCAAAGCATACACAGATGTTCGTTTCCTAACTTTATCTCTTCATGATGATAGCTGAGGGCAAGGCTCTGGGAAAATGCACACAGATTGAGACCTGTATTTCTTCCATTAATACTACTGAGATTTGCACTGCTTAAATCTCATGCCACACACTGAAAGTGAACTTCCTATTGACTCCAGATTGTTATATTGGCTAGGGAGAGTTTTCTAGTATTTCAGACAAGATTGGTTTCACGGAACAGATACCCAACCTTTCCTGCAGGCTCCCTGTGTGAATCCTTTGTTAGCTGAAAACAATGCCTTTTGCCAGAGGTCCTAACAATTCATCAGCTATTCCAGGTCCAAAAGTAAAGAAAGGCCTGCCAACACATACTTGTATGAACCCAGGCAGCAAAAGAACATTTATCACCTGCTTTTGTCAAAGATTCATGTAAGAAGTAATCCCTGAAGAAACAGGGCAAATATTCAGGTCTGTTCAAATTCATAAGAATAAAATAAATTGATCTGGGAGGTGAAAATAAGTCCTCCATTGACTCTTTGAGAATATTAATAGCATGAAGTAAAATAAATGCTTTTTCCTTGTGATTCTCAAGTAAGTAAAAATGGTCTGTCTAACACGCAATAGTATTGCAGAAACGCACCTGCTGTTTTGGAAGTTAAAAATAACCGATTAGTTTGTGTGAATTACTCTGAACTGCAAAAGAAAGAAAATCCATCTTATAAGAAAATAAAAAAAAATATAATTACCTGGCAGATATTTCAGGAAAACTCTTCACACAGTGATTACAAAAAAGCAATCATTAGAAATGTTGGTGCTAAAAATACTAATGCAGAACACAAAATAATATTGCATCATTATTAAGTTGTCAGGCAGTTGCCTGGAGAAAAGCTTAAGAAAATATAGAAGTAAATCCATTCTTTTCAATTAATATTGAAACTTCTTTAATTTAACAAGAAATTTTAATTTCTTTATTTTCTTTAATTTAATTTCTTTAATTAATAAGAAATACTTCTTTAAACCAGTCTTGAAAACTTTGCTAAAAGCCGACTCCATGCCCTTACAGACAAATTGATTTCTTAGTAATAACTGTGCTGCCACACTTAACCCATAAGGAAAGGGAGATCTAATGACATGTCTTGCATTTGTGCATTTATCATCTGTTCCATACTGAATCTGCTATTGAAGGAATTTGGTGTATTCATATGAATTAACTAAAGAAGTGTGCAAGAGTGGTCAATCTGCAGCTAGATGGTTAGTATCTTTGCACTGTTATCACTGACATTCAATTAATGCACGAGATTTAAAAAAAAAAAAATTAGTGAAAATTAAATTAATGCTCTTCATCCAAAATATTTTTTTCTGGAACATGAGCTGAACAATTGCATTTGTCACTAAGTATTCTGATTTAGTCCCAGATTTCTCTTTTCTTTCATCTCAGTTATGATGCATTATACTTTGCAAGCACAGATGTTAGTCACTAGTCATGCAGAATGTGGACCTCAATGTCCACTATATGAGCAAAGATGCCAAAAATTGTTGTAAAGAAACACTGCGAGTCAACTGTAAGTTCTGTTGATTGAGCCACAGTGATTTAAGCACAGTTGTAGACATCTGTTTGCCTAAATTTACCAGACAATCAGATGCACTGGCATCATGCTAATAGCGTCACTACATAGAAATGTTTACCAAAACGTAGAATTAGCATAATTTTAAAAAACGACATGAGAGTGTAGTGTAAATGCTTGTCAACTCAGAGAGAAAAGCTTTTGCAGTCTTCATACGCATTTTATTTTACTTGCCAGTGTTTTTTTCTGTAAGAAGTGTTACCTCATACAAGAGCTTTGCAGCTGATACTTCTAGAAATACCTTGTCTGTTGACAGGCAGAACTAGCTGTACTCCAAACAGCTACATGATGGGGCTAAGATGGAAATCCATATCCAGAAGCAGATTGCATGACCAGAATACTTGGACAAGCATCCAGAAAGTTGTCAGATAAAAAGGCACCTGTGAAGAAGCAGACAAACCTTGAAAAAGAAAAAAATTACTTCTGGTCTGGTCTGAAAACAGTTTTAATACTGGATAAAAGGACAGAGGAATGACTAAAGAAGAATGCCATCTTCACTGTGATGCATGAGAGAATCCTTCAATCAAAAGAGAACATCACAGAAATGTTCCAAGTTATATTTTGTATAATAATTCACATATTAGTTACACAATGAGCCATGAGAAGCATAAAACAGGAATTTAGATGAAGATATAGTTTGAAGGCAGGAAATTTTTTCATGACTAAGCAGTCCCTGGTCCCAGCAATGTCATAACCCTATTTTCAAACATACCAAAGCCAGTAACCATCATACCATTAACTGGTATGGTCAGACTTAGCATTAAAATTTTGCACTGCTTTTCAGTTTTCATTTTCCTAGAAGCACTGAATATTTCATCATGACATAGAATGTTTCCCATTCATTTCAGTGATAGCATCCTATTTGAGCCTAATTTTCCCAAATTACATGTTTCCAAGATGACAACTAAGATACTAATCAGGTGGAAAATAATGTGATCAAAGGCAAAAGCTGGTTATTGTTATTTACATTTTACATATACCAAAAGTCGGTATACCTACGTAAGAACATACATATGTTAGAAAATATAGGAAATTTATTTTCACTTCTCATATTTCTATGATGACAAATGGAGTATGAATCCTTCCCATCCTGTCCAGCTTTTAAGCTTTTAAGCCTTCAGTATGATGATTTTTAAGGATTTTATACATTATTTAAAGGTTACCACATTTTTGCTATTTTTAATGTTCAAAAGGCTGTTATAAATAAAAACATGTAACAATAATTGGGAGGTTTATTCTAATCTCATTACTTTCATTCAAATTTTTTTGCTGATTCTCCCCTATTTCCTACTTCTTTTTCTGGTCATTACCCTTGGTTTTCAAAAATCGGTACTATTCCTACTCAGCAGTCTCTCCTTCCCCCACTTTTTCCCACTTTTTCTCAGTTCTTGTGCTAATTGTTTAGGTTTTCACCCTTACCCTCCATTAACACTCACTCTATTTCAAACTTTTTGTCACAGTCCCTCAATTAACTGGTTTTCACAACTGAGTCATATTTTTCTCTCCTCACTCATCTCGCCCTCATAATCTTTCCCATCCCTGTCACTAGTTCTCCCTCCTTCCTATGTATTTAATAATTGATCCTGCAATAATTGACTCTCAGAAGAGTTCTCTCCTTACAGAACAGATAGCTCAGAGGAAACAGAGAATCTGAAGGGGAGCAGCGGCTGCTGAAGCTGTTTTAAGAGCCTGCCGTTGAAAATCACCTCTTTTGAGTCCTAGTTACCTTGAATACTAAACCTATAGCTTTCCTGCTATTTCCACTTAATTTCTCTTCTATTTTATGCTTTCATCTTGTCTCTCCACATGTTCAAAGAACAAAAATCCAACACCCTCTTACATGGCAACCAAGAGATGATTACACAAACTATTTGCATTATTTCTTCTCACCTGGAGGCATGCAGGACAGGAAGGCTTTACAGTACATCCTAAGATTGAGAATTGTATTTGCTTCAATGCCAGTATTATGGAAATCCCTTCTTTGAAGCCAGGTCACTGCTCATCCCAACCCTCACTTTGAGATTAAGGATTTTTTTCATTTTGAAATCGTATGCTTAAAGTTAATAGAAACTTAGCCACGTATCAAGGTGAACATTTAGTTCCAAAATAACCACTTAAGAAAAGTCAGCATTCATCTCTTAGGGAGATTGTTCAATTACAGCCCTAAACTTATCTTCTACCTCAGTTAAAGAAGTTGCCAAATGACAGTATCTGTCATGGCCATACGCTTCTCTCAGATCTTGACCGGCATATAAGAGTGACAGATTGCACTAATAGCACAGTTTATCTACTTCATTTCCCTTTATTTTACATACCACTGTAAATCTGGAATAAGTAATTCTGAATTTGCAATAATTTGAGTAAAACAAGGTAGGGATAATCCACTGATTGTTGAACTTTGCCCACAGAGTTTTTCCAGGAACACATCTCTAAGCATAACTTCAGAATAAATAAGAGCATTTCTTATTTTATGCAGTGTTTGTGATATTATGGTAGGTCCTGCCTTTAAAGAATTAAAAACAAAGGTCAGCAAATCATACACACGTGTTCTGGTTGTTGTAGGTGTTTTTCAGAACAAGCATGCTTATTTCTGCTACCTATAGACTAATCTGAAATGTAGGAAGATTTGGGGTTCAGTTTTATCCATTTTCATTCTGTTTTGCCTTTCCAGGTGAAATCATTAATAAAACAGGGACATAACACTGGGAGACAGAAGGGTTTAACACTGGGGGACAGAAGGGTTTATTTTTAATACTTCAACCTTAAGCAGATGTGGGCAATTCAAAGAGCAACAATAAAAAACCTGAAACTCCACCACTTACTTCTGAGGCCTCAAATGATAATAGATTACACCTCAGGCTTAAGACCTCATCTTAAACCCACAGTCTCACAGCCCCACAGCTTTTAAGGCGGAATCAGCTTGAATGCATCTGGCAACAGAGAGTGCAAATTTGATTCTGTCCACAAAACACTGCACAGAGATGCCTTTGCCTCTCCCCATGGGAGTAATCAGGAACACAGTCTGTCCTCGTGTGTCTTAATTTATCCCTTAATCATTGTCTGACTTGTCACTCAGGGGCTTCTGTCAGGTTGTTCCCAAAATCTTCTGTGTATTTGGAAACCTGGCAGAAAGCGAGATAAATTTCCTAGACGGTGCCTTAATTTCTCAGCCACTTAATAGGCATTACTCTTCAGGATCAAACCCATTAGTGTCCAGAGTCCCATTTATTTCTCACAGGCAATAAAATAACTTCAGACAGGGCTCTGACTGAATAAGCTTAAGCTATACTTTTCTAAGTCACCTCTTGGTAGCCTCATGCACAGCAGCTTTAATGATTATGATGTATCCACTAAAGGAAACCTTCCCTTTGAATTCTTTAGAAACATTCAGCACACAGTAAAATAAATTAGTAAATAAGTAAATAAGTAAAATATTTTAAGATATTAGCCTTTAAATATTAGTTAGTCTTGCCCATACAACAATACAAGCAGCTGCAGTAAAGTATTTCTTTTTTATCTTCTCAGATATTTTCCGAGTAATTTTTTATTCTCTTCTATTTTCATACTACTCACTTATCTCACAAAACTCAACTACTGAATAAACAGATGGTTATTCATCCTTTTTAGCTGGATGGAATAATACTATAGTCACACTTAACCACTGCATGGTTAAACCATAGGTTTTGTGATGAACATGCAATTATTCCTTACTGAAAATATATCAATAGATGTGAGATACATCTTTTGTACAATAAACATTGCTTATGTTGCGATACTCTTCTTAGAATTAGAGGCATGATTCAGTACCTACAGAATTCACAGGATCACAGAATTAAAGAATACTCTGAGTTGGAAGCGACAAGGATCATTGAGTCCAACTCTTAAGTAAGTGGCCCAATTCAACAGAAAGCTTCTCACTGATTGTGGTGGATTTTCGCTCATATCTAAACAGAGTTTGGCAAAATAGCCAGGTCTTCTCCCTCTCCAGAAAGCCATGATGGAGTAAAAAGAAGAGAAAAAGAGGGAGAAAGATTTAAAAAAAAAATGCCTAGGAGAAGGGAGAAATAACCATGAGAAATTTATTTTATTTCTGGAAGCTAATTTTTGAGTTTTCATGCAACATTTATCTCGTGTTTATTTGTAAACTCAGTGCCTTGCCATTGCGTAGGTTGTGTAACCACCCTGCCAACTGATACAACTGTGCTACTGCTCAGTGCATGAGTTACTCTGCTGGCAGGAGAATAGTGACTAACCAAATAAAAAACATCTACTAATCACTGAAAAATAAAAATTCATATGAAAAATTCTGGAACAGATTCTGAAAAGTTTCTATGAACATAATTATTTGGGCAAGATGTATGAGGTTTTCACTGATAAATTCTTTTGTTTCAGTTACAAATAATAAGTGGCTTCTTTTCTGTTCATCTTGCTCAAGCCAGTACTAAACAAAATACCACTAAACAGAAAATCTTTATATTTCTGTTATACTTCTTCAGAGTTCCTATTTCCAGATCTTGCCATATTGGCAATCCAAGAAAGCACTAAAATTTGCATTTAGCTTCAAATCTTTGAGAATAGGCCCTTTTCGAATCTGAATTTCTGCTCAAAATGCAGCTGATGCTAAAATTCTGCATGACTACTTATGAGAAGCCTCCACAGCACTTCTGATGTTAATGTGTTCACTGAAATATATTTATACCTAGTGGCAAAATTCTGATTTTCAAAAATATTGCTTGAAAAAAAGAAAATGTCACTCTTCTAAATGACCACAAATAAAAAGGATTGTAAAAAAGAAAAGTTAATTATCTGGTTTTATTTGCCATATTAATTCTATTTTTGCACGAGGATTTTATTCGGCAATTCCTAGCTCAGATTTCATGATAGACAGTAAGAACACATGGAGCTCTACACATAAATGAAGTAATAAAAAGCAATCATGAAGACTACTCAGACAATTATAAGCACCCTAGAAGAACTATAACATATATTAAATAATATGAGTCAACAAGATGCAACATTCTTGGGATTAAAAACAACTGTTTCATGCATAATGAACAGAAGGCTTTAGGAATTTTCAGAGTTATTTAACTTGTTTTATTTTTTTCTCATAAAGCCTATTTGAATACTATTTTGTAGAAAATTTACAGGGATTCCAGTGTAATAAGTAATTAGCCAGCAGTACAAGCCATAGTGGGAGAGGCTTCTGCACCCTGCTCTTCTACTTTTATACAACGGTTACTCAGAGAAACCTTTTCCAGGGAATAAAGTGTTAATCAGACCTTCTCTTTTCCCTTGGGACTACTAACCATGCTAGTCACAGAGGAGATGCATTTTCCTATGGTAACAGACCAAAAGCACATAGAATTTTCATTGGAATTAGATGACCAAACAGCATTTATTTTCTGAAGCCACAAAGACCAGGGTATTTCAGTGGAGAATAAATGTTGGCCAACCTCAAGCCATCTTCTTAAGCACAGAAATAGACTCATTTTGGTAGATGAGCTTAATAGAACACATAAAACACATATATTTTACCAAGACTATATGAAGAATGCACTTAATAAGTTAATATTACTTATTTAAAAAAAAACTTTCTCAATGTCCAAAGTATTTATCACACTTTCAAATCCGCTTGTTTCTTTTTTTTCGATTTTAATCTAGAAGCAGTTCCCTTTCCTAGAATCAGAACAACTTTAACAGCAAATGAAGGGGGAAAAAAAGGCCTATCCTTATTTGACCTATCCACTTGTGTCCTGTCAAGAGGAATTTTATTGATCTTATTATGTTGTTGTCATGTCTCACACTATTTGACAGTCTTTAATGTGATTTGAATATAACATGACAGGTTGAGGCATTGCAAGGCAGCAAGTAAATATTTTTTAAATCCCTACAATCTGCTATTGTTTTCAATATGCATGTCAACAAACCCACCACTGCTCAGCAGAGCGACACTGCCAGGCAGCTCAGAAGGGGTGTTACCTAAGGCTGGAGATCTACTCCTTAGCACAAAGATGAACTGACCTGCATGTTGAACTCATCTGTTCTCCCGACAAAATAACTACAGTGCAAATCATGGCAGAAGGGACTTTTGCGTCCTGCTCTGCCATAGAGACCTTCTTCAGGGAAAAAAGTGTAAATCAGAACTTCCCCTTTCCCTTGAGACTGCCAGCAACAGGCTAGTCCCACAGAAGATGCATTTTCTTTTGTAACAGAACAAAAGCACACATACTTTCCATTGTGTTTCTGTCAGGTGCCTTGTCTCACGTGACACTGACCTTCAGAATCTTTGGAGCAAATGCTGAATTGTCAAGCTTTGAATCTGAGCAATAACAAAGCTACTGTGAAAATCCATTGTGTGAGATTTTCAACTGATAGAAACCTGCATTGCACATTGAAGTAGCTATGCCACTTTTATGCCACTTGAATGTATGAACATATTTACAGATTTGTTTAAAGAAAAATTAGTTTCTATATACTTCTTGAGCAGTACATGCATGCTGCCTGAGCTTATAAATAAGTCTTGAACATTCTAGACTGCATGAGTTCACATTATTGTTATAAACATTTTATTTAAAAGATCCTTATTCAACTGAAATCACAGGAAAATCTAGACAGACATACATTGAATTCTGCCTTGGATTTTCATGCAATTCATGGAGAACTCTGGTGACTTCCCTTTTCAAAAGATATTGCAGCAACAGGAGAGCTCTTCAGGAAGAACTTTACTAAGATGTTTCCCTATGTCAAAATCTAAACACTGTCACGTAAGAAATTACTCAGCTACTACAGTCCCTGTCATCAATAATGCAGATCATATACAAAATCACATTACATCAGGATAGAAAGACCATAATTCATTGGAAGCAGAAAAGATTGTTTCTGATGGTTTCTTTTGTAGGAAAAAGGGTGAGCAATTCCTTTAGTAACCTCTCTTGGTTCCCGATAGACTACTTACATGCTACATGCTTCCTTTGCTTGATCAGAGTAAGGATAATGTACTGGGTCTCCTGCGAAGATCAGCAACTGCAACCAGGTTAATTTTTCAGAATATCTGTTTACCTTCACACACAGCACCATGCTTTTGTGCCATAAAAGTGAGACTGATAGTTAAAAGATTGGACTTCAGTGGAAATTCCATCTGGAATCCCTTTTAAGTTCAAGCTGCACTTCTCAAATCTGAGATCCTAAGAAAAGGAAGAAAACTTCCCCTAGATTATAAACCCAGCCAGATGAATATTCAGTTTAATATCTGAATACCTAGTATTTGTAATATGCAGAACTCCAAATGTAAAATTATGGAATAGAAAATGAGAAAGATCCCCAAAGAAAGCCCTGAATAAGATGTCATGAAGAGTCAAACTGAATTAGATCACATTAAGGAGATTAAAATGAACAAACAAAAAGCCATTAGTGGAGTACCAAAAGAATCATGTTGAGGGAAATGTTGCTCCACACTTTCATTGATGACATTAGCCCAAAAAGTAGATATGTGATACCTACTGAAGATGTGTGGCATCACCAGTGAGAAAGGAGAATAACTGCAATATTGTATAAAGCTTAGAGGAGTGTTTTCAAATTGGTCACTCATGGAACTGAGTAGAAATGATAAAGAAGTATCAAGACATAAATTTATCAGTCCTTCAGCAGTTGTGACATTGGCCCACCAGTGTGATGCTACCATAAAGCAGTCAAATAAGATAACAGGAGTGTATCCACAGAGATATTTCCAACACTGATGTCATGAGTGAGATCTATTTCAAAGCACTGTTCTAGTCATGCATTCCCAAAATGGTGAATCTAAGGCACACCTGTCTTTATAGGAATGATAATTTATTTCCAATTAGGATGCAGTAATTGATGAAGTGTTAAACAGAAATGCTGCATTGCTAAGTAATTGGTGGACTGTGTGGTTTCAAAATTACTTTTTGAAAAGCAGAGGGAAAAACTAAAATAAAGTATTCAAGCCATTTTAAGTCCCCACAGGGACTTAAACAAATTCTCTTCCTTCACATATAACACCTTTAGCCAAAGATGACATAACATATAATAATTAGGGTAAAACCAGCATGACTGCTGTTAAAGTTAGTCATTAGGGACAACAAATTGATAGGTTTTACTACATTTCTGTTTTCTATTTTTCTGCTTATGAAACTAAAAATATTGAAGTGCCAGTCGGATATCTCTTAAATATTTTCAAGAGAGTAGATATTTTGGAGAACAAAAACAAAATCTTTTCAGCCCTTAGCATTAGCAACAATTTGAGTAGACAACACATAGAAGAAAGATGACCCCTAAAGGAAAATCATGCAAGATATTAAAAATCAGGAAAAAAAGCCCATACCATTGTCCACAAATAAAATAAAAATAAGTTTGGGGCAGAATCAAAATTACTAATTTTAACCATTTCAGAATGTTTCATTTGATGCTAAAAAGGGAGATCTATCATACATCGGGACAAAATCTTAACAGCAGCATTTTTGGGACTAATCTGTGAAGACACTGAGGAACCAGCTTTGGATTTTTAGTCTTGAATTCCTTTGTGCTTTGTATTCCAATGCTATACTTACTCCCAAGACCAACTTCACCACCCTCCATCCAGAGAGATCCTGTCCTGGTGTACTGGAAGTTAGTGTGACTAAGTGTGCCTTTGCAGAGGAAGCAGAGGTATGAAGCATTGCTGAGGAATAAGAAGAAGTAAGGGCTCCATCTGGATTACTTCCTGGATAGGACATCATAGAAAAGTACTAATGAGTGCTTTCAGAGTCAGTGGAGGAGGCTAAAGTGACAGGCTCAAGCTACCAAAAAATCTCAGCTCTGAAGCTAATTCAGTGTTTGGAGATCAGCCTGCTATCCATAGAAGATGATAAATATTAAAATCTAGTTGGTAATTTTACACAGAAAAAAAGCACAGATGTTATAAGACACTAGAAATCTGCAGCTCTTGTTGCATCTTGGATTACTGACATTTAGCAACATGAACCTTGTTCAGACTTTGCACTTCTTCTTCTTTTTCCCTTCTGTCTGTTACAATTTAGTGCTTTTCATACACACTAGCTGGCAGTAGGTGCTGTCGTAGGCCAAACCACAGCCATCTGCATTCCAAACACAGACTGGTTGACGGGCAAGAAAAACCCTCCTGATGCATTGCTGGAAGAAGAATCCCTTCCAGAATATGTTAACAAAGAAGGATTGGCCAACCATATCTCCATCCTTGACCCCTCACCATAGTGTCTGTTACTGGGGTTTTTTTGCTATTTCTTATACTGCAGCACGAGTACAAAGTCTACTCCCAGAGGCAGGACAAGTACCCACATTCAGGACTAGAGCTTTTTTTGCTCTGTACTGCTGCAGCACCTACAATAATATTTACACTCACAGCAATCCACAATAATATCTTAACTACTTAAGGGCAACTGCTAACACCAAAGCCTCCTCCTCTGTCAAAGTATTCCTGCCTCCTTGTTCCTTCATGTACAAGGCACAAATACTTAGTGAGTTCACTGACATCAAGCAGCAGTCCCTCCACTGAGGACTCTCATGTGAAACACTCAGTGAGGTTTCTGCCAGGGATTTCATTAGTGTGTTGTTTTTTCAGTACAGTGGTGCTGTCGGAAGAGTCCCACCCCATCTCAGCTTTCTCCCTAAAAGACCATAAAATAGGATTACTTAAAAGATTTCCATAAAAACTTCACTGAGAGAAGTTGTGTGAGAGGGCATCAACTGACAAGCTACACCTCTGGAACAGTATAGTGATACTTTAATATTCATAGTTCTTTTATATAATGCCTTCTCAGCAAATGTCTTCTCTTACTTGTAGTTGTTTTAGACTATGATGTGAGTTCAATCTCCCATGTTTTCTGGCTCACCTTCCAACTGTTCCAGCAAGGCCACATTCTCAAAGCAGCATAGAGATTTGGTACTCCCAAACCAGTAAAGTAACAAGCTGTCTGATGTCACTATTTAAATTATGGCAGAAAGGAAACATATCTCAAGAAAGTGAGGACATATATAAAGCCTCCATTCTGTGTCCTTTGCAGACAATGTGACTGCCTTAGGCTACATGCAACCATGTTTTCACTTCAGATATAATCGGTAAGGACTGGAAATGAAATGAAATCATAGACCAAATGTTCTTTTGCAGCCTGTAACAGTATAGGTTCCCACTATCTTTCGCTATCTAAGGTTTGTGACACTTACAGTTCCTGTCACTGTTTTCAGTACAGGCTGCAGCAGAGGTCATTCATTTATATGTACCATTCCATTACCAAACCAGAATCCATCTTCAGGTCCTTCACAGAAGGAAAATGGGAATGATGACTGCCCTGGTGGAGGTGTCCAGCAGGCACAAAAGAAACAAACTCTGTGAGGTGTAATAGGTGCAGTCCAAGGTCAGTCAGTACCAAATACTTTCCAGACTGATAGCAGTAGCAAAACTTTATAGAAACTAGCCTCCAGAGGCCAGTTCCCACATTAGCAGTGTTCTAATGAGGCAGTAGACCAACAGATACCAGGCTCCACACACCTGCCTCCCTGTCCTGGAGCCCTGACCAGCTGTGCTTCTGGGATTGCATTTCTTCCAAAAGGACTGCCATGATCTAACATCAACTCTGTTCACTCTTCCTCATTCAGATTGGCCTCAACTCACTTCCTCGTTCTCATCCTGCAAAGGCTCCACAGCTACTTCTCTCCCATAGGAATCAGAACTACCTTTTCTTCCCCCACTCTAAAGAGGTCCACTGAGGGAACTTATTTCAAAGTAGCCTGCTGCCTCAGCCTTTGTCCAGTGCTAGAAGTAGGGCCCATTTGCTGCAACTTATCCTAGTTATCATTCAGGTATTTTCTCTGACCCTGTGGTTTAAAGACTCCTTTTTCATCTCACAGAACGAATGTTGAAGGCTTTCTGCACTGAAATAAATCAATAAATAATTACTGCTTCATATAGCAGGACACCATGAACCACTAGCACAGCTACTCGGATGAGACAGATAAGTACCAATGATGTTGGAAGAATCCTGCCTTGATAGCTCTCAGCCTTCTAAATATCTGTCATCAAAGAGCAAGAAGCATCTGTCTAGTACTTCAGGCCAATTCACACAGAATAAGGGCACCTTGCAAAGCAATGTATGTTCATCCAAGGGAAGAAATGAAGAAAAAGGGCAAAATCAAGAAATAAATTTACATTGAAAGGAGCTGTGTCAATACAAAAGAGTAGTCAACTTCAAAATCTGTCTTCAGGGCCTGACTTCTAGTTCTCCAAAAAACCCTTAGACCCAAACATTGGTCAGAGACCACTGTGACCCTAAAAACTTTTATTAAAGACTTGGTTCTGAGGGTGAGCTTTTCATCTGAAGAGGACTTGCAATTCATCCATTTGCTGCAGGACATTAGAGTTTGAACAGGGCAAATCCTTCAAGTTCCTATCACCAGATACACAGTCAGTATTATAAAACATTGAAATTTATGAGTGAAATAAGATTAAAGCATGAAAGTACAAAGGAAGCCATAACTATTCCACAACTAAAAGCAAGATCAACAACAAAATTCCTCACTGAAGATTGTAGGACCTCCTCTTAAAGAACCTCTGCAGACAGAAGTTCAACAGCTTACCCATGCAAAGCTCACAAGCTATCAAGTAGTTTGGCCTAATAACTAAACTAAACCTCTTTTGCTGCAAGTACTTGAATCTGCACGGCAGTTTATTTCCCTCGCCTATATATTTCCTCTTACATACTAAAGTACACTCTTTTCTCCTTTACTTCTCTTTTTACCCAGAAAACTCATTTCTTCAGAATTCCCATGATTCTCATTGTCTGTCTCTCAGGTTTCTCCAAACACACTTGTAACAAATTGCTGAATCTGATGGATCACTACAGGCAGCCCAGGCACAGCCAGCAGCAAGGTGATGTATGTACTCTGAATAGACATATACACAATGCACATATAGATATCCATGTGTCTGGCCACACAGAGACGTGAACATCAGCACTCACACAAACAAAGAGAGCACCAATGACCTGATCTTGTTCCCTTATATGGATGAAAGCCCATTAGCAGAAAATATATACATATATAGACATATATACAAAATATGTATCGCTCCAGTAACTGGCCTTAGTCATTCAGTCTATGTAATACCTGTGTCCTTGATCTCTTGGCATCCCAGCTGCCTCACACACAGACACAAACATATGCAACCAGGTTTCTCTTCCTGAAGCTGTACCCCAGAGGCCATTCTCTCTTCAATAGCTGGCTTAAACACCCTGGTCCCTCCAGTAGTCAGGTCACAGACCACTCAAGTCTCTCCAGACTTATGGCCAAGCCAAGATGTGACTCCCAAGCTTCCATCTTACTCAACAACTAGTCCAGTTTAGTGTTTGCTAGTGATTATACACTGACATACATCCACAAGTATGGACACACTTGGGTTTCTTCAGCTACTGGCACCAAAACCGCACAGGCCCTCCCATGGTCCAGTTTAACTCTCTGGCACTTAGACCTCCATAAAGAGAAGTGCACTGAAAATAAATAGATTTTTTTCCCCTGAAAAACATTTAAGAATAGAGCTGAACAGGAAGACAGTACAGATTGCACTGATCAGGCTCAGGGTACAGCTAAGCAAGCACTGATCAGCAATCTGCTTACATACAATAGGCTATTTTATTATCCTCTTATCTCTCAATTTTCCTAAGCTTCTTCTTCCCCAAACCATGAAGATTCCTTCCTTTTCCCACTTTTGCTTCCTTCTTTAAATATACCATAGTAAGATATGTTCAATGTTGAGATGCTCCTCTCCTTGCACTTCATAACAAGGCCCATACCTCCTCAGCAGTGGCCTCCTTCAGTCCAAAAGTTGCTCAGGAGAACCTATCCCATTAAATTACCTTGATGGGTTTCACACTGGGATGAGGGCTAACAGTTTCTTTGTGACAAACCTGGGAAGAGCCAGACAGAAACTCATGCCTCTAGATGGATTACCGGAGTTCTCTTGCCTACCGTCATGTTTCTGTGCTTTTTTGTGCTCATGTATGTGTGTGTGTGGTGATGAGTCTTTAGTTCAATAGCCCAATATGTTTTTGCTGTATAGCAAAGCCTAAAACTGAGAGCACTTCTGCAGCTGTAGGTTTACAGACAACAAAAGCAGTGGGCAGATCGATTCACATATCAGAAAACAATAGTCTTATTAGCACTTCCCAATACAGTATTGCTTTTTCCTTTCTCTGTCTGCATCGGCTTAATCTCAGTTCGACTCTGATTCAACTCTGATGCAGGCAATAGCCTGCATCCACTTTGGCAGAGCTACTATCTAGCTATCCTGCATTTACACAACTGATTAGTCCTGCTTTAGCAGGAAATTTTTAGGACATTTTAGTAAGTTGTCAGTGTCACCTTGAATTCTAATGCTCTCTTCCAGCATACTTCATTCTGAGAGGCACAATCTGTGCATTTAATAAAGAGCCTCTCTTTTCCAATATCCAACTTGGAAATATTAAATAGTACTAGTCCTAAGGTCTGTGGAATTGAATGTACCCCTGCTATTTAACAGCAAGCCTCTATAAAACTGATTTCCCTGATAGCCAGCTTTACACTTATGCCTCAATCTTTCAGGGTTTGTTTCTGTGTGTCTACTTCTTGCATGTAGTTTATAATTTTACCTAGTTTCCTTTGCTATGTACTACCTTTTCTCTACTCTGGAGTGCAAGAATTAGCACCAACAATACACTTTAGGGAAGTGTCAGCTACTCTGAACTCCATATATCTTTGGGTGTGCTTCTCAGACAATAATTTATTTTTTTTTATTTTAGTTTGTTAAAATTGTCTTTTTTAAGTCTACTGGGTTGGGATTCTTTTTCTGTGGGTTTATATATTTATTTAGTGTTCTTCCACATGCTTTTTCTAAAAATGTATTCAAATTGTCCACTTGAATTATAAGAGTAAGCCTAACATTTGTAGTTAGCCAATCATAGAAGGGCCTGAATACTTTCTCCCACTTCTGTATGAGAAAACCCTTACCAGCAACTTGCAAGAATTTGCTGTAGGCTGTATCCTTTCCAGTTACTGTTCTAGCTGAATTCCCCATCACTACAAAACTCTTTGCTTTGGATAACTACTCTGAAATATCACCTTCTGGTGTCCCTTGCTAAGTGCTTCATAAATAACTCTAAATATGCCTTCTTTCTCATTTTCCCCATCCCCTTTCCCAAAGGAAGGAAACCTTTCCTCTTCCTGCAACTCAGAGCAATTGGCACAGAATGCAATGCTTTTTCCTGCTACTCCTCTTTCCCAAGTAAATTGTAGCTTTTTAAACAAGCTCTTTATACCTTACTTGAATTCAAACAGTTACGACCGTCCAGGTGACTTTGAAAAAAACATGGATTTCAAAAAATTCTCACATTTAAAAGTAAAAATTATAAACATTAACTTCATAGTACATTTAACAGTGTTTCAAGTACTTTTGCTACATTAAAAATCTACAAAGAATCAGACAAATTTGCAATCATGAAAAATTCAGGGATTTGATAAAATGGCCAAAGTAAGCAGAAATCTTTCATTTAAGACCTTTTACTGCTTGGATCTTGCCTAGAGATTAACTGAATTAAACCAAATTAGCTCACAAAACATTTTCCAGAATGTGAGCTGAATGCATGTACATGGCACCATCATCTGTAAACGTGAAAGTAAAATACTTAAAATACAGAATAAAGTGTGCAGGACAATAGTTCTTAAATGCTCTATTTAAGGTCTTGAAATATACTGTACTATACTATCTTTCAAATGGGACACTCAAATTCAATATGTCAATTCAGGTGTCCCTTCTAAGAAACAGCACTTTGGTCTTACATGGAGCTTTGATCCAAAACCCTCTTAAGGCAGAGAAAATTGACAGAAATTCCACTTGCTGAAAATGAAACGCTCACTGAAGAGGAAAAAAAAAAGGGAAGGATTGGAAAGAGCTGAGGGTGAACATGGAACCTGCAAGAAGAAAGAAGATTGAACGCAGAAGATACATGCACTGATGAGCAAATGAAAATATAAAAATGTATCATCTTGCTAATTATTTTGTATAATATTTCTCTGCTTCTATAATTTCACAATCTCTTTGGATAGAGCCTGAACAGAAATAATTAAAAAGGCAAACTTAGGAACATGGAAACAGATCAGAAACTGTCAGTTATATGATGAAAAAGAAACTGTTTGAGTAAGTTTTAAGAATCAGATGTTAGCAGAGACATTGATTAGAAGATGGTAGTGCCATTCAGAGTATCAAAAAGAATCTATAAAATATTTCAGATATATCTTATTTAGAGACTTAACTATTCAGAATTAGAAATAAACACTAAGGCTAAAAATTCTGTATCGTTCCATGCATGTATGGACCTAGCTGACAATGGGCACAGTCCATTCTATAAAAATAACTGCATGTGTTTGATGATGTATAATCAGTTTAAGAATATTTACTAATGTACTTTACTTTATAAGAACTTCTAAGTAGGACACCTATAATGACTCTTCTCATGTAAAGCAGTCAGCCTAACTAAACTAACACAATAGATGAGCAACTACGTAAAATATAATAGTTTTCCAGCATGAAAAATGAGGCTCACACTGGTTTTGAAATTCACAACTTGCAAGTTTCTAACAGTATTGAAACAGCCACATCTGACTCAGTGCCATCCACCCACAACAAAATCTGCCTCCCTTGTTTTGTTTTTTCACTAAGAGGATTGATAAGAACACCAATATTTTTCAATCAAAAAAGAAAAGGGCAAATGTTCAGCACTTTGCTCATCTAAGTATTAAATATGGATTTCTCATTGCTTTTGTGATTGATGTATGCCTAAATAAAAGTCTATCATTATCCTAACAATGACAACTATTCTGTATTTTTCTTTAGAGAAGACTAGAAATTTTACTTTTATAGAGGTAATTAACATAATTCTGTGTGGTTCAGAAATATGTTAAAGCACAACAGAAAAGTGGAAAAAGAGCATTTTCTGTAGCTGTTAAAATGTTACAATAGAGAACAAAACCAACCACAATTAGGGTTGATTTGTGGCCAGAAAAAACGTATCTAGAGTGTAAATTGGGAGGAGTCCATGAGATCAAAGTGGATCCAAATATGATCAGACATTCTGATAACCAAATTAATTATATCATAAACAAAGGTCTCGCTATCACAGCACTGGCAGTGAGAAATGCCCTGAGCTTTACTGAGGGAGGCTTGTTCCATCCCATGTCCCAAGTACGGTGGGTACAGCTATTTATATAATACATTGTTATTAAAGCGCACAGGAGAAAGGAACAGAGGACAGTGAGAGCATCTCAGTGACATCCTGTCACTGTTATATTTTTTCTATCTTTCCTTCCACACAGTCACCTCTTCTTGCAAAAAAAAAGAACAAGGACAGGGTTGGGAAGGGCGAGGGGGAGAAAGCATGTTCAGAAAGCTGGTGTTAAAAATAGTAAAAAGGGATGATATGGCAGAGAATAGAAATTTCTCACCTCTCAAAAACAATTCAATGATGTTAGAATGAGAGTAGGGCATGGTGTGCTCTCTCAGCAGACTTTCATATATCTCCAGTCATGCAGTGATCACTGACCCATAAACACAGTTTGTGGCTTATGCCATCAAAAACCTAGCTAAAAAATTCAGTTTCCTCCAAATTCTGTGAATATTTTTTTTTCAGTGAGAATAAAAATTAGATTTAAGAATCATGTATACACTTATACGGAAGGTGCTTTTATATATTGACAATAGAAGGCAGAAGAATATCATAGCATAGCTTAATAGCGGTGCTTTCCAAAGTTGTTCCCTCTGAAAAATAAGAAATTAGCCACTAAAAAAATTATCTAGTTAGATTTACTGTGTGGACACTGAAATCTCTCAGCCAAGAGATTATATGCAGGTAGAGATTTAAAAGTCAATTGCTGATGTTAAAGAAGATGAATTTTCTTTCCCTTTTGGCTAAAGCTCTAATGAAGGCAAAGAGCTGCTGCAGACACAATCACTGGAAGAATTTGACAAAGATGATGACTGGTCTGATCTTTCGGTGTAGATTATGGCTCAGTGAATGACTAATTTTTATAATTTAAAGGCCAAAGTACCAAAAATATGTTTCAGGCACAGCCAAAAGTAAGATTGGCATTACATTTTGCATTTGAAACCATATGTTTTGATAAAATTATTTCATCACATTTTCAAGTCTTTTGGGTGAAGTGGAGCACTGGGTGAACAAAGAGATACACCTACATACCTAAGAGCTACATCTAAAATTTCCCGAGAGGAAAGTTATAATGTTCTCTCTACTTTATGAACATCTGGTTAGATGACTCTTCTGAAGAGCAGGTTAAAAATCCCCATTGTGCACCTTCAGAGCTTTTCCCCAAACTTTAAAATTTCTAAAATATTCTGGTGCAGACTTCTTTCCATTTCCTTTTAAGCAGTTTCACTTTATGGCCTCTAACTAAATAATCATCAGAATAGTGTCTGGGACCCAGATGTTCCTGACTGCACAACCATTTTCATGTCATATCTTGAATTATAAGAATATAATTATTAACGCAAAACAGATTCAGCAAGAAAGAGCAAGAAAAATCCATTCAAAGGTCTCTTCACTCATAGTTTATCAAGTTTATTTAGACATGGAAGATTACTTAGTAAATTTGGTGACTATAAGAAAATAGCTCTTCCAACTGTTTTTATAAATGCTGCTACATCCCCAACGAATCCAGACTGAGAAATACTTTGGAAACATTTCAACAAATGTTACTGTGCAACCATTTTTTAAATAAAGGTCCTAAAGTATTCACGCCATTTTACAACATTGCAAAGGTTTCATATTGACGAAAGCTGCGATTTTCACTGAATAAAGCTATTTACTTGGAAAACAATACTTAACCGTGTTAAGATATGAATCAGCCAAAAAAACAGATTCTATGAGGAGATACCAGGAGCAAAAGAGAAGGCATCAAGAAGCTTATAAATGATGAAATATGAAATTAAGAATAGAGTAGATGGATGGCAAAAGAAACTGAGACAAAATTTAAAAATTTTAATAGTGTAGTCAGGAGGCTATGCATAACACACACACAAAAAAAAAAAAAATTAGAAAAATGCACCAGTTCAGAATNAAATTAGTAAAATGCACCAGTTCAGAATCAGTAGGAAAAAAATTCAAAGAAGACAAAAGCCAAAAGGAAGAAGAGGCATCTAAGGTAACAGGAGAGAATGAAACCCAAAAGGGAATTATTTGAATTTGAAACAAAATTGTGTTCTCTGTTGATCCATGGTGTCTAGTCATCTAACCTACCAGTGTAAAGTAAATGGTTGCAATTGGTAGAGTGTATCAAAACTAAGTATTTAAAAAGAAAATCTTAAGTGAAAGTCACTGTAAAACATGGATGAAGACTTAGTTTTTATTTTTGACTTTTTATGCCTTTAAAGAGGTAAATGAAAGGACTTGTGACAGAAAGTATTTAGGAATACTGAACTATTCAGTAATATATGATGTCAATATCACTGCTATGTTGCACTATAATAGAGAGAGCCATATTACACCAAACGTGCAGGATGAAAAGCAATACCTGCGTGTGCATGTGCCATTTTTCAAGATGACAGAACTTGGTAAAATTTTGAATTAAAAAAATGATATTTTTCTTTCCAAATCACAACATTTTTGATTGATTTCTTTTTTTTACTGATACAATTGCTTAGGAAGTACTCACTCCTGCAGCAATTAATAAGCCTCACCACAGTCCATGCCAGCTCCCATATGGCAAAATATACAATCATTTTTAAATTAGAGGAACACTACATTTAGAAAGAGATGATTTTTAGTCTATGCCATTTATCTTGCATAAGACAAACTTCCTTTGCAGGAAGCCACATCAATACTCAGATAAATCCAGGGTGTAAATTTGTTGCTTTGAGAAAAACCAATTAACTACTGCCTAAGCAACAGAACAGGTCTCCTTGAAAACTTTATTTGTGACTTCATAATCTAAATCTTCCAGTCACCAGTAATTTTTTTTCCTTAACCATTCATTCAGTTGAATATTCTTTCTGTGACATTCTGCTCCTCTGTAGTGATTTTTTTCATGCTATTTGTCATTTTTTGTTAAATTTCTTTCTAGATGTCATAAATAAGTTGTTACAAAGCAAGATATAAGATGCGTGTGATTCACTACTGGAATTGTATATATAATGAAGATTCTGCTCATACCACAATTTGCTGGACCTCAAAGGCTCCAGAGAGACCAGTGTCCTACTGTGTTATGTTCTGTATGTGTTCCGGAAAGACACAGAAGAACTACTCAGCAAAGCTTATAATTGCAGATGCTCAAAATGCTAAAGGGATACCAGATCCCATTCCAATGAAATTGTAGAAATCGTGCCAGATATTAAAACTTAATTCACTTTTCCACAACTATTATTCTCATTTCATCACCATATTCTTTCTCCCAATTTTCAGTTTAAAGATCTATTAATGTTTAATTTATGTCCACTTGTTTCTTAGGCTTGCTGTTTTGCCTAAGGAATTTATTCTTCCTCAGTATTTGGTGCACTGACCAATTCAGGGAATTCAACATATATTTTTTCCACCTTTGTTCCACTAGATGCAAGCCAGATTTTTCTCATCTCCTTCCACGGCAGCACTACCTTTACCTTCTCCTGCTCAGCTTAGCACCTGGGTCAGTTTTAACCCACTGTTCTCAAATGTGGTCGGTCAGATTTTAACAAAGTATTCCCACTCTCCACTAGAAATACCTGTGTTCTGTACTTAGAAACAAAAGTGAAGTGCTTTTCTGGTAACACAGTGGTCTACCCAGGAGAAGTATTCAAGCAACCACATCTACCTGACATCAATAATAAGCCTCACAACAAGATGTTTGAGTAATTAAATGTGTTGATGTGTCAGTGTGCTACAATTTGACCTCTGCAGAACCACTGTAGCAAAGGCCACTGTGAACTCCCTCAACTGAGAACTGTTGATTTTTTTCCTGTGAAAAATCTTTTATCACATTGAATCAGATGCAAAAATAGGCACTAAACTAAGGGACACTGAAAAAAAATATATTTAATAACATTTCCAACTACAATATCTACCTATTTTTCAAACTCAGAGTATTATATTTAAACATCTATGTACAGCTGAAGAGAAAAGCAATACCAAAGAAGCAGATGCATCTCTTAACACAAAGCATACATGCACAACCCGATCTGTTAAGAAATACAGGGATCTTTTAGAATCAGTTTTGGAAACAGAAATACATTTTAAATTTGGGTTGAAAGTACCAATATTTGCTAAAACATCGTGAATGTCTGTCATTGTTATCTCCTCTTCTGAACAGCTAAAGTGAGATATTCTTAACCTGCAATAATATTATTTTACCATTCAAAATAATTCATACTTTCACTACATAGGAATGGAAGACCTAAATAAAATCTGTTCCAGTAAAATTACTTGTGAGCATATGAATGAAAATGTATCATAAATAGTATATGAATGGTATGCTGTACAGTTACTTAGTTCACCCCAAAGAGTTTGCTCCATAAAAAAAAATTAACTCATTTCTAGACTACATCATTCAGCCCTTGTAACTAATTCAAGACTGATCTATTTTAAATACTGACTTGGTAATTCCAGCAAACAGTATTGAATAATCATCTTTTCTGGGCAGCAAAGAAAAACTGGATTAAATGAGAGACAAGTAGACTAGTACATAGCTGTAACAACAGATATCTCAAAAATTACAGCACACCATCCCCATCCCTTTCCCCATCTTCATATATATCGCTCAAGTGACTTCACTTTTCTAAGGGGCTCCAGTAAACAGCAGCTTCCAGAAGAAATCACTGAAAATCTAATATTGGGCTAGGTACAGATTTTTTTTGATCTTCTTAGGTTCTTCTAAAATCAAAAGAAATAAAAAACTAGAACAATCTGAAGTCTATAGACCAGGAAGGAATTTAAGAATTTAAGATGCTATCAGCATTATTCCCATATATGTTAAAAGCAATATTCTCACTAACTCTACTCTTAAATAAATATTGCATGCATTACAAGTGAACTCTTTATTACCTGCAAGGAACAGAAGGCTCACACTGAGGAATCTGTATTGAAGAAACAGATGGATGCATTCTTCCCATTTGGCTTCCCATTTCCCATTCCCATAAACAGTAAGGTTTATCACAAGCTACTCCTGTTAAAAGATACAAGATTAGATCTGAAGCTGACTGATGTACCACAATTTATTAAAGTCACAGTTTTAGTTTGTTTATATAGACTGTAAGTTACTCTTGGATTTTACCGAATTGTTTTATTCTACAGTGCTTCAACTGGACACTAAGAGCCAAATTGTTCTCTAAAGAGTTTGCAGATGTGTGAGAAAGTAAGAAGACAGAGAAAGCAATTACCTGCAGTTCTTTTGAAAGATTAAAAATACCATTTACTGCTTTTGTTGGATTAACTAATGCTTATTCCTATAATAGTCTTCATTATTTTGTATATTCATCCTCATCATAATGGCCATATTTGCATAAAATATAAAAACTTCAGGATCATTATTCAAGTGAGAATGTTTATAGATTAAAGGTTTGTATTGTTTCAAGTACATAGCTTCCCTATTCCTCATATCTTCAGGAGCTTGAAGCAGTTTTACTATTTATTTTGTAATTAATTTAAATTCTGCAAGTTCCACTGCAGAATTCAGCTTTCATGCCAAAGTTTTATGAGAAAAAGATCGCCCTCCACTAGAGTTTTCCAACATGTCATCCATGCTCTGATAAGAGGGACAATAGTCATAGTCACACATGGCAAAATGTAATTTGAAGGTGTTATAAATAACTAATCTCCCAACAAGCCTTACTGTTGCCTTACTCCCTTTAAACATCTCAAAAGCAAGACCTGAACTGATTCAGTCCCTTTTGAAAATTCCATTAAAATCCCACCTCCATCTCTAGTCTTCTGAGTACTTCTGTCCACTTTCAGCTTTGCACTTTTTTTTCTGAGGCTTGGCTCTGAGCTGGCAGTGTGAGTGCATTTACGTACGTACAAGGAGTAGTCAGTGAAAATTCACCAGGTGTACCAATGCATTACCTTTCCAAAACGAAAGTGACTGTTCAGAATCTGAGAAAAAAAGAAAAGGCAAATCAAAAAGAAGAAACATACCGATGTGAATTACATATGCAACACTGAATGCATGGTTATAGAAGTTAGTAGTGACAAAAGTTGTGGAACTATATAATTTAATAGCACACCACAAGAAATTACATCTTCACACTTCAGTAATCAGATAAAATCTACTGATCACCAAATACATCCATAGGAGGACAGACTTGAAAAACATCTGAATGAAAATTAAATTATCCTGCAATACTAAGGGCTTGGCATCTCTCAGAATTTGGCTCCAGTGAGGGGACAATTCAATAACCATTGTCTGCATTGTCAGAACTGTGAAAAAAAAAGGTCTTTTTTCTCCATTTGTTTCAAATTCAGGCAACTTTATTGAGAAATTTATTTTATTTCATTTTAACTGTAACTCAGATCTTTGTGCTATGCTTTGACCTTGTCACAGGCTGGCAGACAAAACCAGAACAACTAGATGTAATGTGACAATATTCCCTTACTTCTATAGTCTGAGCAGCTGTAGGACAAGCAGCTGTGGGACAAGGTTTGGAACCATTTTAATCTAAATCCAAATGTCAGAAGGGGAATACTACTTAAAAGGAACTTAAATATTTAAAATTCAGTGAGCACCTTCATGAAAATGAGTCTTGGGTATCACACTTCCAAAGAGAGTCAAAATAAAGATTTTTCTATTTCAGATGGAGAAGCTGTTCTTTGATTCTTAATGATGCTTCCACCATCTACCAAATGTCACCAGCTGGAAGACATTCACTGTGAATGTAAGTGTTCTCATCCTAAGAACAGCATAACCCAACACCTTTTGGCTTTACATATAGGTGTGGATCACACGTCAAAAGGGTCCAAGTTCCCTTATTTAAGATAAGCATAAAGCATTTTAGAACTGAAAAAAAAAACCCACCTTAGTTTAGATCTTACACAGCTCTAAATATTGAGGTTTAGAATAATATTTTTACTAATGGAAAATTACCACACACTTCTTTACTGCAGGATCTATTGTCTTTGTTATTTATATCAGACTGGATGCTCAAGATCCTCAGATACACCTGCTTGTGAGAAAAAAAGGAAACAATTTAGGAAGAATTTAGTGAAGGCTCTGGGAAGACTTTATAGCAGCCTTTTAGGACCTAAAGGGGGCCTTCAAGAAAGTTGGAGGGGAGGGGAGCTTTTTACAAGGGAATGTAGTGATAGTCCAAGGAGAAATGGCTCCAAACTGAAAGAGGGTAGTTTTGCATCAGATATGAGGAAGAAATTCTTTACTCTGAGGGTGGTGAGGCAGCAGAACAGGTTTCCCAGAGAGGCTGTGAATGCCCCATCCCTAGAAGTATTCAAGGTCAGGTTGGATGGGGTTTTGAGCAACCGGGTCTAGTGGAAGGTGTCCCTGTCCATGACACTAGATGATCTTTAAACTAGATGATCTTTAAGGTCCTCTGCAACCCAAATCATTCTGTGACCCTCATCCTGCACAATACAGTAAACCTTTTAGTTTTGAAAATGCACAGCTACACTCTTTTTCAACTAAATCCTTTTATAGATTTTTTAGTGTTAACCTAAAATAGAGAACATATATTTCATCATTTTAACCCATTTAATTTGTATTCAATAAAGTAAATTTAAAATAATTTAAAGTAAATTATTCCTGAACTTTCTTTATGGAATTGCACTGGGCCAACTTAGAATCACAAAACATTTTATTAAGTGACTTATGGCACAACCATTCACGCATTTGTGCATTTAATGGTATTTGACTTCTAGCCTTATAGTTCGTAACTGTTCTATTGCATCATAATTCACATGCTGTCACATCTGTGGCAGACTGAAAGAATTTGAATTTAAAGACACTAGGAGACTGGGCAAAGAATGACAGATAAATTGTAACCTTTAAAATGCATAAAGGAAAATGTAATCTGGTTCTTTTTCTGTGATGTTCCTATAACAGACAACACAGAGGAAGTAGAGAGAGCAGAAAATACAAATGTCTAGGAGCAGGAAGAAAAGGAACTGAAGAAAGATTTATTTACAGTAAGTATGATAATTCAGGTGCTGAAAAGCAAACACAATCCTATCTATCTTGCAGCTGGGACAATAATGCAACCAAGACACAAGAAATATTAGATTTTCAACTTCTGTTCTTCATTACTGTTGTAAATGCAATATGCACCTCATGTCCAGACATTATGGTCTAACTATACTACCATCCTCTTAGAACACAGATGTGTCCTTACATTCCTATCTTTCCTCCTTTTGGAGCAAAGAAATGCCATCATCTTTTTTACACAACAGACAGAGGAGCTATCTGGTGAATTTTAACTGATATCTCCGTAAATTAAGAAAGCATGAACCATCACAAATCATAAGGACACAAAAGTACAATACCAAGTGTGAAGGAAAAACTGAATAGCAATAGTTATCACAACTGGAGCTTTGGAGCTCTTTTCCTGTTGATAATCAGCAGCATTGTTCATACACCTTGTTTATACAGACAGTATAATAATCTACATCATAGATTATTTGTATAATAATATATATAATTTGTATAGGATAGCTGGTTATTTACTTTCACAAATTCACTCAGTTGTTTCAATCCACTTAATAATGCATAAGAGTGTACATGCCCATCACAATGAAGTTATTTATGGTACTAACACTAAAAAACAATCTCATCAGAATTCAGAGCAGAGGACAAGCACTGAAGATGCTCTATCCACAAAAGGGTTGATAATTAATAAATCAATTACAGATAGATATCGAGTTCAGAAAACCTCCATCTGGGAGGGAACAAATGTCAACATTTACTAGGATCAGTGCTTTCTGAAATTAAAGATATCAACACACAGTTTCGAAAAACCTTGATCAAGAACAGAATTTCTCGGAAATCAATACAAAAATATTACAATGAATATGTAAGGGGTTATTGTCATAAATCAGAAAAATGAAGCTTTTCAGTTTGCAGCCAAAAGCTCAGTATGTCAATGAAAAAATGAGCCACACATTCGGCCACCCCTCTTCTTGGAGTAATGACACTGCATACTAATTTAAGATAAAAATCCACAGTAAATAGTTTAGGTTTCTTTATAGTCTTGTAATTTTGGAAATATCTAATGAGCATGAATGGACTCACACACATATTTACTTTATCACACAGGAATTGGATGTCCCAAGTTAGAAAAGAAAAACTAAAAAAAAAAAAAAAAAACAAAAAAAAAAAAAAAAAAAACCCTACAAAACCAACAAACTCCAACACCTCTGAAATCTGGGGAAAAAAAAGTAAGCTATACATAGGAAAATAGGAGAGCATAGGAGAATATTTTCACATTGGGCAATTGTTTATGACACACATACAACTCTA
This sequence comes from Cephalopterus ornatus, assembly GCA_013396775.1. Lineage (NCBI taxonomy): Eukaryota > Metazoa > Chordata > Aves > Passeriformes > Cotingidae > Cephalopterus > Cephalopterus ornatus. Next base: position 156,722 of record VZRE01009253.1, read on the forward strand.
TCTTCCTCACTCTTCTCATAATATATGGAACTCATGGATCTTTTCGTGTACTCTTAAATTTCTTCCTAAAACCATAAAGACCGATAGGTTTAAATTTAACAACCTGCTTTTTTAAAAGCCTTACTCTTTCTCTCCTGGTGTGCTACAGTCCAAAATGTGTGTGTCATCTTTTTTGCAGTCTCATCAGAAACTGTCAAATCATGACAACAAATGATTAAGAGCATCAAGAGGTAGAATAATCAGTGAGCTTGAGGCAGACAGGAGGCAGCAGGAGATAGGAGGACAGCTGAGGACAGTACCTAGCTACACATGATGAGCCCACCTTGACCCATTCGGTTTCCCTTCATACATGATACATCTGTGTACGATGTCTGCACTCAGCAGCTGCATCACCAGGGAAAAAAAAAGTAGTTAGTATGAAGTATTTCTCTGCTTTCCTTAACACACACAATAAGAAGTAACATACCTGCAATTGTGCCAGGTAATTTTGCCTGTTACAAGGACAGAAATACCACTACATGACGAGTTTCTTTATTCCTGTCATCTGTCCCTTGTGCAGTCTGTCAGATTGAAAGAAGGCCATGCTGCTTCACTAACAAGCTCACACTGTGATGAGTAATGTCCTGAATTTCTCTATTTAAGTCTATGCAAATACATGTGCTTGCACATCTGGAGCTGTACATGTCAGAGGCCTACAGTATCCATTTAAGAAGAAGCATAGAAGAAAAATTTCAGTAGATTGAGGATTGGGCCTTAACTTATCATACAAGGCAATACTGTATGAAACATGAAGAGTGAAGCTTACAAGAATAAATTTCTATAAAACAAGTACTAAAAAAATTACATAAATCATACATTAAAATTACATAAATCATATATTTTGTTTCTCATTTTCTTAAAGTAAAAACAAAATAGCCTTCTACAAGAAAATTCACTCATGGAAATGTCAACACATCCATTTCCAACAGCAATAAAAATGCACATTGGATAATTTAAAGTATTACTTCTCTTCTAAATCCCATCAACCTAGTTTTAAATGTACAGCATATCGAGTGGGCCAGAAACTATAAGGCAGTTAAATGGCACTTCTGGTACTAACATTGAATAAATGCAAAGTCACAAGACCATTTGTTAAAAGGATCATCTACATTTATAAAGCTTATAGAGACTGGTCTGGGCTCATTTAGCTGTTATTAAAGTAGACCAAAACTTTCAGAATGAATAGGTTTTTAAAATTGCACAAATACAAAAGTTATAAGAGGGTTAGGAGAAAAACATGAAAAAAAGGTTGCTCTTTGCATAAATTCAAAGACATATGGTGCCTACTTATCCTCTGTGAATACGCAGTACAGTTTCATAACATCTCAGAGAGTTAGACATACACTGCCTTGTGTTTTTTTCCAGATTCTCAATGTGTGTTGAAATTAAAGTGTACTCTGCACCAAAAAGTTAGTGAAAGTAGGGGCATCAGAAAGAATGCAGGAGAAACTAACCTACTTACAGAGTAAAACTTTGTAGATCATTTGTTTCCAAGTGATGAAAGTGTTGCATATAAAAAAAATTAAAAACCCTTTTCTGCAACTTTATGTTGATAAATTTATTGATAACTGTAGTGGGTTACCGCTGGCCAGATACCAGGTACCCACTAAAGCCACTCTCTCACTCTCCCTCTACAACTGGACAGAGGAGGGAAAAAAAAAAAAACCAGCTAAGGATCCATGAGCTGAGATAAGAGCTGGGAGAGGTCACTTCCTGATTACTTTCACAGGCAAAACAGACTCAAAGTGGGGATATTATTTAAATTTATTACTAACAGGATAAGAGCCAAAGAGTGAGAAATAAAATAATCTTAAAAACACCTTCTCCCCACCCCTCCTTCCGTCCACGTTCTCTCTCCTCCCCCCTCAGCGGTGCAGGGGATGGGGAATGCGGGTTATGGTCAGTTGTTATTTCTGCCGCTGTTCAGGGAGAGGAGTCCTTCCCCTGCTCTTATGAGGTCCCTCACATGGGAGACAGTCCTTGATGGACCTCTCCGGTGTGAGTCCATCCCTTGGGCAACAGTTGTTCCCAAACTGCTGTCCTGTGGGTCACTCCTCCATGGGGTGCAGTCCTTCCCAAATGAGCTGTACTGGCATGGATCCCTGATAGGGGCCACAAGTCCTACCCAGGAAAAACCTGCTCCGGTGTGGGCTTCCCTCTCCACGGGCTGCAGGTTTCCGGCATGACCCCATTCCATCTTGGGCCTCCCACGGGGCCACAGCCTCCTTCATGCATCCATCTGTTCCAGCATGGGCTCCTCCATGGGCTGCAGGGGGGTCTCTGCACCCTGATGGTCCTCCATGGGCTGCAGGGGCACAGCTGCTCCACCACGGTCTGCACCACGGGCTGCAGGGGCCTCAGCTCCAACACCTGGAGCACCTCCNCATGTTCTCACTCCACTCTTCCCTGGCTAGAATTCTTTCTGCACAATATCTTTCTGTTCTTAACTATGTTATCACAGAGGCGTTACCATTACTCCTGACTGGCTTGGCCTTGGCCAGTGGCAGCAAATTGGTTCTGGAGCCGGCTGGCATTGGCTCCACAGGACAGGGGAAGCTTCTAGCAGATTCTAACAGAAGCTAGCCCTATAGTCCCCCCCGCTATGAAAACCCAGCCACAGAAACTCACTATAATAACTAAAGCACTTTTAGTTTCTTTGCACAAAAGAAAAAGCCTTAAGTTTGTATTAATTTTCAAAGTATAAATTTTGTCAGTGTATAGATTTCATTTTTCATGTTAGGTTCCCATTTTTTTTTGATTTATATTTTCAAAACACAAAATGACAGCATCCATTGTTTTCCACTGAGAAGTCCTCCAATTGTTGCAATGTCAGTTTTAATAAATCACAGACTCGGAGTCTTATCCTTTCCACAGCAAAAGGATGCTAAACCTTTCCAGTGGGTAGGGAGACAGAGAAGAGACACAAAGCAGTATCAAGTTTTCCATAGTTCTACACTAAAAAAAATTAGTTAAATATCACTACAGGATTTCCAAAAAAACAAAAGATGCATCTTTTTAAAGCAAAGCTGTCAATTTGGAGTTGCATCTCTGTGGGTTTTTTTCACATCAGAAGTATAAGCCTCCAGTAGTTTTTAATTTTCATTGTTCACTGTGGCATGGGAATTTGTTTATTTGTTTTCCTGTTTATTCTATATATTTCCTCTCTAGCCTTAACATTATTCGTCTCCCCGTCTTATTTCTCTGCCACTTTTCCTCCTGGCCTTATGCAAAAGAAACAGCTTTTTCCTTCTACAGTGAATTGCGTTGTTCAGAGATAGGCATGTGTGTCTATAAGACAAAAAGAATAAATGTTTCAGAGGATGAGTTCCATTATCTGCGCAGTGGCCCTTGAAAGTTAATGGGGAGTCTTCAGAGTGGTTCATTCTCCTTAAATGTAAAATCATCTATAGAATTTTTATACCTGTTCAAAACTGAATTTGTTTTTATGACTTGCATTCTTTTCAGCTCCTTGAATTAAGCTGACAGAAAATTTCATTGCTTCTTTTCCACTGTAGTAAATTGCTATTTTAGCCTTATAGAAATCAGGAGTTTATCTTTATTGCAGTAAACTACTGTAAGTTATTTCCTTTACATTCTGGTGTCCCACAGTAATGAGAGAAAGCATGAGTGTGTGCATATCTTCCTTTGGATCAGAAGAAATACTACTACTGTTCCAAATAATTTGCAGCCTCGTTGATAGGCTCTGCTTTTTCAGTAATTAAACATGCTTTACTATGCTGTACAGACTGATGAGCCAGTTGCCCAGGACTGTGTTCAGACAGCTTTTGAATGTTTCCAAGGATTGAGACTCCACCACCTCCCTGGACAATATATGCCAGTGCTCAGTCACCCTTACAGTGAAAAAGTGTTTCCTGTTCAAACAGAAGCTCTTGTATTTCAGTTTGTGCCCATTTCCTCTAGCTATGTCCCTGCACACTCACTGAAAAGAGCCTAGCTTCATCTTTCTTGCACCCTCCCTGCAGGTATTCATTAATAAAGTTTCCCTTAAGCTTTCTTTTCTCCAGGTTGAACAGTCACAGCTCTTGCAGTCTTTCCTTCTATGAGATACTCCAGTCCCTTAACCATCTTTGTGGCCCTCCACTGAATTCTCTCCAACATATCCATGTCTCTCTTGTAGTGGGTAGCTCAGAACCAGACCCAGCACTCCAGGTATGACCTCACCAGTGCTGAACAGAGGGGAAGGATCACCACCCTTGACCTGCTGCCAACACTCCTCATAGAGCCTGAAATGGCAGTTGCCTTTTTTGATGCAAGGGCATGTTGCTGGCTAATGTCCAAGTTGGTGTCCACCAGGACCCCCAAGTCTTTTTATGCAAAACTGCTTTTCAGCAAGTCAGCCCTGGCATATGTTGGTGCCTGGGGCTTTTCCTCCCCAGCTGCAGCACTAACTCAGAGCAGTGACTTAATAAGACAAAACAAAGTGATACAGGCTGGAAACAATTACCATCTTCTACAAAAAAAACCCACAAATATTTATTTACGTGTGTGTGTGTACAGGTACACAACATTTGTATTTTTATTTGCTCAGAATATATGTCATGTGTTCATGTAAACGTTCTATACATTAAACAATTTGTATTTCTTACAGATGCAGGAACATAAAGATGCCTGTGCAGAGGGATATATGCAAAAGACAGTGGAAGAATAGGCACATCTCTTCCCAATGAAATTTATTTTAAATTCCTTACCTTTAATGATATTTGACCTGACAGCAAAGAGCAATGAATTCCAGAAATATTTTTAACAAAGGCCAAGAAAAGGCTCCATTTTATGAATGTATGATTGACAGTACAAATAGAGACAGTTGAACTCCACTTGATGCAATGGTACCTTGCTTTCACTTTGGTGGTAAGCATACCTTAGAGCAGACTCCCAGAAGCCTTCCACCAGCACATCACAGTTTTATCAGGAGTTCAGCTAATAGTAATGCAGTCATGGTAATATTTTTTTACACAACATGCAACATACACTTTACATAGCCACTCATATAAGCATCCCCTCAATATCTTGAGTGAAGCTAGCCTGTAATTTTTGTTCTGTATTTGTCATTCAGGTAGCAAGATGCTATAATTTACCTGAGGCTAGATCAGAGCTAAACTCAGACTCTGGCATTCCTATTTCCTTGGCCAGTTTCCAAATCACATCCTCAGGCAGCAAAAGTGCAATTGAATTTTAAGGAAGCATTTTGTCCGTGATAAGGAGGCCTCTTTTTTGTTTGTTTTTTTTTTGTTTTGTTTCCAGGTTTCTGTCTCCTCACTACTATTGCAAAACACAGCAAGAGTAAAAGAATGCCCTTCTCGCATCATTGCATAAAGCCATCTAGTGCCACACCCTGACACAACCACAGCTAGAACCAAAAACGGCAAGAAAAGCATAGAAAGGCATGCATATAGCAACCAGCAATACATATTATCTGCAAATACACTCTCAGCTTCCAGGAATGCCATTCTCAGTAGCCAGAGGTGACACCTTGAGGTTAATGTCTTTTTCTTGTATTTGTTTCTTTACTAATCTCCCTTTGCATCTTTTACATACTCCATTTTCTTCTCCTCTTTTCATTCTTTTCTTCCTTCCCCTCCACCATTATCTTACTGCTTTTTTCCTAGATCACTAAAAGTCAAAGGTCTGCAGCAGCTTCGCTCCTGTCTCCTTCACTGTGTTTCTCTTCAGACAAGGCTCTTTCTTGTACTTTATGCAGCCCATTGTGTCCCGTGTTCTACAATCAAGGGGAGTAAGAGCAGAAGCACCTTTTCCCACTTCTGTAAGATCATATTGCCATGTTATGCCAGGTTCTTAGGCCTTTTCATGGACTCTGTTGGGATGGGAAAGGTGTTGTCAACTATTAGTTTGGAAATGTGGATGTGTGAAAATTTTAATAGACTTGGGAGCCATTTCAACATCTCTAGTTCAGCCAAATGGATTCCCATAACTTTTAACAAACATTTGCCTTCAATTTTGCTAAGAGTCCTGTTCTAATAATAACTTCTCAAGCTTTCCTCTCTATTTTTCTCAAAATTTTCCCCACTCTCAAAAATTTTTCTCACAATCAGAATAAACATGACACCTTTAACAAGCAAACACAGAATGTATTAGCATTACATATTTAAAATCCATTCTTTCATGAAAGGGCAGCTGCAGCTTTAACAAGGACTAGAGAGTTTCTGATATGTTTTCCTTTCTTTTATAATTTAAATGCTGGTGGAAAGGAATTTAATTTCTAGCAGAAAAATACCTATCTCAGAAGCTGAAGAGTTTCTGTTACATACAGAAATTCTGTATTCACAAATACTTTCCCAAAATTTGTGACCACACTAACAGCAAGGTGAATTTCAGTAACAAGCCCAAAATTACCTATTTAAACAAAAGTATTTCATTCTGCTGCATTACACAGACCCATGATATTATTATGCATGAAATGTTCCACTGATTATCACATATTGTAAAAGGAAGAGACTACAATATTGTCACAATCCATACAGAAGTGCACACCAAACCCCCACTATTTACATATGGCTTTGTCCAATATACTCTATGGGTTCTATCTCACATCATTCAGAGAAGCATTACTGCAAACAAAGTGCCATTCTCGCATCAAATGAAGTAATAAGCTTGTAAATGGTTATTTTTCGAAAGATAGAATTAACTTAAAGTTATGCATGCATGACTTATTTTTTTCACCACTACATGATGACACTATTTGTATCTAAAGTACAGCTATAATCATTAGAGTGTAATAGTCTAATGTGGAAAAGCTTTTAGGAACAAGGTATTATTTAGACTAAGCCAGTGATACGTGTCGGATTTAAGAAACCCCACAAAGTTATTCTAGGACTACATCCTGAATGTCGAAAATTCTGTCTGTGAAGTTGAATGAAGGATAGGAGGATTTACTACATACAAATTAATATATTTTGTATCTGAAGCCTCTTATATCACCCAACTGAAGGACCTAAAAGTAAAAGACATTTTATTCCCCTTAACTCAAACATAAAAATTCTGTAAATCACGGATTAAGACCTAAACACCTAGCTTGATTAAATCTAAGGTCAGATCTAGAATTTTGACGAACCATTAAAAAGGCTTTAGCACAGAGTTGCACTATGATGCGCTTTCCAGAGAAAACTCAAACCTAAAATTTACCAGACATATCTTGAGAGGAAACTCTTGGCTTTCCCTGATTTCATTGGGTGTTGAAGGTTTTCATTCATCTTGGTAATTAAGTGTTTTGTAGAAAGTCTTTTGAAGTGATTTGTGAGATTTGTCATCTCACATGGTTAGCCCTCTGTTTAATTTAGCAGTCTTTTATATTACAATAAAAGCCTGAAAACAACCACCAAAAGTCAGAATTCATGGGGTTTTGTACCTAAACAATATAAGATGATATAAAATAAATCATAATATACTGCCAAAGATTTCAAGAAGTAATGATGTCCCACAGAAGTCCTTAAATATTCCTTCCTTAAATTAGCTCTGACTCTCAAAATTCAGAATGAAACACATCTTCATTATTAAAAACAAACATTTAAAAAAAAAATTAAAAAATCCCTTCTGAAGATAAAATTTTTATCTCTATCTGAATGTCTGACATTTAATCACAATTTAATCACATATGTTACACTGTTTTTTTCAAATTGAAAATACTATTTCTGGCTTGATCTGATGGTGTCTATTCTCTCATTGATGGAGGGCCAACAGATGCCATGACTTTATATTTTTTTGATGAAGATGTAAATTATTAGCCATCTGCTCCAGCGATGCAAAAAAATGTAGAAAAAATACAAAATACATCACTGACAGACTACTCCCATTATTTCAGTTTATTATGCCAGGTTTGTTGCTTTACAAGTTTTAAGAATCTCAGTATGTCTGTACACGATTATTTCCATAATCAAATCTTCCCAGAACCCTATTTCAAAAGGACAAAGGTATCTGGGAAAGACCAAATGACAGAAGTCACAAGTGAGATTTTAGCCCCTTCAATCCTTCCAGACACATGAGCATGACGCCATTATCTGTAGTGTAATGAGATCCCACAGACTAGTTTTGTACTGCAGCCTCAATGATTGCAAAAAGTCACCAGGAGCTGTTGGCAAAGACAAAACACTATTGAGCAGCTCTTCTCTTTAAAGCTGTGGCATCCACATTTTCTCTCCCAGTGCCACAACCACCGATTATCAGTCCAATTCCCAAACCAATCAGTCTGCTCTGCAACGCTGGTGGAAATCCCAACCTTCTTCGCCTACAAAGAAGCCAAAGAAAATGTGCTCTGGTCCTTGTTTCCCCAGAGTTCACAGCCTCACGCTTTTTTCTGACACTTCAGTATCTCCTCAAGGGTCTTGCCTCTGTCACTGCCTTGCCTCAGCTGCCTCACAACAGCAGCATTGTTCCACCCAAATGTAAATGACCTTCTGCAGATCTGCTCTGTGGTGCCTGTATCACTGTTAACAGATTTCTCTCTCTGTTATGTGACAGAGATCTAATTCAAAAATACAAGGAGAAAACAGTCACATCATCATGTTGCTGAATTTGTTCTTCATTCTTCAGTGAGTTCTGTCAGACTAAAATCTCTCCTGTATCACCAAGAAAAAGGATGGACTTCAGTAACATTTGATACAAACTTGCTCTATATTTTTCCTATTTCTGCAGACATGCCTATTAAACACTCACGTTAATAATGCTAATTAACTAATTTCTGGACGTGTATGGCTGGGCCATCAGGTCAGCCCCACATATCATAAAAGAGTCCCTCAGAAATAGCAGCCATTACCAACATCACTGCTATACAAATGGAAAGAAAAATCTGTCTGTAAGCTGAGACACTAAGCAGAACTAAGTTACATTAATATATCTTGTTTCAGAGTATCAGTGTAAATTTGAAACAAAACCCTTGCTGTCTCTACTTGCTGTGCATTGGTTCAGTACAATGGATAGATTGGATAGCCCAAATTAGATTACCTCTACAGGAAATCAAACTGGTAGTTCTGCTTCAGGAGTACACAAAACACCATCTATTCCCTACTACTAAACCAAACATATCATGGTTGTATAAATGAGGGGGATATTCAGTCCAGAATTTCAAAGAAAAACCCCAAGAGACATGTACCACATATGTAGGGGTCTCAGCTTCAGTCTAAAGATCCTGTCCTACTGTGTGGAATTCTATGCTGATATAGACTTTGCCAAATCCTCTGCCCAACAGCCCAATGAGTCTGAGCCTACCAGATGCACAACTGATGTCAAAGATCAGTCATACAAAATTTAGCCAAAGATCTGCTTTCCCAGTACTCAGTCTCCAACAGTGGTCAGTAGAAGATGCCTAGGCAGGAGTTTGGGAACAAAGAAAGCAAAAGCAGGCACTGCTATTCCCTATGAACACTTTCCAATTTGCAACTTAGTGAAATTTCAAGCCAGAAGCGCTGTGTTAGTTAGCATAGGAAGAATCCTTGTAGATTCCTTATAAAAAACAAATAGATAATTTTTTTAAAATAAGTCCTAAGTACTCACAATAAGCAATGGGTTGTAGAGTTTACTTAAAAGCTGTGTAAGTTGAAGAACCACTATTATCAGTTTGTTATGAACATTGTGCCTGCATCACCTCATGCTCCCTATTCTTTCTGTTGGAAACTATTTTTTGCCTTTACAATTTTATTAACCATTTATATATAAGTCTCTTAGTTTTCTTTAAGAAATAGGTAGCTGGAATTTTTCAGAGCACTGAGCAACGCCACGATAAAGAAGAAAACATACAGAACTGGGAGATACCTGACCTGACACAGACGCTGCCAGCTCCCAGACACCTCCTGGGTGTGAGAATGAGTTTTCTGCCATCAGTAATAGCTGTTACACTGCCTGTTTTATATCAGCAGTGCAGTTTTTCCTCCTTGATTTCTCAGTCACAAGAGAGATTACAGCATTTCCCAGCTTCAGGTTGAATCCATTATCATTCACAGGGTGGTGTTAACCTGCCACATTGAGGTAGAACTCCCAGCTCTATCTGCAGATAGCTTTACTGGGTTTTTTTCCCCCATGTGCTATGTGTCCTAATGTATTGAGTTCATTAGGACTCTCAACCCAAAAGCTCTTATTCTACACATACCAGGCTGGGAACTGATCTATTGTAAGAATAACAACAACCAACTATGACTAGGTCTGCATAAAGCTAAAAGTTTGCAAAAGTTCTGAGAGGTTAGAGGACTCTAGGTTCTTTAAAAGTTTGTTTATTAGTTTGCAAGCAAGAAGGTATGCTTTCACAGAAATAAGTCTCTATTGAAGATGAAACTGTTGAAGAAAAATTGTACTGGTATCCTATGTTTAAAATATCAAAGTCATCTCTTAGATAAAGAGAGCCAGCAACAATAGCTGGAACTGTTCAGAAGTTTCCAAAGAAATAGTTTTTCCCTTAAGGAAAACTTTAGACCTTTTAAGGGTCTAAAGAAGTCTTTGTCCTGTTCTTATTCTGAAAACTGTCATGTTAAGATTTTTGGATCCACTGACTTTCTTCTGCTTCATCAATTTCACCTTAATCTGTAAACAGATCTGGCAAAAAAAATTTTGTCTTACAATTACTAATCTTCTCTCTCTCCCTTCAAACACTTCCAAAAATCAAATAAGGCATAAGAAGATTTTGTGAGGACATATTCTGATTTATCTAACACCTAGGTAGCTTCATGACCCTAATGCACTAGTGCGTCTCAGTCTTAAAGCCTCTGAAGGTAATAGCAAAGTGTTAAATCCACATGAGATAGGAACTGAGAAACTAGGCAGGACATACAGAGAACCTAGCCCAATTCCCACACTTCTAGTTAAGCTAAGTAAAATAACATATAATCTAATCAAAATAAAATATTTTTAAAAACAGTTAAGTTGATGACAAAGAACAGAGACAGTTCAGATCGATTTTTAAAGTCATCTTCAGGGAGCAAAATTAATGAGTGCAAAGGCACTCTCTGCTCTACAATGCTGTGTGGTAAGATTCCTGATAACAGGCTAAAGAAAACCCCTCTGAACATAAAGAATAGTAAATTCATTTCCAAAACTTAATGAGAAGGACAGTTAGGTCCTCAGTGCAAACGTCGTCAAGGAATAAGTGCACGCAGGCAATATTACCTCGCAAAAGATTTTAAGTATTTTTATATTCTGATAAAGAACACTTTTAAGTACTTCAAAGATCAAATATGAGGCAAGAGTGAGTTCTCACAATAACCAACAATTTACTTAGTCTGCTATAATGTGGTTATTTAGTTATCTATCACCTATGATCTAGCATTTAACCAATTTCCCTATTAAAAAACTAGCTGAAGGCCTGAAAACCAATTCTGTCCTCAAAAGACAGCATGCAGAGAAAACACAGTCTCCAAGAGAGCACTGGGATTGAAATCAGCTTCATAAATCCAGCTGCTATGGTAGATCTGATGCTTTTGGAAGATCATTTTTCTGCATCAAGTAATTTCCACATTAGCACTGGTACAAGGCCTGCTGCTCAGGAACTGAGCCAGAAGAAAAGGACAAGAGCCAAAACCTCACCTCTTCCTTAGCTGCAACAGGAAATCTGATCAGCATATTAGGCATTATGAATGCAGTTCCTGCTATTCATGTTGACATTTAGCAAAGCTATCCAGGAAATGTCAAATCACACTTTGTGGATTTTTATAAATACAGATTACAGTCTGATTCTTAGTGGCACTTATTTCACTCACTGTTATTACTAATTAAGTAAATTGTTGAACATTTTCTTCCAAGTATTACCAAACATCAATGAAAATATTCCTTCTACTTGTAGCTAGAGACAGGCTGTATCTCTTGGTCTGGGAACATTCAAAGGCTATCTATCTGGCAATGCACTTTCAATTACTTTTTGTTCATACCTTTAGTTCAGGCAGACAAAAACAAAAAAACCACTCCAGTATAATGTTTTGTGGGGAAGTAATAATGGATTCCCAAATTACAGGAATTCAGAGACTTCAAATCTTAACACCTTGTACATTACTCATTACAAAATGTACTGCTTCTGGAAATGTACTATTTGGAGCTATCTCATTTCTACCAATTAGTTTTAAGCAACGTAATAATCCTGCACATAACTGTAACATTATGTTACTACATAGAAAAACACTTGTTAAGACTATCTAAATTAAAATTATCAGAATACTGTGCAAGTCTCCAGCCTCTAGCTTTCCATAACCATGACCAGTGACAGGACTTGAGGAAACAGCATGTGTCAGGGGAGGTTTAGGTTAAATATTAGGAAAAGGTTTTTTACCCAGAGGGTAGTTGAGCACTCGAACAGGCTCCCCAGGGAAGTGGTCACAGCACCAAGCCTGACAGAGTTCAATAAATGTTTAGACAACGCTCTCAGGCACATGGTGTGATTCTGGGGGTGCGCTGTGCAGAGCCGGGATTTGGACTCAGTGATCCTTGTGCATCCCTTCCAACTTAGTGTATTCTATGATTCTTTGAGAACCACTACTATGAAAGATAAACAAGCCTGTGAGGTGATAGAATTAAAACAGATTTCCTTAGAAAATAAATTCCTTGGGGAGCATATTACCAGCAGGCCTTTACATGAAAAATAAACCCCCACTGCTGCACCACCAAACATCCTTTTAATCATTCTACATCATTCTTAAACCTCTACAATTGCAAAGGTGAACCCATCTAATTCAACACATACCATATTTCACTCTCAGGATATTTCCAATTCAGCACACAAAATACTACCTAGGCTAAGAATATTTTTGAAGGGGAAAAAAAAAAGATACATGGGAAAATGACATATTTCTTAGAAGTGAAAACAGACCCAGTGGCTGATTTGGAAACCTTAGTCAAGCAAAACCTCCAGTGGCTTTCAGCATTTTTGCTGCATAGAGACAAAATAGTCTGATCCTAATGCATGCTGAGCACATCTGCTAAGGTGCTGAGAGCAGCCAATTACAGTCAGCTCTGCTGCCAAAATCACTCTCAATTCAGATATAAAAAAGGTTGACTAAGGTCACATGCATGCCTACTTCCATCTCAGCTGGAGTATACTTCAATATATTACTATACAACAGATACAACAAGTTGTTTCTGCACAGCAGCTTTCACTACATAACACACAGCTCCATGTGGCTGTTGTATTTGTCCAGAAGATTAGCATTAATTCTTCACACCTTCGTTTTGTACTCAGTACATCTTATTTGTAGGATGTCTATGTTATCATGCTGTAAGCTTTCAAACAACAATGGTCTCATTATGACCAAAATGACACCATCAAATTGTCCTGCATTCTCTTGTTCCTTTACCAAGAGCTGTGATACATTTTGCAACTGCAGTACCCCACTGGGGAGTAGGTTTGTTGGTTGGCTTGGGTTAGTTTTTCCTTCCTAAAACCACTGTTATTTTGGAAAACCGTTACATAAAAGGCAAACAAGTTTGAATACAGTTTTAACAGCGCACGGCATGCATCCGGTTCTAGTTAAACTGCTTAGATATGCGTTTGTGTAGTGCCTCTTCAGGCAGTGCCAACACTGACAGATGGTAAGTCTGACACATATGTCTGTGAGTAAAAACTCAGCTTTGCCAAGAGGAGGGAAAGAAGAAGTGAGGAGGGAGTGAACTGAAATGCAACTTGTCAGCTCTGGAAGGCAAGTGTTATCTTTTCCGATCTCAAATTAATTACTTCATTAATAGGAATCGCTGATTAATTGATTTAAAGCTCATACCCTGGGGTATCCATCCATATTTACATGGTTTGATGCACATTATTAAAGCCACCTGCTAGTTTTTAACAGGAGTGTTTTATTTGAATACAAACCATCAAACTCAGTTGTTTAAGGAACAAAAAATACCTTTTTATAAATTGCACAGAAATGTTATAGCCTAATTTTAATAATAAAACAGGACTCGTTTCTCTGAGTCCTCAGAGACTACAGCAATCCTCAGTGTACACATGTCAACCTGTATGCAGTGTTGGAAGACAACCATCCCTGCTAATAATTTCATCACTGTGTCATCAAACAGACCACATATTCCACAGCTTCAAATGTTCTCAGATGTCTAATGTTAACCTACCATGATGTACTTCAGAGAGACTTTAACAACATCAGCATCTACCTCCTCAGTAGATTAGGACCTTCAAAATACCGTGATCATTTAATATATGTAAGTTGCTTGGTATCACAGATAAGAGTAAATTTAACTTCCTCTAGAAGGAAAAGTATTCTTTTTTGTTGCTGTTTATTGACACTTATACAGCAGGGAGCCGGAAGTAGTGCAAATATCAGCCATTCCTAAGGATTTAAAGAACATTTTTTACTTTTAAATACTCAAATTCAAAAATAGCGTGGCCAGAAGGACCAGGGCAGTGATTGTTCCACTGTATTCAGCACTGGTGAGGCTGCATCTCAACTCCTGTGTTCAGTTCTGGGCCCCTCACTTCAAGAAAGAAGTTGAGATGCTGGAGCATGTCCAAAGAGGGGTAATGGAGCTGGTGAAAGGTCTGGAACACAAGTCTTATGAGGAGCAGCTGAGGGGGTTGTTTAGCCTGGAGAAAAGGAGGCTCAGGGTTGACCTTATTGCTCTCTACAGCTACCTGAAAGGAGGTTGTAGTGAGATGGGGTTCAGTCTCATTTCCCAGATAACAAGTGGCATGACAAAAAGAAATGGCCTCAACTTATGCTAGGAGAGCTTTAGACTGGATATTTGAAAAAATTTCTTCACCAAAAGGGTTATAAAACATTGGAACAGGCTGCCCAGGGAAGTGGTGGAGTTGATCATCCCTTGAAGTGTTCAAAGAAACTTGTGGATGTGACACCTATGGACATGATTTAATAATGAACATAGTGGTGGGGGTGATATGTTACAGTTGGACTTGATGATCTTAAAGGTCTTTTCCAACCTTAAGGACTCTATAATTCTATGAAAAACTCTGCCACAGAATTTATCAGAAGCAACTGAGTTATTAGTCAAATCTCAGGTCAGTGGCAAGAGCCAGAGATTATCTTATCATTTGGGTTCATATTTTCCTACTCACTTTTTCAAAGTTTAGGATCATAGAACACATTGTATTTACCTGTATCATATAATTAACTCTGGATATATTAATATACAGTAGTCTCTGGTATAAACCACAGCAAAAGTGGTATTGAACTGTAATTGCCTAGTGTTACATTGTAATTATGGCCAGCAAGTGATAAGGCACAATTATTAAATTAAAATACTAGATGACTGTGTGTAGATGGTATTACTTCTCTCTGGAGCAGATGCTGCTATATCTCTGCTCTAAACTTCATTTTTCTAGAAACCCCCTTTTTTCAGAGAAAGAGTCTTCAATCTTTTTTCCACTGTTCTTTCCTTGTCACCCATAAAAACAGCCAAATAGCAGTAACGAGAAGTATTAGAACTGACCTGCACAGTTTTAAGACCGTATTGCAAGACATACAGGATAATAGATTGGAAGAAGTATATTTGCTGTGTTACTGGAAGAGGAGGTAGTCTAGAGTGAGGATAGGGAATAGAAGAACAGCTGCCTATCTGACAGGAACAAGCAATCAACATTTCAAAAGGAAGTCAGGGATGGCTTAATTATACATTCAACTGGTCAAAATCAGTCAATGCAGGAGGGAGAAAAAGAGCCCCCACAACCTTCTTTGTTTCCAGGTATTTAAAGCACTTTAATCCAGGGGCAAATCAATAAAAATTTTCAGGAAGTCTGCTTTCCCTTTCCACAGTGATCACCACGGCACTAACATGATACAGTCTCTGTCTAGTTCTGCTTTCTGTTGTGATGCTCTGGTTGGACAAATGAAACAAATAATAGCATGCAGCTACCTGAATTTTTCTGAGTTTTTCACCATGGAACAAATACAGAATGCAAAATAATATGCAGTAATGCTATCAGATGCTACACATCAAATTTCATATGGTTACCTTCATTCACAATTCAGACAAAACCAGTCAGAACTAGCACAAGTTCTAATCTCTGTAAAGTAAATCTTCAGAACAAATCTAACTGAATATAAAAACCCCTTCTCTCCTATAGCATATCACAAGTTTGTACTCTCTTTTTATGCCAGCTAATTAACTTCTTTGTGATGCATCAGTTCTTCTAAAAATAGACACAGCTACATCATTAATCAGTGCACATTAAATACAAATAATCTGTTTATAAAGAAGCACTCTTTAGTCTAGGTATAATGAGTTACCAGTTACAACTACATAAAATTAATATAGCCTGAAACAATATACCTTATCAGTTATACTGTATGACAATGTGCATTTAAATTCTTTTGACCTATTTAATGTGGGTGGGTTCTTGTTTGTGCACAAGTGGCTCCAATTTAGCTTCTTATCAAAAGTAGTTACTTTTTACAGTTTTTATTCATCCTTCTCTACTTCTTTTGCTAATGGGGCATAGATCCATTTTGTAAGAATCCGGAGCATGCTGCCTATCATGGAGACTATCTATCTAGGAGGCATTAAATAAAACTTTTGCAGACCATGCCTTTCAGCTCAAGCTTCTAGATTTTGGAAAACTCGTGATCTACTCTGTTATTGCAGATGCAATGTACAATGATTCTTTAAGAGAAATGAAATAACAGATACTTCCAGTTCACAGAACACGTTACTTCATCTTTTTTGAACCCTCTAGCCCTTTCCATAGTTTATCTATTTCAACCATCACTTGGGGAGATAAAAGTGTTAGTCATGAATTCATCCTATCTCAAACCACGCATGAGGAGCTAAAGAATTACCTGGATCCCATCAACTAACACAGAAAACATAAGTAGCAAGAACAACACTGATCACGTGTGTAAAAAGCCTCTACTGCTAAATAGCTGACTATAGATTTGGCTTCCATACATCTCCTCCCTATACAGTATCTTATTTTATTGTTCTAGTTTTGTATATAAGAATACATAGCACATAAAGTATATGCCATGTGAGGAAATACGCTAAACCAGAGCCCGAGATTAACAGATGTTTTAACTTTTTCCATGCCAAAAATGATCAGAATCTTTTTCCAACACCAATGTAACAAATAAAGAATTCATAAAGCATTACTTCGATCACCTACAGCATCACATTGGTTGCCTTGATCCCAGCCTAGGACTGCTTTTACAAATGTAATTTCAAATACATAAGATATTTTCATTCTACCACTTCCCATACTTAATTCTTCAATTCAGAAGAATGATTTGTTACTTTGACCAAAAATTGAAATATTTTAACTAGCAAGACATAGTTTCTTAGGCTTAAATGAGTATCTACTTTCCTTGAGATTTAATCTAATGTAGGTGTGGACATCTGATCAGTCAGTACATATTTAATTCATGTAATCCTCTTTGTAAACCAGTCTTTCAGTTTTCCCTAATCTCACTATAATTAGCCAATGATTTTAATTGAGTGGATATCTTGATTTCATATGTGGGATTGTGCTATAATTTCTTTTTAAAGCAAACAGAAGACAATGTTTATGAAAGCCATCCTGGAGTCTGACAACTTCTAAAATTTGATATAAGTATAAATAGAACAATTTCAGATGTAAAAATATTCTTGCAGATATGGTTCATGAATTTATTTCAGGTGCGAATATACAAATTCTGCTGTTGATTACACCGCTGTTACCTGCTTGTCAGCAATTGTTTCTAGACACTGGACAGAGACTGCCACCCAACCTAATGCAAAATCCCTTCAGTCAGACTTCAAAAAATGACCTAGGAGTGAAAGGTTCTATAATTTTCTCTGAGACATCAAGTGTATACTGCTGCAGTTTGAACGAATACTGAAGCTCTATTTTGCTCTTTACATTTATTAAAAGATTTAAAAATGCATTTCTAGTACAATATTTTCAAAGCTAGATTGCAGGAATAAACTCCAAGACTGTTTTTTGGTTGGTGGCGGTAGTTTGTGTCTGTTTGTTTTCCTAAGATGTTTAATTAACAAAGAACATTTTACATTCTCATACGTCTGGTAATTAACCATATCTGGTCATTATATCACACAAGATGATAAACGTTCTATTGTTCTCTGGCATCCTAGCTTATTAAACTTTTATTGCTTCCTATAATCCAGAAAATTTGTGAAAGCCAGAGAAAAGACACCTTTTAATATTACAACCTTTGCCCTTACTGACCAGAAAAACTCACAATATTTAAAGGGGCAAATGTATTTCTTTCCATTTGATGATAGGAAGCTTTTCAAAGAAACAAAAAGAAGGAATTCTAATTATGAAAGCCACGAGTAAAGAGGATATCACATGATTAAGAGCAACAGAAGGATGTCCAAGAGCAGTATTTTTCATTTCAGTTCTGGTTTAGGAATGTATTCCCTAATTCTGTGGCCCCACCAAGACTCTCCAAAACCATACGTCTCTCTCCCCCTTCCTGCTGAGGTGGGATGGAGTTGAGAATTGGAGGCACAAGAGGCAAAGATCGTGGTTTGAAATAAGAACAATTTACTGGAAACAGCAATGATATAGAAAAGGAGCAGTAACAGCAACAATAATAATGACACAGGGTATAAGAAAAGAAACAATTCAAACAGCAACAAAAAAAAACCCAATAAGAAACAATGTTGGATTGCTCCCTCTGCCACATGTTCTCCACCTTAAAGAACCCTTTCATGCAGAGTCCTTTTCCCCTGCCCCAGGCAATGACTAATGTGCTATAGAATAACCTCCATGTCCTAGCCATGTCGCCTCCTAGCTAAGACAAAAAAATAATCCTTTCCTGGCCAGAAGAGGACAGATATTAAACAATTTAATACCATGGCAAGGTAGTTCTAGAATCAGTGATTATAATCACTTCAAACTGAGGAAAAAACCCTTTGTCCTTAAAATAGGAAGGAAGTAGATTTGATTGTCACAGCAACCCATGTAAGCAGTGTACTCAATCTCTAAATTTTTGAAAAAACTGTTCCCCAAGTAAAACCTATATAAATTTTCCAAATAACTACTCTCCTAATAGTTTTAACATCCTTTGCTTATAAACATTAATATAAATCACATTCTTCTACATAATTTCATGGGAAAGAAAAGGCATTTTGAAGATATAGTTTCAAAGAAAAAAAAAAAGTGAAACTTTCCTTACTAATCTAGGATATACAGCCACAAAGAGTCAGAGGTAATTTGTTGGCTTAGGGAAGTTCCTACAATAATATGCATATATCTTCTTTGGTTACTGTAGGACCTTCTATCTTCTCTGATTAACTTTCCTACTAAGAGTGAAGAATAATTTTGATCAAAAGAATGCACTACCACTTGTGTTTTGTACAGTGATGAAATTATAACCTTGCCTCACACGATTTTCTAGATGTCATCGTGAGTAGCAAAATAAGGTTTGGCAATAGCTACAGATACAATAGAATGTTGTGCACACTATGGAAACCAAAGCCACTACAAATACCAAAGCTTATCTGTCTACAAACCTTTGCACATAATCCCAAAATTCATTGCTTAGGGAAGTAGAACAAAACACAGTTTAACTTCAATAAAAAATGACTTTTCAAACCTTTCAACTAAAGAAATACGACCACCTTTACATATTTTGGAAAAGTAGTGTGATAACAAGGACCTCTCCATCATCCACAATTTGCCTTCCTTTGTTGTTCTCATCCTATTCCTTCTCTGTGAAAGACACTCTGCTTCAGGTATTGCAAACATTTAAACACGTGCAGTCAACAAATTCTTGAGTTACCTCTTATGGGAGAGCTCATCAGTGATGATAAATTCATTAATATAACTAAGTATACAAAGTTAAACCATACACATCATGATGTCTATGCTCTTTGGGTGGGATTTATTTAAGGGCAGGGTTTAAATATTTCCATAGAAAGATGTAGCAGATATAAGTCAAGATGATTAACCTCTTTCAGTTGCAAGCCTAAAAACCATCTAAAGCAGATTCAGAAAGGCCAGATTTTATTCTTTAACCTA
Organism: Cephalopterus ornatus; assembly: GCA_013396775.1. Taxonomy (NCBI): domain Eukaryota; kingdom Metazoa; phylum Chordata; class Aves; order Passeriformes; family Cotingidae; genus Cephalopterus; species Cephalopterus ornatus. The sequence continues at coordinate 176,694 of VZRE01009253.1, forward strand.
TGATTGAAAAGGCAATTCTAGCTGAAATCCAAATAAACAGCAACATACACAGTGGAATTGATGATGCCTGTAGAGCTTTTAATCTGGAAGAAATTTAGAGGATAAGTGAAAGTTGTAATGTAGGACAATTTGTATTCCAAAGTTTGTAAAGTATGTTCTAAATCTTTCAGAATACACATTACAATTCTCCATAGCTTAAGATGGGTGAGTCTTTCACCTGGAGATAATTTATGAATTTACAAACAGAATTTCTATTTTCTGTAACATTTAACTCTCTAATGAGACATAGTGGAATCTCAGAATCAACACTGATGCTTTGAAAATGGTTTGGCTTATCTATCAAAAACTAACTACCACCACTAACAAGAACAATCCCACTTGATTTAAGGTAAATGTCAAATTAACTAATTTAATTCTGGATTCAAAGATCAGTGATTCATAATACAATTTTCTTTGGGCAGACAATAGGCAGGTTAATGACTGATGCATAAATAGCAGTTTCATAAATAGTGTTAAGATCAGCAACTTAAAGAGTCATTTCATTATTCTGTTCTCAGACTGTGTTTTAAGGAGGAATGTCCTGCAATATAGAGATACATAAACCTCTGGAGAATAACCTCTGTTATATTAAAATTAGTAGCTGTACTGGCAAGATGAAGCTGAATGTCCCCAGACTATATACAGACCATGATGATACTCTATATATACAGTTTGAAAGACAGCTAAAAGAAAGGCAGTGTAAATTTCAGCCACCTATATACAAAAAATGAAGAGCAAAAATCACATAGAATGTAATTATCAAGCGAGAGCCAGCTCAGTGAATTCATGCTGGTTACTCTTCTGCTTGAAAAACTGTTTACAGACCAAGAGAGACAGGAACTCAGGATCACAATCATTCATGAAAATTATATACCATCAAAATAAGTAGCAGCTAGTAGTTGTTCGGACACCATATAAAAAAAATACATTAGCAAACATTTTAAAAATACATGAACATGAATGCAAAGCTGAACAGCAGCAGAACAATTATGAAGTTTTATAGTGCTTTACAGAAATGTTCCCAGGAAATGAATTCTGACACTTAGTCTTGGTAACTTTGATATGAGAACTGTGCACTGCTAATTAGGAGAGGGTAATAATGAACAGAATCTCTAAATTACTGGCATTAAAAATTCCAAAAAATCTCAACAAATTATTTTCAAAACATTCTGGAAACAAGTTTACTAAACATATAATTTTCCAGCTGGACAATAGAACCAGTAAGAGAGCTTCAGTGAAATAAAAAAATAGTACATATTAATTCATATTAATATAGTCTTAATATAGTATATGTTCAATTATTATATAAACTAAGGCCTAAAGGCCTTCAAATTTAAGTATAAAAGAATAAAGCTGGCTCTTGACAGAACTAAACTGAATTTAAGATCATACCATGAATACACTTCTCCTTACTCTTAGAACTGCATGAAAAAGCATTTTGACAACCAATAAAAATTGCAAGCTAAAAATAAATATAATCTAGTTCATAAACAAGCACTTGATACTTGACAGTCACTACAAGAGAAACAGTGCTCCAAAAATAACTAAGAGCAGTTCAAGTATCATCCAAGACTAATTTGGACCAATTTTTTCATCTTGAAGTTGTGTGCAGACTTAAGTTTTCTTCAACAGCAAAAGAGTATCTGAACTTTATACAGACTGAGAAAACATATGTAGTTAAACATGTTGGAATAATGAAGTAGATGAACAAGAGACACATAGAGACTAGTAAGAAAAATATATTCTAATAAGCATTTAGTAAGTTGAGCCACTAAGAATGCTAATTACTCTCCAGCATATGATAGATTGAAGTGAACTGTTTACCAAAAATTGCCCAGTATGTGCCAATGACAATTTTTATCAACTTTCTTCATTCAGAACAGCATTGTTGCATGCACCAGACTACTTGAAGCAACATACAGTGAGTTTTAGCCTTCCTTCTACACATGGCAACATTTTCAGCAGTAATCATGGACATAACAGAAAATAAGAACTGCATCATATGGCCGAACCTGATTAAAAATACACTTACCTACATCAAATAGAAACAAGAAGCAGTAGACAGGTGAAAATGCATCAGCATCATCTGCAAAAGAACATAATCATTTTAAGCTCTTCTTTCCATTATCAGTTTTTGAGGAAGTATCAACCTATTCTTGCATAGGCAGTAGCTGAGAAACTGCTTATGATACAAGGAAATCCCTTCATGCTAGGACCACATTTATGCAAACCCTGTCACTAGTAAATGGAGGGGATTTGGGGCAGTTGTGACAAAGGGAGGGAGGAGAAATCTCTTGCAACTCTACACTCCACTGAGTGAGGAGGGAAGGAAGGAGGAATCCAGTTAATGTGGGGTCCTAAATTTTCAAGGCTTCAAGTAAAAGATTGTCTAAATAAAATAATGCTAAATAACAAAAACCAAGATATCAAATGGTCATCTACCCCATTCTTCATTCCTCCTTTACAGTGGTGAAAAGCTGAGGGAAAGTAAATTTGTGTCACCTGAATAAGTGCCTATCCTTTTAACTTTTCAATACCTAATCAACTGTCATTTTTTAAATTAAAATTGATGAGATCAAACACAAAAAAAGAACACTAGTTTTCTAGTTTCTAGGTAACTCTTAACATTCAGTAATTCAAAAGGTGCCCTTTCACACACACACACAGGGGTTTATATTCAGTCATCACATTCAAACTGATGCAGTCCTTTTTCTGTTCTGAAATATTGTAGCAGCAGCTGCAAAAACTAATCACTTCCTTACCTATAATTACTTATATATTTTTCTATATTCTGTCTCACTGCTTAAACATACTGATTTTCATATATTCTTTTATGCTGAATTTTGTTACTCTGTAGCCAGAGAAGCTAGTAAGAGAGAAGTGCCTTATGACTGTAGAGAAAAGAGAAGTGAGCAAATTCCTTTTGTGAAAGTGTCACAATTTAGGAATGGTATTGAGTAGTCCGACTTAAAAAAAAAAAAAAAACAAAAAAACAAACAAAAAAAACCCAACCAAACAAAAAAAAATCAAAAAACCCCATACCACTAGCTCTCCCTCCCCCTCCAGTTGGAAGCAAAAAAGGCAAAGATCATGGGTTCTTCCCCACCACACCATCCTTTCTGCCAGCCAGAAAGGAGTACCCCTCTTATCAGAAAAGAAAGAGTGTGTCCCTTTTCCCCACCCCTGGCAAAGACATAAGGTGGTATCAAATAACATAATGTGTTGGCCAGATACTCTGCTCTGTTGATCTGGACCAGAACCAGGACAAAAAGGCTTCAAATTAGAATCAAGACCATAGTAAAAAGAGGTGACAAGCTTGATCAGAGACAAAAAGAAGACTTTGAGACTATAAGAATATATATTTGAGACTATAAGAATACAACAGAAGTTTGTTGTACTACCTGTTCCATTCATCAAAGCAGCATAAAGTAAAAAACCTGATCAGAGAAATATAACAAAACAAAGGCTCCCCTGTAAGCCAGAGGATAAATTCCATCTTTTGTTTTTAATCACAAGCATGTGAGGATTTGCTGCAGGTAACTTGCCTGATAAGGGTTAATTACCTCTCTGTACTTATATAAATGTGTTTCAAGGCAGATTCAGTAGTGCTTATACAGCACCACCAGCTGAATCTGCTTGCTCAGAGACACAAAGAAATCGTGACTAATCAAACTCTTGATGTGCATCAGGCCTTCTTGCAGTTACTGTTTGTTTCCTGGGCTGGTTTACAATGAAAACTTATGAATCACTACTGATGCAGAAAAGCACTGACACTTGTCTTTACAGCCAACTATTATCTACTAACCACACCATAAAACTAAATCTGTTGGGTCTAAACTAAAGTTTCTCCCATTCTCCTCAGTTGTTCTCCTACCTACAGAATAATAAGAAGGTCTATCTCTAGAATTTAATTTCTTTACAACTTATGCTAGCAGAAAAAAATGTTGAACATCCTAAATCTAATGGAAAGAGATACTCTACTCACATATATATAATTCCATACCTAGTAATTTTATCTTCTACTGTGAAACTCAAGGAAAAAAACAACTTCTTCTTTTATTGTCCTTTTTCACTTTCACTTTGTTCTCACCTTTCCTACCAAACACTACAATGTATTACAGTGTGGATCTTTCCACTATCTTTTGACTTTATTGCAAGTTACTCCCTACCTCCTTTCTCCTTCACTTCAAAAACTTGTCTAATATTTCTGCCATATAATCATGGTATCTGGTAAAAATTTAGGACCTTTGGCAAATCAAGATAAAAGCCTTCAATGGTCAGGGATCCATATATGAGGAACAAGGTAGGACACAATCTTTCTCTGTCCCTCAGAAATTATTTGCTTTCCTCCTCATACAAGATCTCTACCAGGGTCAGTTCCTAATTCTTGGGGGGGAAAAAATTTCAAAACAAACAAACAAACAAAACTAACTGACATCTTCTTTAAATTATTTAACACAACATGATGTGAAATCACAACTCATTATTTTCCATTTCTAGATATCATTAATATTGTCAACATATATAACAGGAGGCAAGGCATGAAAAGTCCAAAGGATTTTTGTTTTCCCTTTCAAAGTCCTGCAGAAATATTTTCCATTCTTTTTATTAAAATTGGTTTCCTACCATGCACATACACATTGATTACATCGATTTTGCTTTCAAATTTTTTTTAAATGAAAATGAGAAATATGTAGAGATCCAAACTGTGAGTAATGCAATTTGCAACCTTTGCTAAGCATTTCTTCCCTCCTTTTTATTATTCAAACTGTGTCGCTCATCAGATGAATCAACCTAGTTTTTCATGTCTATCTACCTATCCATCCACCTGCCCTTGACTTAAAAGGATGTGATTTTGCCTCTAAGTATTACAATTAAAGTAAAAGTCATCGATGTGCTACACGCTACTAGAAGTTGTTTGTCTTTGCTAGTAACAGAAAAAATATTCTATATATTACATCCAGCAATGGTTCATTTTTTTTAAGTCTAAGGACTACCAATACATGTTGTAAAGTCATGATATGAATAATATACCTTGTTTTACTGCTTACGGAAAACATTACATTTAAAAATTCCTTTCCCGGACACTACTTTTAAGATTCAGAAAATGCAGGCCAGGCAATTCCAAGTGCCTTAAATGATCTCCAATTTTACATGAGATTTATAGTATTGATAAATTTGGATCTATTTGTTCCAGGAAAGGCCTAAAAGATTATAATGTAACATGTAGTTACTGACTGAAATAATAAAATTTCTGGACTAAGTAGGAATACATACTTCTGAATCACAAAAGACAAAGGTTTAAAACTCTCTTGAATACCTCCAGTGAGGGAGACTCCACAACTTCTCTGGGCAATCTGTTCCAATGCACAGTCACTCACACAGCAAAAAACAAAATTGTTATAAAAAAGAAAATTTTTTTTAAATACATAATGTCACTATTTTTTATCTTCAAGAAGCAAAAGGGAAGCATCAATTTTTGAGAGGATGACAGGAGTTTCAGAGCCCTGAAACTCTTTGCCCTTGCAGGACCCAAGTTCTATGACAGCCCCAGATCCATTATAACGTGAACTCCACCATTGTTTCCTGAGAGAAAGGAAATGACCAACTACACCCTGTAATTTTCACATATCTGGAGATTTCAATTATATCCCTCAAAAGGAAACAAGGTAAAACCAGGGCAGGTACTAAGGACACCTTTGCTTAAAAGCTTTACTCTGTTTACTGCTGTTTTTATGAGAAAAAGCGACTTTTACTCTCATCATTTCCCCTCAGTTTGATCCTGAATTCATACTGCTTATCCTTCAGTTATTTCTTCTATCAGGAATTGTATCCACCCTCCTGCTCTGTTCCTGGGCAGTCACTTTCCAGCTCAGATGACTTTAAGCTTTGGCTAGTTGTGTAATCTTGGATGGGCTCTTAGTCTGTATTTGCACTTCTAACCCTTTCAAGGTTCTTAAGACTCATTTTAATTAATTCATTTCAATATAGAACTGAATCTTGACAGGTCCCTCGAAGCTAATTACCAACATTCCACACTGCTTGCAGCCATATAGTGAAAAGAACATTGCCTTCACATTTCCCTCTTCTGGCCAGAACAATGAGGATCTCACACTGAGAGACTGAGTGTCAAAGTGACTCACAAGACATTTTAACCTTTTGGTACCACAAATCACCATGGGGAGAGCTGAGGCTCAAAGTGATAGGAAAAAAAAGGAGTCCAGACACAGTGTCGTTACACAAAAAGATATCAGATAAGTTCATTTTCTGCTGAAGCCAGGAGCCAGATTCTGATCCTGGTAAGACAGCACTTCGACCAATTGGTTCAGAGGCAGATTTATTTTTTTTTTTAGTTTAAGTACACAGTGAGAAATTTTATTATTAATGTTTAGATTCAATTTATTCAAATGCAAAATTACTTTTCTCATTTCTCTCTATGATTGTTAGAATAAAAATAGCAGAAGACTTAATTTTAATTGTTTCTATGCTGGCACTTTCAGTTAGAAAAGCCATTAACCAAGAAATTTGGCTGCTTCTTGACTTCGTACCATCTTTACCATGAGCTGATAAACTGGAAGAGAAATGTACCTGGAAGGTCTACAAACCAATTGAGAAGAAGAGATAAAATTATGAAAGACCCATTCTTATAGGACCAGAGATGAGTAAACTTTAGTTGAATCCTAGCTCTGTGTCTGGAACAATCCTTCAGAATTCCTCAAAAATCCATTGAATACCTTAAGCAAAGTTATACACAGGCTGGTGCAATACAGGATGGACTTTCATTTTTGCAATATATTCACAGCCTTGGATCTATAGGTAAAAAGCTTTAGAGGATCTTTTGGCATTTGAATGTTAGGCACAATATCCAAAATATTATATCATGTCCTATCAAAAATGGATACTTTGACAGTTAAAAATTACCAAGTTAGCTACAGGTCACTCACTTTTCAGTACTATAGCTTGACCAATCTGATTTCATTGGTGTTTTTAGTACATATGACCAAATAAACCAAGAAGTTTAATTCCCCTATGACAGATGATCATTTTGAAAAGTTTTAAAACAAGTAAATATATGATGGAAGCTCCTCTAATCCTAAAGAGTATAGAACCGTTTGGTAGGTAAATACAAATTTAAATTAGATGCATAAACTATGTGATTGAAATAAGCACAAGAAATATAAATGCTATTACGATGATGTACTCTATGTTTTTGTATTGTATGTTATTCTATGCAGGTTTTGCAGTTCAGAATCTAAAAACATTTTTCATTATCTAATGACATCCATCAACAATTTAATTAAAACTAAGCCTCTCTTTCTCACAATGCCAAATGTGTAGATTAACACATTGGCAAAGTGTAGGTCTGGAAGATGAATATATGACAAGAAAAGCAAAGGTGGAGCAACTCGAGGACAGTATCAAAAAAACCTAAAACTTAAATTCAGCCAGCCTTACTTTGGCAGGAAACAAAAAAAAAATTATTAACTGTGCTCATTTATAAATTGTCTCCTTATAAAAGACCAATTAACTTAAATGTGCCAAACATTATCAAAAAGAATCTCAATCTATGATGCACCTTTCCTTCCCTCACTCTTTTCTATGTATGGTCAGGAATCAACCATTTACTTATAGACAGGAAAAGAGCTTTATACCTCTTCAGGTGTTCAGTCCTGGGACTGGTAATATCGTCTGCATGGTAAGATTGTTGGTTTGGATAGGGTTTTTTTTTTCATTTTTTTTGCGGTAAAGGAAGGGGTTGAAAGTATTTCTTGTTTCTACACTCATTCCTCTAAACTATATATTTCTGATAGATTGCCATATTTTATTCACAAATCATATAAAGAAATGAAAATTAGAAAATAAATTATTAAAATAAAATTTAAAACAAAATAAAAAAGGATGTTTGTGGATATCTAGGAGAAAAAAGGCACAGACATTCCTAGGAAGTGGGAGAGGCACATCTTGATTCCTTCATTATTTTCTAGTCATTCAATGAGCACTAAAAAAATGGAAGAGCTTGAGTAGTTGTTTAGATATTAGCATACATGCCCTGTATCAGTTGGACTCTCAGAGGTTCTGTGAAAAGCAGTCATAAGAGTCCCAAAACTGTTACAGTTTACAGTGGTTAATTAAAATCATACCAGATCTCAAGCAAAAAAAAGCATTGATTAAGATGCAATTTATATAATTGCATAAAATGTTTCACCCTCCAGAGGTCAATATGAAAAACCAAATTCAGCAGGTTGAGACACTAAATAAATTGGTCCCTCCCCACATGAAGGGATCAATCAGCCAGTCTTCACCCAGGGATGACAACAGATCTGACAAAACAACATTGGTATTTTTAACAAAGAAGGACAGCTCACAAGATAAGGGCAGAATCAGCAAGATTACTTCCTCGGAAGTTCAGAAGCAAAAAAAGCTTTATTAAAGAAAAAACAGATGTAAACAGAACTCCTGGAAACTCCAAGGAAGACTAGATGTAAAAACTACACTCTTCATCAAGTACTTGTTCTGCATTATGAATGTAATTTAAGCAGTAAAAAGTGCTGAAACATGGTGATTCCTTGATATCTGCAGCCACTCAACTGAACACAGGGAGGAACTCACTTAAGTGTGATCCCAATAAAACATACTAGTATTCTCTGGTTTCTTCATCTTTTTATTTCATAGAAAATGTGATATACTCTATCAAACCTTGTAAACAACTATCTTAAACTGGTATTTTATCTTAATCAACTTAATTTAAGAACAGTCTGCTCGTAACTGTTCAACTTCATTGTATTTGAGACCTTCATACATGGTGAGTCTTAATACCTCCTACATGCTCCCCAGCTAACTGGTGCAGGGAACGCAGAAGGTGACAAAACAGGTCTTGGCTCAAAACTTCAGCAGTTTGAGAGCTTCAGTAATAGGGGTCATAAGAAAAGACACTGTTTCCAGCAATAACTGCAGAAGTTCTTCTAATGTCTGAAAACAATGAATTATTTTTGTTGGAGAGATCTAGGGCCAAAGGTACATTATTCAATTAGAGTTTTGTATCAAATTGTGAGGAGCAGCAAGACACAGGGGACACCATCGATTTCCAGGGTATGTTTTTCAATACAATAGTAGTAGACTGGAACAGCATTGGAATAATATACTCCAATCTTCTACATGTACCTAGAACTCAAAGAATTCCCTTTCCACGTTTTTATGCTTCCTTATGATGACTTTTTCACTGAAACTGTGTTTTACAAACTTAATTTGAATGAAATCAACAAAACACTTGATTCACAGACTTAAAATTCTAACATGCCAGCACCACAGTAGAGTTCTTTCCAATTTCAGTTCAGACTAGTTCGCTCACTGTGCATCTATATAATTTTAGATGATCAACACATTAAGGCTGATTTTTTGCTATGAATTTATAAATATAATGTGAATCAAGAAAAAAATAATATGCTTTCACATTCAAAGTGCATGAGAGACTAACTTACCAAGTGTCATCACCACTATTTGTTTTTCTCCTCAAGCCTCATTCATACTGACTTTTTTGATTTTATTCATGTATAAAATTTGCATTTAGATTGCTCTCCTAGAGGTAAAAAAAAATACACAAAACAAATACACTCTGAAATCCTGAGACTTTTTTTAACCTTACTGCGCAACAATCACAATAATTGCATCTGGCTGGAAACATTTTAGCATATCAAGCTGCATTACAGCATTCCCCATTTAACCAATCTGAAGTTGTTAACATCAAGTATTATTTTATTCCTTCCTTATTCAAACTGCAAACAAGATGACAATGGTCAAGAATGCACTTGGTGTTATGAAAGGTTATATAATATTTCCTTCTATGCCAAATATGTAGTTAGTAAAGCTAAATAAATTTACAAATATAAAAAATAAATGCATGACACTTAATAAAGAAACAATATCGAACTCTAACAAGGTCTTGCAATTACCAATATTAATACAGTTACAGGAGGAAGCTGACATAAACTTATAATTGAGGCATTTATATTTGAAACAAACAACAGATTTACCATGTTTTATTTTAATTTTTCAAATGTAGATGTTTTATAAAAATATATATATTTATAATGTGATCATATGATATTACAAATACAGTACCTAATTTCTTGTAGTCAGCATACTTCCCACTACTTTTTCAAAACACAAATAAATCTCTAAAGAGTGTTCTTTAGACATCATAAAAATAGCCATCAGACTGTATTATCCAGTTCCGCCACCTTTAAAAATTCAGAGAATATGTAACAGCTATATATGAGAAAGCATGCAACACCGAAAAAAACCTCAGAACTCCAGAATTCAATTTCCAAATTGAGTTTTGAGTATTGCAAGCAATCTTTTGGAGGAACCTCCCTCCATTAAAAAGACATAAGGAATTGATAATCTATTAGCAGCCTGATCTAGGACTTCATACAAATGTAAATAAACACAAACAAAATTTTATGAGGCAAAGAAATTAACTAGTACAAGCTAAATGGAAAAAAGTGATAACACACACAGAAAGGTAGAAACAAAACATCTCTCTCCCACAGAAATGCTGGCCATTAAAGCTAACAAAGGGATGGGAAATGAGAAGGATCATGTATCCTTTGAGCAAGCACAGCCACATGTAGTTGCCTTAAAACCTGCCTCAAAATCTGTCGAAGACCACAGAACACCTTTGCCCTGAATTCTGTGTTATCTCGATTATCTCCAAAGGCTCCACCTCATCACTGGGACTCACATATGCCAGCAGGCTCCAGTTGGCCTGGACAGCCTGTAGCTCTCCTTTGCTGCAACCTCATCCTCCTGAACCATCCCTGCGAGCCAGGAGATCACTACTGAACGACTTTATCTCAACCCACAAGTTTTCTCACTTTTCCAATGCTCTCACCCCCCTATTCTCTCCACATTGGGATTTGGAGTGAGCGAGTGTCTGAGTGGGGCTTTGTTGCTGGCTTGGGATTAAGCAACACTTGGACAAGCCATCATTGCATGCTGGACAGCAAAATGAAAAGGAAAGGTCTATTGTACCTAATCAGCCCTTTATTTATGTATATAATTACCAAAATTATGTAACAGCAGTTATATTTAACTCGGGCTGAATCTGGTGGTAAGTAAAACAGATCTATTCAGAGTGGGATAAAACTTTGAACACATGCCACATGTTGCATTTGGCACAGAAGCATCCACAATTCAGCTTTCTGAAAGTACTTCTCACTCTCTCAAGAGGAAAGCATTTATCAGAAGCAACAGTCACAGACTATGGAAGTTATTAAGCTGTCAAGAAAATGCTAATTTAATCAAGTGCAGATTTCCATAGGGTAGAATTCACCATGATCTCAACGTGAGTGCTTCAACAGTATTCAGAACTAGATGTATATTATGCTGCACATGAGGTGATGCTTTGCCACAGATTAATGTTTCCAATAATTTAACACTTCATTTGAAAGTAATTAAAAAAAAAGTACAGAATAAAAGGAACCATGGATATCAATATAGTGCACATGATAGCTGATGAGTGACAATGACAGGGTTGCCCAATACTATGAAACCTCATCTATGTTATGTAGGGCAATGAAGCTGGCGAAGGGTCTGGAGCACAAGTCCTTTGAGGATTGGCTGAGGGAGCTGGGATTGTTTAGCCTGGAGAAAAGCAGGCTCATAAGGGGGACCTTATTGATCTCTACAACTGCCTAAAAGGAGGTTTTAGTGAGGAGGGAGTTGGTCTCTTCTTCTAGGTAACAAGTGGCAGAACAACAGGAAAGGGCCTCAAGTTGCACCAAAGGAGGTTTAGATCAGATAGGCATACATACCTACCATGTGATAAAATTCATTTCCTTGCTGCAAATTGTAACTGGAACTCAAATATTAGATTAATTTAGGTGGTCAAAATAGTGTGTCAGTGAGATACATTAACATTAAACAGACTGTGGTTATGAATGTAGTATCTGCTTTTTAAATCTTTTTTTTGTGTATGTGTGGTGTAGAAATGTGGCATGAAATCACAAGACTCTAACTGAAGATTGAAAGTTTCCTAGGACATATCTTGAGTGAGACCGTATTTCTAAGTAAACCAGGAGCAGCGTTAGGAACTAGTTCAATACATTTAAGCTGACTTAGACTCATTTTTAGTGTTTCTTAATGCAAAGCATAACCCAAGTGTTTGCTGAAGTTAACAGCACTGCTTTCATTGTCATTAGCAGATTTCCAATGAGATTCAAGGCACATTCATTTTCCTTTGTATTATTTAACAAAATAAATGTATGTACATTTAAACTTCAACCTAATACTAAAAAGGACTAGATGCTGAGAACGCTGAAATAACAGGGGTGGGGGGAGGTGGGTTTGTCCCATCTGATCTGCTGTTTGTAATCTGCAAGTGTTTCACCAGCTGGTGGCAGGTTCCATAGCCCCTCAACAAGCAAATATTTGATTTTGCTCAGCATTTTTATGATCGTACAACCAAACACTTTATGTGACTTCATACATACCCAGCTGTGTGTATGAAGTCTTAACAGAATAGGAGTCAATAGTTTTATTAACCAGTCATTGGCAGCTATTTACATTTCTGTGGGTCTTAAATTATTTTATACATATGTAACACAAATATGTGTGTCTGCATACACAAATGCATTTACTTATGAAATATGGATACCTAGTAATCATTGGTATGCATAATTCTTACAGTAATCTATTTTATTCTTTATTACTTGCTTGCTAATTTTCTACCACTGCTTTATTTCAGAATATTACTAAATATGCAGCAAAAACCTGCAATCCATCACCTGAAATTTCTTTTTATGAATTTCTATCTCCTATTCATTCCATCCCTTAATCAAATCTGCAACTGCCACCTCCAGTTTCTGATTAAATATTCCAATTACACAAACTTTTAAAAGTGCTCTAAAGAGCAAGTAGTTCCTCCAGCTGCTATTTTATTACTTTTTCTCACCTGAGTCTCGCTCTGAGCTATTAATAAAAGAATTTGTCATTTAATTAACTGGACTGATTGGCTGAAGATTTTCTTGCTTAATAAGCAGTGTTCTAGGTCAGCTGCGATGAGACCACGTTCCTAGCGTAAGTACTTCAGCCAAGTCCTATGACCACATATACTAACACACTCTGTCTCAGTACAGATTCTAAACACGCCAGCCCAAGTACCACAGAGGGTGAGCTATTCCTACCCGTAAGACAGAGGCAGCTCTAAACAATTTGTGCTCCAGAATTCTATGCAGGAAAATTTCATCTAACACAGTTCTGCTAATCAGCCTGGCTGAACAAGAGAACTGGGATGCTGTTTCTACAGTATCTCTAAAAATGGCATTTTCAAATTACATAATGCTATTGGCATGGGGTTTGCTTTGTTTTTATTTGGATGCCCAAGTACCTTTCAAATGAGGTGGAAAGCTGTCCCTAGAGAGTTAAGTTTAAATACAAGTTCAGAAAAGCACACTAGTCTTAAGACCTAAGGAAAAAACTCCAAATTAAACTTGTAAAGTTCAGCATCTTCTTAACAGAGCAACAACAAAAATCAGAATCTACCTTACCAGATAATATCAAAAATCAGAAGCAAAGGTACAAAAAGTTAATACTAAAAGCCCGAGTCCACATACTCAGCTAGATAAATGAAAAAAAGAGAAGATCTGTGGAGCCTCAGGGCTTTATGCCAAAAACAAAAAATAAAATTCATTTCTAGTTCTTCTGACACAAAATAGACCCAATTTAGCCTGGAGCCTTTGTGCTTGTTGTTTAAAGAACCCATGTTCTGAACAATTATTTCCTTTGGATTCTTTGAGTTTGCTTTTCTTCTTCCTAATATTGTGAAGAAAACATTTTATTTTCAACAGAACTTTGATAAAAGAATACAGAAGGATTGATTTTCATCTCCTTAATTTTTTTCTGATGTCTAAAAATTCAACAGTCTTGGAATGCTTTAAAATTCAGTGTCCTTCAAAGATTAGCTTCCTAACATACCAGGTGGGATAATATTAAAATCACAGATATAGCATAGACAAAATACAAGAAAGAACATATGCATAATAGTTTTGCTGCAAAGATTTTATAAAAAGTGGCACAAAGAACATCAACTCACATTTAAACTGGAAACAGCTTTAAATCAATCTTTTAGAGGAATTTTAGAGACCCACCATGGCTCAGTGTGGAATCTTCTAGAACTTGTAAATGAATGTGTTTCTTTAAAAATATTTTTTTATATTTATTAGCTTGTGCAATCCTGAATATTCATGATACATTTTTTAAAATTCTTATATTTGCTGTTTTACATTAAAGGAAAAATATGTTAAATGTCTGCAAATTATAATTTTTTACATATTATTCTGACAGAGTATAGCACATGAACTGACAAGCATTTAATATAAAACCAGAACTCTCAAGTATGTTTTATGAATGTTTGCTTTTGATTTCTAACCCTTGTTCCCAAATAAAAAATTACCTACCCTGTAACATCTGCAGAGCCATGTGCAGGGGAGTTCCTATTGACCTCAAATACACGTAATTAAATTGTCACTTACTTATGAGATAATTTATTTGCATCTAGGAGTCACTCATGGGATAAAACTTTCCAATAATACAGAAGGTAATGGACTTAATGGGAAATTCTTAGAGAATCTGAAAACTGTAGCTCAGGACTCCTAACATCCAGAAGAGATGAAAAATTTTGAAATGCCTCCTTTTTGTTTACATGGGGAAATATGGCATCACTGAGGGAAAACAGCAGTAGTCCTGGGATTTCAACTGATTAAAAGGGAAAAGACTGAAAAATCCCCTTGAAAAAAAAGGAAAAGCTCAAGTAAAAAGTAAGGACATCATTATGTTATACCATTCAGCTACTCCAGACGAAAACTGAAAATGGAGGCTTAGTGAAGCCACGTTCCTTTCCCCATGTTTTTCTTCCTGAAGGTCCAGGATGCTCAGAATAAATATATCACTTCTCATCTCTGCACACAAAGGGGGTTGGATTTTAAAGAGGTGTTACAGGGGAATTTTTCTCCTAGAACATAAGAAAAAATTTACCTCCTTCCAACTCTCAGATTTTTTGAGAACTTCCTCAGTGTATTTTCTGATTAATTCAACTATGCACGCTGAATACAAATTTGCTGCAGCATAGTCTAATCCTCTGTTATTCAGCATGATAGTGACATTAAAAATCCCTAAAATTGTGAAAGAACAGTTGCCATTTGAAGGGAAAAAATGTATGATGAATGTAAACTTTTACACTCCTGCACAGAACACTCTATAAACCTCAAAAGATCGAAGGGATGTATTTCTCCCAAAAACACAGCTTAAATGGCATTAGAAGAAATGCAGTATGTGGAAAACTTAATTAAATATATAGTATATTTCTCTAAGTTTTAGATAAAGTTTGACATTTCAATTATTCATAGAAATTAGTCCACTGAATTGCATGAAATGTCTGGGTATTACTTACAACTTGAATGGCTTCTGGTGAATTGCTCTGAAAAAGAATTTTAGAGTCAGGTGGTATGCAAGAGAGCAATAAATAGTGCTTTCCTTCCATTGGAAAAACTGTCATGAATAGCAGAGAGATCTTAGCTATTTAAAAATGCATAAAAACCAGTTCTTGAATATAGAGATAGACTTTTCAGACTAACTGAAGCAAGGATGCTTAACCCTGTCAGAAACCAGGGATGCCTCCTGAGAAAGCAGAATGCTCCAGGTTATATCATAATTAGCTCTGCCTTTGGAGTTACAGTTTAACTTGATTTTTCTGTGGTCAGAAGGATAGATACTTTTGTGTGCAGGCAAGCAGAGGTTGGGGGACACCGAACTTGGGTTTCTGGGAACCAGGAATCCCGTCAACACTCCCTTGTCCCTGTGCTTTTTTGGCAATCTTCCAGTTCTTAACCCTTCTTTAGGATAAGATTCTAGCTCCAGCTGCCTACATACTAAGAAGTTTGTGTGAGGCCACCACTTAAGACATCGTTCGTGAAAAAACAGCCACCTCCAAAAGACAAATGGCTCCATTTTAAGAGAGGTGTTTAAAAAATGTGAGATTAATTGTTCACTGAGGGAGGCTAGGCAAATTAAACTAAGCTACATGTGCAACTTTTCAACAGAAAGTAGTTCAAGGCTATGCTTTATTAAATTACTCATTCCTTGCATGCTGCCTATCTGCTTTAATCTTTTTTCTCACAGCTCATTCAAAGCACTGGTGTTAAGGCAGGTACACCTTCTCCTGACTCGCTTATGACTTCTGACGATAGCCATAGCAGTTCTTTAGAACTGTGCACTCTAAACTACCTTTTAATCCTCCTTTTCCATACATACAGTGCTTAATATTTAGTTATCTCCTCTGCAAACTCACTCCACCTTTATACATGCCCTGACTAATCCCTTTCTTTGTTCTTGATGGTGTGCCTTTCCACGAGAGTTGCCAAGTTGTTCCATTTTCTACACATAAATGACTATCCTAAATGCACTTAATAAGTTCACATGATAAGTACTTAATAAGTGTATTTAATAAGTACACTTAATAGATTCATATAATCACTTAGGTTGGAAAAGACATCCAAGATCACTGAGTCCACCTGTTAACCAAGTGCTGTCAAGTCCACCACCACTAAACCATGTCTCTCAGTGCCACATTTCTGTATGATCAGAAATAGTAATTAATTCTTGTGACAATGGTGACTATCTGGACTTCAAACTGAGATCAAATCTTTAAATACAAAACTGATGGGGTGGATGACAAGCTGTTAGTTACCTTCTAACTTTGGCTAGGGAAAGGATATCTATGGCAGAGGAACATTTTTGTGAATAGTTCAATGTACCTTGGATGTGCTTTTGGTCTAACTTCACATCCATTCAACTACCAGTGCAATTGCCGGTGTGATAAATCAAGATTCAACTACTGGCAATCATGTTCTAAAATCATGAGGCTGAAATCCAAGTTGTATAGCCTACAGTTTTCTCACTAGTAGCTCCTGTAGAGAGGACTGCCTTTCCTCATAGTGAGGTACTGAGTAGGCTGGCACAACTCAATTATCATTCATGCTTTCAGAACAAAGTTATGAGGAAAAATAAAATCAAATCCCAAATCCACCTTCAGCCCTTCTGAGCCTGGAAACATACCTAAATTATTCTGTGCAATTTGCAGGGGAATGAAGGGTTCAGGGGTGGGAACTATGAAGGATTAAAACTGAAAGCAAGAATCTCTCCTTGGGTAACAGAAAAACTTAGCTCCTCCTATGCCAAAAGAATGGACCTACCATCTTATCAAATGTAGCTGTACAGAAGAAGCTTGGATCTATAGACAATGCAAGATTCATTTTATTAAAAAATGAAAATGATGGAAGTGGGGCCAACTTCAAAAGCTGTCTTGGAAAATATGGATTTCATACTATCCTGAAATGGAAATATTCTCTTCCTGCCCTGTTTTTACCACTTTTCTTCTTTGTTTTAGCTTTCTTTTTTACTTAAAGATTTTTTTTTTAGTGTGAAAAACATGCAAAAATTGTATCGTGGTAAAACACTGAGGAAAACACCTCAGGAAGAAGAAAAAGATGTTAGTAATAACATTTTATAAAAAAAATCATGCTAGTTAGTAAGGTCACTCAGAAACTCTCCATAAAATCAGTCAGTTCATATAAATCGTCTGTCTTCTTGTAAATCTGTATTATCAGCCCTCCATTTCATTCCTCCCCTTCACTGCTCTGTGAGAGTCCTGCACATTTCTATTATTATGGGGTTATGGAAGGAAAGGAAAGGTCCCTTACATCCCACATATCAGCAAATCAAATGACATCCTGCAGCCAATTCAGATATGTCATCTCCTAATCTACTTCCTGCTGGGTTTTGTTTTCATTCTGGGTTGATTTTTTTTCTTTTGATCTCTGTTTTGCTTTTTAAACAAGGAACTAGATAGTTAAGAAAGAAAAAAAGTGAAAAGATCAACAACAAAATAATGAGCTAAGTGATTAATCTAATTCCAGCATTATGGAGTTTTTTAAAAGGATGTGAAACACATGTTCCAGTTTAAAAGAATGTGAATAAAACTAAAAAAATAATATTGCTGAAATACGTTTATACAAGGAACAGTCATTAAGCAGTAATCATTAATGTAGTTGGATGGAGCCTTTAATTGTCCCTTATATTCTGCAAAGATATTTAGAAAATACAAGAGTTACATTCATCCATGTTAAAACTGAAGATGGAAGAAAATATCAGTGTTATAAAATATCATTTCATTAAAATTTCATTAAGCTCTGTAGAGTTTTAACTTATTGAACTTCATAAAGAAAATAACTTTGTACATCATATCAAAAGCAAGTATTGAAAGACCTGAAATTAATTATACAGTGAAATATTCTAATGCTACACTGAATTGATTACACTGCTTTCAAAAAGACAGTATAAAATGCTTGAATTATAACAATACAAAATTGAGAAACAAAAACTAAGCCATGAAAATCAGAATAAGATACATTTAGAAAAATAAAAGAATAGAACAAAGAAGACCAAAAAGTGACACCAAAAGCAATCCAGAGTTTGAAATTGTTCAGTTGTTCACATCGACATAGAACTAAAGAGTATTATTCAGATGAAGACTGATTTATTTGAACTGTATGTTATATAAACATCACAGTGTGACTCAAAATTGTTGTGAAAACAATTCCATGGCTTTTTTATCAGTTCTTAAAGGAAAGCACTTCAGGTGGGGAAGGCTGAGGGGAGCACTGGGTGTTTTTTTTCTTGAAATCAAGCTGTGCAATTTTAAAGAAAGCACAGATCATTATTTACTTAATGTTATTCTGTATTTAAGTGTTTAAGAAGAGACTGGATGTGGCACTTACTGCCATGGTTTAGTTGACAAAGTGGTGTTAGGTCAAAGGTTGGACTCATTCTAACCTAGATGATTCTGTGATTTCTCCTACTACTAGAATATTTACTTTAATCATGAAGCTCAAGAGAGTTTACATGACCTAGCTTCAAAGTGAAGGGAAAGTCTCCACAGTGATCACTGTTTACTGTTTATTTTACATTAAAGTCTGTTCATGTCTCAATATATTAAGTCACTTTTCGAATATGTGGGACTTACCAAGTATTTTGTGGATACTCAAACTACAAACAACTAGAGAAATACACCACACTTCTAAAATGCGGCATCAGACCACAGACCATGGCTAAGCATGTCACTAACTTACTTGCAAGTGAAAATCATGACTGCATTTTTCCTACTATATTTGAAATGCATACCTCACTGGCTCATGCAAGTTTTCTTTATCCTTGTCTTCTGTGTTTTCCACTACTCAGTTAAGCTGGCAGAAAGAAAATAACCGATTGCAGACAATGTGTCAAACAACTGAAAACACTAAACACCAAATCTGCTTTTTCCAAATTACAACAAGCACATTTAAGGAACTACTAAAAATATTCTGCATTACAGAAAGATGTGACTGATTGGAAGTAAACTTTGAATATTTCTTTTTATGTAAGACAGTAAGTCTGTGGAATGTTTGGATTACCTAGTTCTGAACTCCTTCTGTCCATTAAAGCTAGCAAATACATACTGTGAATTACTACAAAAAATTCAAATATTAGTCCAAATCCAAACTATTCTGTTTAGTCAGACAGAACATTAATGCAAACCTATGTGTATGAAATATCTGTTTGTTAGATGGCAGATCTACCTCAGTTGTCTCTGTAAACAGTCTTATTTTTACTTCTTTACTTACTTACTTTTACTTATTAAACAGTCTTTTTTTTACTTCAATTTTTGCTTTTGGTGCTGGCAGGTGCACTTTTGTGAGGCCATCAAGTCCTTAAAGAATGTGGCATCACTAATTACCTCTCATTTCCCAAAGACCTGCACCACACTTTTAGCATACAAGAGCACACTTCACCATGACGCTCAAATGAAGCTTTGTAAGACGTTCTGTCATTGAGTTTGACCTTATGGTGAGAGACTGCACTCCCCTCTATCTTTTGAATATATTAGCCACATTTGATTACATTTGACAGAAGGGAGCTTCCTTAAACACATTAATTAAATTCTTATAAGTTTCATTAAAAAACAGGTGGATGAGTAGCTCATTAAAGAATAATTTAGAACTGAAGTCCTTAAGTAACCAGGTGGTAGCACCCAGACAGTAAGTCAGCACACTGTGGTTAGTTTGTAGCTGTACATATGTGCTGCTGTTTCTCCTCAGTCAATCATATCGGCTAGGGTGGCTACAGTGGGGACAAGGAAGAAAAACTAGGGCACGGGGAACAAAACCATAGAAAACCCAGGGATGTTAATTCTGTTACTTATTCAACAGCTTTGTTTGACTTCTAACAGCCAGCTCTAAAAGAACACCAAGACACCAAAATCTCTCTTTGGGGTTCAGGATGAGATTTGTCATTCTGTGAGTTTTGTGTTAAATCTCTATCTGTGTATTTGCTGTGCTGCTTGAGTCTTCAGATATTCACTGAAATTCCCACTGGTGGCTGGAATCAGGATTTGTACCTATCTGTACATTTGCAACTCTGCTTCTATCGGGGAATGCTTCCTTGTTCTGTAACGTATTGTTACAATAGTCAGTGCAATAGGTTCTTGATATAAAAATACATCTTCTAGATGGAAAAATAATAATAAAAATAATAATAAAAAAATCTTCTATATGTTAATTGTGGCAGTGAGACAAATGAGTTTATGATGATTGACTACATCTGGTTCTTTCTGTTACCAATTTTGCACCAGAATTTGAAAACTTGTTGACTGCTTTGGCTGTGCTGATGTTCGGTTGTTCTTTTTTTTTTTCAGCAGCAGGAATGCTTTGCCTCTCTGGTTTTGATGAGAAGTCGAGTATGCTGCTGTATCCCTGCACTTTTGCTTCATTTAAAGAAGACACAGGGCTGCTTTTTTTTTATCTTTTTCCTTCAAAGATGCTGACCACAAAGATTCCCAAGAGCTCACTGGGTGGGCATGGAATTATGTGTTTAGTGAGGCAGCTGCTAATGAACTGGTTGAACCACAAACCCACAAGGATGCTTGCACTCTTTGAATGACTGAGTGACTGAGTCAGCAGTCACTGAGTGACTGAGTGACTGAGTCACTGAGTGACTGAGTGACTGAGCAGCACTGATAAAAGAAAACAAAAGGATTATAACCAGCAACCTATTTACTGCAAACAAAGGTGCATATTAAAAAAGGGGAAGACACGATGCATGTCCTAAAAACAACACAGATGAAACACTGCAGAAGCATCTCCTAGTTTATTCCTCCCAGGAAAAAGCTTATGAATGACAAAGCTGAAAGTTGTGCTGTTAGCACCACTAGCAGTAGCATCAATAAACCTCAAGTTTGTTAATGTATTTCAGCTCTACTGTTCAGAGTGATTTGCTCTCTGTTCCTTTGTTCATACTTAGGTCTGCTGCACGGGTTGAGCAATCCCCATCCTTGGAGCTTTTCAAGACTTTTCAAGTCACTGAGTATGGCTACACTGTCACAGTTGACCTGACCTAGCACTGGAAATAGTCACAACATTCATTCATCAAATCACACAGAAAAAACCCACCATGTTTGTCATCACCCTAAATCAGTCCTGGTCTAGTAGCAACATGAAAAAAAAAACCCCAAAAGCAAAACAGAAAAGACTATTTCTGACACTGAGGTCAACCAGCACTTCTTCCTCCTTAAACTATTTTTTCCAGACCATCATTTACAAGACTGACACATTTCCATATGTACTAGTCTTCAGGTCTCTTTTTCTTTGCACTTTCTTCAAAACATAAAATTTATCTCACCACATAACTCATGATAATGAAGAATTGTATTTAATCAAATGATAAAACACTAAATTGAGCAGAGGCAAGAGAGGGACAAATGAAGGCAAATTTACTGCTGGTACTCTGGGAGAGGGGCTGCTGGTCCAACACATTGTCAGGAAAGAGTTCTCATGAGGCAGAGAGCAGTATGACACTCTGGATGTCAAAGTGCCTTACTACAGTTTTGAAGCTAAAGGCTGCAGAAACCAGCTGTGACAGGGAAAAGCCTTTAAGAGTCTTTTGTGAAAGAAAGATAGAGTCATCTGAAGGACAAAAGTCCCCTTCAACCAGTTAATGGGGCAAACTAAAGAGATCCTAAGGAGACAAGAAAGAGCTCAATTTTCAACCATAAGTGCTACATTTTCATCAAGGGCATGAGGAATGGGAGAATAATAGCAGTAAGCTATGCAAGGGAAGAATAAGAGAGGACAGGTCAGTGGCAGACAAACATTCAGACTGAAATGCAGACTCTAGAAATGCACATACCAATGAAAATATATATATATATATATGCAGAGCCAAATGAATTACTGTCATACTCATGCATGCATACAATGCACAGGCTCTGTCCTTTGGTTTTTGTAATGGTAAGAATGTAAAAACAGAGAAGTATGGAATACAGATGCATTATTCTAAAAAATCCTTTAATAACAAAACTTTACTGTTAATGATTAATAAATTAGTTTTAAAAATTATTACTAATGTGTCCTGTAGGAAGGATATATCCTATAGCAAGGATATATACTCATAGAACTGTTTAGCTTGAAAAAGACATTTAAGATCATCAAGTCCAACTGCTAACCTAACAGTTCACCACTAAACCATGACCCCAAGTGCCACATTACACATTTTTTAAACACCTTCAGGGGTGGTGACTCCACCACTTCCCTGATCAGTCTGTTCCAATGCCTGACTACCCTTTCAGCGAAGAATTTTTTCCTGATAGGCAACCAAAACCTCCCCTAGTGTGGCTTGAGACTGTTTCCACTTGTTCTATTGCTTTTTACCTGGGAGAAGGGAGCAATAAGGTCCCCCTCAACCCTCCTTTTCTCCAGCTAAACAATCCCAGCTTCCTTATGAGACAGACCCCTCACTAGCTTCATTGCCCTACTCTGGACATAATCCAGTACTTCAATGTCCTTATTGTAGTGAGGGGCCCAGAACTGGGCACAGGATTTGAGGTGCAGACTCACCAGTGCCAAGCAAAGGGGGAATATCCCTCCCCTGGTTCTGCTGACCACACTATTCCTAATGCCTGACCCTGAAGGCCAGGATGCCACTGGCCTTCTTGGTCACCTGGGCACACTGCTGGCTCATATTCAGCCACTGTCAACCAGAAGCCCCTGGTCATTTTCCAGCTTTCCAGGCACTCTGCCTCCAGCCTGTAGCCCTGCATGGGGCTATTGTGACCCAGAAGCCAGATACAGCAGCACTTCACCTTGGTAAATGTCATACAATTGGCCTCATCCCATTGATTCCACCTGTCCATAACCCCTGCAGAGCATTTTGCCCTCCAGCAGATCTACAGCCCCACCCAACTTGGTGCTGTCTTCAAATTTACCAGGGTTACACTCAATCCCCTTGTCCAGATTATTGATAAAGATACTGGTTAGTACAGAACTGGTGCCAACACTGAGCCTGGGGAACAGCGCTTGCTACCGGCTGTCAGCTGGATGTACCACCATTCACCCAGCTCAGCCATCCACCCAGTTTTTTACCCAGCAAAGAGTACACCTCTTCTTATGGATTAGGAAGCTGATCATAAATAAGCACGACATAGAGTAAATCATGTTTGTTCAATTCACGTCTTTAAAAAATAAATGAAAAAAAATCACTAAAATGCTGGAGGAATTTTATACTATAGTTTAATACTGTGAGCTTATTAAAACCATTGGTTTAATACAAGGGATTTAATTTCTTTCAAATTTTGAATATAAAGAATTCAGAAATCTTTAGGGGAAAAGCCAAACGAGGTACAGCAAGCTAAGCACAGCACTAAATACCGCGAAAGATGTATTTCCACCTCTAAAACATGCCATGCTTGTTTGTGTGGAAAGGTAAACACCATGGCAAACAGTAGCGAAGAAGTGAAGGCCTGGACTTCAGAACATTCGAGAATAGATTCACCTTGCAAAATGCCTCTTTCTCATGTGATTAGGGTCACCAAGAGAGAATCAAAATAGATACAATTTCAGTCACCCAAAGATCTTGAGATTTGGCCTTCACTGTTTTTGCACAGAATTGTGCATGCACACAGACTTTCTCACCTAACTACCCCTTGTCCTTTCAAGCAAGCTTTTGCAGCCCTGGTTTCAGCATAATCAGTTTTGTGGATTTCCCTTCTCCTTATTCACCACCTCTGCAGGGAGCTATCTTGTGCATTCACAAAACGCGGTAACAAAATATATCTGCCACTTCTTGAATAATTTACTGAAGTCTGTCCCCTATTCTCTCCACAGAGAACAGAACTTTTTCCAGCAGCCTGCAGTTTTTTTCAGTTACAGGTATTGATCAAGACACCATATAGTTTCACCACTAAAACACCCCATATAAAAATCCCTTCAAATATCCAGAGTAGAAGAGAATGGACTATCTCAGGAAGTTCACTGATTATTGTCTTTCTTATTTGATGACATTTCTCTGGTGCTGTTTGCAAACATAAACACTGTCTAGTATAATATACAGCAGCTTTATAAGGATAAAGGATCTTCCTTGGTTAGAGATTCATAATTTTTTTAGGTTTTTATGCAAAATTTTTTATCTCACAAAGACAAAAAAGACAAATTAAAGATACAACACTCTTTTGATATGCTGTTGATATGACTTCCCCATATATGATTATATGACCACAGCCAACCCCTGTGTTTATCCTATAATCAAAAAACGGCAATGGAGAGCTAATTCTACTACTTAAGAGGCATGTCCATTTCCTACATACACCACAGATCTGGTGAAGCTGGATGAAAATCTTACCTATTTTCGTTTGAGTGTCCTCAAACATAAGAGTTCAGCAGCTTCTGGCCTCTCATCCTGAAAGTTCAGAAGATTTGAAGACATCTGGGAAAAACTTCTCCCTATTCATTCAATGAACCTCTCTTCCCGCAATAAAAGTTGGCTCTCATATGACTCCTATTCTAACAGGTTTATTGTCCAGAGGGGAAAAATGCCATTTACATTAAAAAGTATGAAGCTTACCCTCTAAAATGGGAATCTGGCACACTCTTATCAGTCCCACAGAGACAGAACCATGTGGGCTCAGCACAATGGTTATAAGCTGTCTTAAGTAGGATTGTGAGTTTTTCCCTTTCATTCTAACAGCTGGAATCTCAACATATCCTCTAGGTAAGCTGGCAAAGCAGCATTTTGTATCCTTTCCAAACTGAGCCCTACCTGCCTTTTTCTTACACAGACAAATAGCTGAGGAAAACACACAGCAAAGTTCCACTCAGAACACTGATTATTTTCCATGCTCCCCCTCACTAAGTAGGTAAACAGGAAGATGATTGGCAGAAGATGACTCAGATACTTATTGCAACACTTGCTGAGAAGGGATTCCCCTTGAAGATAAAATAGCAAAACTGACCTAAAGCATGGTAAACAGTTTGAAATCCATATTTTGACTGGAAACTTCCATGCTTTTATAGCTGTAGACAAAGTCTGACTCGAGAACATGAGCAAACTCCTTTTTTAAGGTAATATGCCCAACTCCCACTCCAAACTTCGACACCTGTCACATTCTCTTTCCTTTCTTTTCTTATCCTTTGCAAGTATTTGTAATAAAATCAATCCTTTCTCTAAAAGAAGTCATCCTTGCCTGGCCACATACTCAAGGATTTACTTCTTACACAATCCAATCTATATTTACAGCTCTTTTTGGATCTTTTTTTTACGTACAATTGGAAGATTTTGTATTCAGGAACAAAGAGGTAAAAATCTATTGGCAACACACTAGCAGATAGCATAACATCAGATAGAGTGAAGGACAAGTCAAGTTAGAATGCTGTCTAAGTCTTATGTATTTTCTTCAGCTAATGGGCAACAGGTTAACATGAGCCTTTGGAACCTAGTGCTGCACTTCAAGGAAACTGGCAAAATCACTTTAGTATGAACAAGAATACATTTGGTATTCTCCACCATTTGTCCTCTGAGATACTTATTTTTCTCTTGTTCTGTGCTTCCCAACTAGTCTTCCTCTTGCTTTATTTCCTAATTTACTTCTTGTACCTTCTCTATTCCACCCCTTCTGGCTGTCCTGCAACCCCAGTACCTTCTTTCCAGAACTGCAGGTCCGTACTCAGTCAGCTCTCCTGACACACTTTCACATGTTCAGGTGGCACACACAACACACGTATATACAGCACCAACCGCAAGTTATCTGTGGCAATCGGGCTAGAACTGTGCTGCTGAAAATGGTATATTTGGAGCACAGATATGTTTTCTATACACCAACACCCACACGCTGACACCCCCACCCCACACCGCCCAGTTGCAAGGCAAGAGTAAGCATTACAAAAATCAGTCCCTCCCATGCCTGACACCAGTTTGGATCCTTAAGACCAGAGTCAAGACTATCCAGGCAGAAGAATGTGAAGCAGTATGATTAAACAGAGCATTTAACCTCAACAAAGAAAAGTTTCCCATGGAGTATTAGCAAACACAATAGTCATCAAGCAAAGCAACAAGCTTAGAATCATAGAATGGTTTGGGTTGGAAGGCACCTACTTCCAACCCCTTTCGCATGGGCAGGGATGCCACTCACTAGATCAGGTTACTCAGAGCCGCATCCAACCAGACCTTGAACGCTTCCAGAGATAGCGCATCCACAAACTCTCTGTGAAACCTTCCCAGCTTCCAGATGTTTCTCTCATGCACTCAGAAACAGCTAGCCACGTACTCTCCACACATGTTGACATCCAAGACAGCCAGCTTTATTCACATTGCTAGACACAGCCCTAGAACTAAAGCTGCAGATTCAGATAAAATGGGTTTGCCCTTTATTTGTCTTTAAGCACTTTAAACACATTTTCTAGCTACAAAACACACCATAGAGAAGTTCAGATTAAGCCTGTGCGCCTAGAAAATATCTTTAATTAATCTTTCACTTGTCTGATTGAAAACAAAAGCAAACACTCCATTCAGGAAAAGCCATGCGGTATCAGCAGTCTCCTCTATTGCTAACAACACCTTCTACTCTTCCTTAAAAATAGCTGCTGTTAAAGACAAGCATTGCCACACACATATGCTGCTCTTCCATTTGCCATCATCTGCTTCCCACTCAAGTCACTCAAGTTAAGTGCTGAGAGCAAGCCTCCTGGCACAGAGTGTGTTGATTTTGCGTGGTACAAAGAGGGTTCAAGTGAAAGCACAGGATAAGACTCTCAGCTTCCCATCGCACAAATAGAGAAGTTGTATTTTGTCAAAACCAACAGAAGGATTTTTCAAATCTCTTTTTCTTATTGTTGTTTGGCTTGTTCAGATAATATTTTTAGAGGTGTCAAGGGCAGAAAGTATAGATTTTTTACAAAAATAAATGAAGTAACATCCACCACTAAATTAATGTTGACATTGATGAGAAAATTGACAGTAAAACTTGTTTGCGCATCAGGATCTGAAATATTTTAAAATAACCTTAATATGATCCAGCTTCTGATTTAGATATGCCAGATGCAGTTATCAATAAATGCAGGTGATACTGCCTAATAGAGATTTCAGAGTAAAAACAGCTTCTAGCCCAGACTTTTTATAAAAGCAGAATTTCCAGGACAAAACTTCATTTTTATCTGCCCTTACACACAGCTGTATAAAGCACAAAATACATTAAAAAGCATCCAGCAAACAAATGAACAAAAACTATCATAGGAAATGTGTATTTTCTGATGTATTTCTTGGAATAATGTACGGAAAACTGAAGTCCAGGACTAACTTCAAATAATACAACCATTGCCAAAATAACAATGCACTTCTCCAGGTTGTACTGTCTAAATAAAAACACCATCTTCTCTTCTTTTTCTACTACGAATTATAAAATTTTCAACACCTAGCTAGCCCATTGTAAGACTGTTTTCATTGACAGCAAAGGGCCCAGACCCTGTGCATGACACAGGAACCTGCAATAGGAGTTTAAAATCAAAATACTGTGACTATTCCATGTTTGTGTACAAGGTAAAAAGCAAGGTCTTTTCCACAAACCATGGTAAACATCCAGACCAAGAAGCTTTGAAGGCGTGTCATCTACTGGTGTTAACAACAAAATAATCATCCTGCCTACAAAATACTAGTTCTGGAGTCAACCAGTTGTAGTAAAGGTATGAGCCTTCCTCCATTTCTTTCCACACTGTAAATGTCTGGACAAATAACATCTTCATCACTTCAAGAATTGTTCTCTTGTGCACAAGAAAGTTAGCATAATTTATTCTTTTTATAATTTTTTTTTTTTTACATAGAAGAAAGAATAAAATGAGCAACAGCTCACAGAGACTGTCTCACTCACAAGGAAACAAAAGATAAGTATTCATTCCTGGTTAGAGCCTGACTTAGCATGCCTATAAGTAACCATGGTTGAAAATTTTGCAGTAAGTTGCTTAACAGACATTTTACAATAAACAGTATTTATACAACAAAAGCTGCTTACATACTACAAAAAAGTGTATTTAAAATAAAATGTGATTAAAAGAAATATGCAAAAATACCCTAGCTGCATAACATTTTATTAAATTTACTCATCCAGCATAAAATTGCTCTGTGGATGTTGCTTCCCATGCAGCTTAGGTTCCCTTAATAAACACCATATGAAATACCAATGAGTCATGTTCTTACTCTGTCAGTAATGTTACAGCTAATTTGGAGTTCCCAATACAGGTTCCTCTGAAAGGATCAGACTTAGCTACCTTGTGTCTCCCCTTCTTCCCTCCAGTCCCCGCCCTTGTTCCCAGTACAGTTTCAAAGGGACATATCTCAGTTCAGCTGTTTGTTCATGAGTCCTGTTTTAGACTGTTAATGAAAGAAAGTATCTTTTTAAAAGGATCATGGAGCACTTGTGTGGTCCACTGATACGGCCAGTGGCATCTCTGCTGATAGTGCGAAACCGTGAACCAATGGTTGTTGAATGTAGACAACTTGCTGATGCTTAAGCATACTCAGTAAATATTAACTATATTAATTAACCAGAACTGTTTTCAGTACTGTACCAAATGAGCTATCATTACAAAAATACAGAGCTCAAGGCGAAGTGAAAGATGATTCTTTATTCCCAGCTCTCTTAATTTATTTTTTAAAATCTAACAAGTGAATAGATTTTCCAGCAACAAATCTTTGTCATAATTAAGTAATGATAGCTTGCTAACAAAGTGGCTTTAACAAAATGTCACCTTTACCACAACATCATCTTGAAATTTCACTTTCTCAGTGCCAGCTTTACAATTTGAAGAATACATTGCCATATGTTACCAGCATACCACCACCTTTACACTGCACTTCTCCTGTTGCTGGTTCAAAGCTTGTTTTGCAAGCCTTTCCGAAAAAGCTTGTTTTGCACATATCTGAGTTAGGGAAGGAAGAGAATTAAAACTTCTTTCATTACAAAAACAACCCAAAAAACAATAAACAAAAACCAAAATAACTGCATTTTTGTCTCATACATGAAATTTTTTTCACATGTTCACTTGGATGATTATCTCCAATAAAAGATAATTTCTAATTAGTGAAGGACACAATATAGAAACCATGAAAATAAAGCAATAAAGAGTAGCCAAAGTAGCCAGCTGGGGTTTTTACTTTACTTTATTTTAACAGATAAATGTCAGAAAATGGCTGCAAAGTCTTTGCATGACACTAAAAAATAAAAGCTTAGAAACAAAAGTATTAAATAATGCTGTAGAGGGAAAAACTTGTAGCCTCATAACTGCCAATCATCCATGTAGACTTATCTGTCATTGCAACATCACTCTAACTCCACCTTGCTCACTTTGCCATAGGGATAAAAAATAGCACACCATTAATCTGTCCAGCTTTTGAAGCTGCACTGATCAATTGTTTGCTACAAACAAATGAAATTTACACTTAATTAGCAGTTCTTCAGTATAAGTGCTGGAAACTTCAGTAAAACTTTGCCAAAAATAGGTTTAAGTTACGGTAGGAGAGCTTTTCAAGCTCAAAGAACACAAGTGAAAAAAATTGTGTGGAAAAGAAACTGTTCATATTCCACAGTTTTGCATTGTCAAACTACACACAGTTTGAGTTTTCTTCCACTGCTGACTTGAAAACTTTCAAAAATCTTCAAAGATGTCACAAAGATGCCATTTTTTCCAGCCATCTCTGATGTCGGTCTTCACCAAGCCATATTGCACCAACACCCTGCTAACAGTGACATTCTTATTCTTTCTTTTGATATCACTGCAACACAGTATCTCTACAAACATGGAAATGAAAAAATTTCCTATGTTGATGAAAGGAATTCAGCTTGGCATAATCAATCATTATCAGCAGGATTATTCCGATATTTTTCATTATATTTGATGATGGTTACTAAAAACCTTCAGGTCACGAATAATAAAACGTTTATAATAACTCAACATTACAGAAAATAGGTTGCATTGAATTTCCTATGTGCAAAATTTTCCAGACATTTAATATAATAGATATACAAAAACCAAGTGGGATCAGGTATATTCAGCTTCAACAGTCATGTAATATTTAAAAGTCACACTTTTGTACAGTTTGGAAAACAACTGTGTAAGTGAACAGAGAAGAACATGTACAAAAATCTATTCAATTTTGACTTTAAATGTAGCTTTGTTAAAACAAAATAAATCCAAAAAAATATTTTTTCCCTGCATATTTTGTTATGGGGAATCTGAAAAACTTGAGGGGTATGTTCAATTATTCATGATCAATAAAAAGAGAATTAACAAGCAAGCACACAACATGAATACAGTTGCCAAAGTGAAAAGGAGAATAAAGCTCAAATTGGCAAAGTGCAAGCAAGGTGCATATATTTGTCTAAAAGAATAGAATTATAAGCAGAAGGCAGAAAGACCAAGCCAAATGGGGAATGAAGGCTCAGTCAGTCAGATCCTGTGGGTTTAATACCCTTAAATAAGTAAAAGCCAGCAAAAATATCCCTGAAATACTATCAACCAGGGTTTCATTAAAACAGGAGGGAGGGAGACAGAGCAATAAATAATAGGAAGATAGTTCCTAAATAAGATTCATGTTTAACAACACATTCTTATTTGAAGTACATTACTACTTCAAATGACATACATATGTGAGATCTTAACAGCACCTCATTTAGGGCATTTTGAAAATCAGGAGTACAGATTACAGAGTATACAACCAACATGCTAAGTATGTAAACACTAAATTGCACTTCCTGCCAGCTACAGAGATATTAAAAACTGATAGAAATGTTTTGAATAGTGAAAATATATATACTTCCTTTATGGAGACGCTTTTCAATCAATTTGTCATTGTCTCAAACCCCTAAAGCTGTACTCAGATTTTAGTTAATCTTCAGATGATGTTCTTATAAATTTGTCAGACAAATATCCTTCACTAAAGCTTTCATGGAGTTCCATAATACAAAAAACCACACTGATTTTGTAATATTTTTGTGTTCAGTAAAACATGATATATTTATTAATGCTTTTCTGTCACTGCATCACCACCCAAAAAACTTTCCCACTTCAGAGGAAAAAAAAAGAGGGCAAATTCAACAAATTATTCAGTGTATCATATTACTACTGGGTATAGCTCTAGTAAAACTATACAATTAATGTTACATGGTAAGGCTACAAAAATGGAAGCAGTCATGAAGTAGGAAAGGCAAGGAGTATTAAAAAGAAATATGAATTAATATACAAAATCTCAGTTTTGGGAGAAATTAATTGTATCACAGATCCTGCAAAAACACATTAAAAAGTCATGAAAATCAAACCAGGAAAGTGTTATTTATAGTAGCGCATCATAGAACTGTATGGACATACCACACGACACAATTATTCAATTCTATACAGTGCTTCCTAACTACCCCAATGTACACTGATACAGCACAGACAGAAGTTTTCAAAGTGCAATCCCAACTAATATTTTCATGGAAGAGGGGTTAACAGAATGGTAAACAGTGAGGGAATATAACACCACTGCTGAGAGTGAGTACAGACATGTCATAAATTTCAAATGCCAGATGCTATCACAGACTTTGAAAGTGGCTTGGAAAAATGATAGATTCAGCTCAGTCCACAGAATTGCACAAACTTGGACTGTCAAAGTGAAACACAAGAGGTCAAGAAACAGCTTGTTTAATAGAAGTAACTCCCAAAACATCACCACTGAACAACAGGATAAAAGACACAACTTTCATGCCTTCCTGTAATAGTTGCAGATGGCTTATGGTGCTCTGAAACATCAGGTAACTAAAATGAAGAAAAATAAAGTTCTCTTTACTAATGCAAGCACCACACATAAATCAACTATAAGCAACCTTTTTTATAGAGAGCTATTTGTAAATATTAACAAGCAAAACCCAAGATTAAGCTGTCTTGGAGGGAGGATAATACATTGCTAAATCATTTTACATAAATGATACACCAAATGATGGCAATGTAGGTAAATTATGATTTCAGACACTATTTTTTCCTATTACAGAAGATGTATATAGGATTTCTAATGGAAGTAAGGAAGTTAATAGAGGATCCTAGTCTCATGGATGTATTTTAGTCAAGCTGCTGGGTTCAAAACTGAGATAGCTGAAGTTTAACAATCAGTGATCTATAAGAGATTACAGTAAATTATCCTTCTGCTCTCAAAATATACTGAATTTATATACTTTCTATGTTGCACATACACCTTATTGAATTTCCCCTCTATATAAGTGCAGAATTTGATCAGGTTTGGGTTACAGATTGCAATATAATCCTAAAGACGAGGAGCTTATTTTACAAGTTTGTAGGAACATTTAAATATTGATGACATCAGCAAGAATCATCCAAGAAATTATTTTCCTGTTTCAGAATTAGCATGAATAAATGCAACTGATTATATTGTCACAAAAAATAAATTTGGGAAGAGAGAAATACATCTCTGACTCTGTTTGCAGTTATGATCATAGAATAATCCCTGAGCTGTTTCCATCAGACATTGCTTTGTATGTCATGAAGATTTAGTACAGTAGACAAAATGCATAACTATAGCTTCTCATGTTCACAAGTGACTCCTCAGGAAGGATCCAGAAAAAAATGTAATTTTCTTCTTTTCTCTAGGATTCCAGCCTCTCCTCCCCAGGCATGTTCAACCTGACCCTAGTTAAAAACACTGTTTTGAAAACCAGTAGCTAACATCCACTAGAGAATTGCTCTGAGAACCCTGCAGAGAACCTTAGGGTCTTGAATAGGCAAGGTCTGCTCTACTTGTTCTTAAACCTTGGGAGAAACCTGTATGTTTGCATGAGTAGCTGCTGTAAGAGGATCTGCCAGGGTGTCCTGTGCCAGCCTGGGCTGCACACAGGTGGATGTTATGGAAAGATAACAGCCAACCTCTCTAGAGAAGATGCATGAAGAAGGCTCAGGGATATTTGAGAGAGGAGGAAGCTGCCCATGACAGGTTCTGCACACCATGCTGTGGGAAGGTCCGTCCAGGATCCATCTGTTGCTTCATGAAAACACAGTTTCCAGCATCTGAATGGATGTAAGGTTTACTTGTTATCCATGTTCCTCTTCTTATTCTATCTTATTAAACCAGCTATTCTGTTATTCCATTTTTTTCAGGTCTTTCTTACTGAGTTCCAGAAAGCACCCTTGCACCACTTCTCTCTCCCTCTCTTCTTCTACCTCCTCACAGTGCAGAATAAGGATGCAGGCACCATTCACGTACAGAAGTTCTGCAAAAGCAAACCCCTTATGACTACTTATCCTCTCAAGCTTCAGTACAACAACAGAGAACAACTTTTGCTTATGCATACTAATGCTGATAAACTGAACTCTGCACAGACCTTGGTGTGCATATATATATGTATATGTATATACATATACACACACACACATATATATTTGTGTGTGTGTATCTAACTGCAAGAGTTTAAGAAGATATCCCTTCTGACTGACCATTATATCCCTCTACCAGAAGTTATTGCTTTGTAACTAGATTAATAGAGACTACCCTGGGGTTCATAACTTCTGGAAGACTAGGGTAGCATTCACAGTTGCCGTAGCCTCCCAAATTACTGTAATATTTTTATTTTAGGGAATATAAGTCACAGCCCTGAGAAATGGAATACTACTACAATATCTTTTATTTGTTTAATATGGGGGGTATGCCACCCACAGACGAGTTTGTCAAATTGCTCGTAAAACACCCCTAAGCAACACTACTGCTTTAGCTGTACAGGAACATGGAAAATACAAATTGTCAGAAGTAATTGTAGCAGAGATGAACGTTGTTATTTTTTAAGCAGCCTGAGGGCTTTATCAGTCACTCAACTTCCATTAAATTTTAAAACTACAAGAAATCAATGAGAGCAATGGTATATCAGTAGGTCTAGGTTTTATGTTTGTACATAACAATTTTTGGTTTTACATTTATGTTTGTACATAACAGCACTGACTGTACTGAATTTGGGTTTTTTCCTATTCTTTGGAAAAAACCACTGAAAACATTAAAAAGAGACCATTAGATATGAAAACACCCACCAATACCCAGAAGCTCTCTTTTATTTCAGGACAAAGTTTCCCCCAAAACCTCTAAGTTTGCACAGTCTGAACAAAGTTATGTGTTCCTTTTGGTTAGTTTGTAAACATATACCACACACGAAGAAAAAGAGAAAAACACCAACAAAAAACCCCCACAAAACCAGAAACCAAGTACTATGTACAGCAAAGGTTTTTCAAAATGTGAAAGTTCACCTCTAATACCTTTCTCTTTTTATAACAGCTGCAGAGTGGTGCCACCCAAGGACCAAAGACATTTTCCCAAAACCATTTTTTCACCCCGCTATAGAGACACTTTCTAAATAGAAAACTAAGGCAGCAAAAGGTGAGTCTTTGAAATAGAAACTGCAAACCATGAATGAGTACAAATACACAAACAACATCAGCACCTTACCAGAAAGCAAAGCCTAAATATTTCATTACTATTTAGTTCAAAGACAGAAAGTGGGTTAAGGGTGGGAGAGAGGATCTACTGATTCAGTCTGCCTCTGTGTCAGGGCAAGTGTCAGATGTTTATTTTGTAGTATGGCTGGCAAAACACTCCTTGGCTCTCCTCTTACAGAAGCTGCTCTTAAGCTACTCATGAGGCAATGTAATGTCCAGTGCTGTGCTTTAGGACTGTAAAAATGCAGGTCAGACATGAGGCATGAGCAGCGCAGACAACTCTGCCATGGAGGCTGAAGGGAAAGCTGGGGCTCGATCCCTTTTTCCCCATCCCAGTCTAGGCTTTTCCCATGCATCATCTAGAGCTCCTACCATATTAGTGTTTTCATCTTTTTTCTTAATGTTTTTTAATTAGTACTCATAAGTCTGGTTGATGAGAAGGCTTCCAGCAAGGGAATTTCTAAATTCTATTTCTAAAAAGTTGCTTTTTACATAAATCTATTGAATGTTTTTATGAGACTGCTCAGAAAACTGTCGGTTTCCTATTTCCCCACTGACACACTGGCTTCTGTGATTTATCAGAAAGATTATCTCTGTCCTATTATGTGACATAATACAAAGAAGCTCAGAAAATATGATGTGACATGCCAACTAATGCACCAAGCCTGTAGGGAAATTTAAAAGCAGTACATATCTTAAAACTGAGTTGACTTCTTTCTGCCCTACTCCATCCCTCCTCTCCCCCAACCTCAAATAGTTTCCCTGCAAAATGGTGAGAATCATCTCTTCATTACCAATATTTAAGCAGCAAATTCTAATTGCAGCACTGCCTGTGACAAACAAGTGTTTTCTTATAAATGGGAGTGCTGAAAAGTGATTTGCATTTAGTGCAGTCCAGAGCCTGAAATCACATGTACAAAGACTCTTTCTGAAGTGAGTAAACAAATAAGCTACCAAAAACAAAGTGGTATTTGGAGAAGATCTATGAATAAAATTGCAGTGTGTAAGCAGTCATCAAACAAGGTGAGACAAAAAAATCTTCAGCATCTGTAGGCAACATAATGCCACAAAATCAAAGATGCATCCTAAGAAACAGCTATTTCTTCTTGAAATAACCTTTGCTTTCTGCTTCATGAACAGTTGCATACTTCACCATTCTACACCATTCCACATGTCCACAGAGCCAGCTGAAAATTTCACCAGAAATTTAAGTGCTTACTTGAAAGAGAGGATGCCGCTTTAAGACTAAAACCATAGTATATCTAGAATCATAGAATATTAATGTCTTCCAAAATAATACATAAGAAAAAGTATCTCAATACTTTGATATAGTGTAATATTACTACTATGCCTTTTGGACAAAACAGGTGTCCACATTGCATAGGTAGGGTCTTTTAATATCAGAAAGTAATTTTATTATCAGGTTTATTTTGATTTGCAGTACTAGAGTGGTATCTTTGTGCCCCTCCTTTATCACCCTTTTCCTGTTGGCTCTGGCATGCAAATTAAAAAAAAAACACAATATATTCCCCATCATCAATTGTGAACATTTCTGGAGTTAAAGAAACCTATTCTTTCAAAATCTGAACTCAGCTGTAATTTTGTAGTAACACTATGTTCAGAGAGTATGTTTCTTTTTCACATAACCTCTTTTACAATGTCATGACACTGGATAATAAGACTAGGATTGATATTCTATTATTATTCTACCGCAAGAATATTCTTTAGAGTAACTTCAATTAAATTTGAGGATTATACTTCGGAGTCAACAAATCCTGAATTTTAGGCAAGAATTTAGTCAAGTTTCAAGAAGAAATTCTCAAAATACTTGGATGAGCAACTGGAAAATTTAGAGCTATT
This sequence comes from Cephalopterus ornatus, assembly GCA_013396775.1. Lineage (NCBI taxonomy): Eukaryota > Metazoa > Chordata > Aves > Passeriformes > Cotingidae > Cephalopterus > Cephalopterus ornatus. The sequence goes on from VZRE01009253.1 coordinate 213,467, forward strand.
GTATCTCGAGAACAATAGTATGGGAAATACACCCTATTCATAATAGAAGCAATATGGATTCCTAAAAAAACTTTAAAATACTTAGAATACAGGTATCAGAGTGCTTTCTGACTTAAATCTCATTTACTCAGGATCATTTTATATTAAATAGGTTAGATACAGCTTATATATAGGCTACCTCATAATAATGTCATCACTTTCCTATTTTAGCAAGCAGTAAAAACTCTGTGTACTTGGGGGACATATGCAGAACACAACATTTTAATCACTTTTACTCTTCAAATTTAATGAATATAATCAAAAAATCATAATCAAAAAACCTCAAATCCCAAAGCAATGTCTTGATTGAAGCAATTTTAACCTATAATGTAATAAAACCAGACTTAACAGTTTGTGTTAAAAGAACAAGCCAGTGTAGAATATCATTTAATGTACAGTATATTTGAGGACCTTCCACTTAGAAACGTATTATGCTTCTTTTTTTTTCATACTGCAACCCTCATAAAGCTTGTTTAAAGTAGAGCTCATTAATATGTATATAAACATTTCCAGATTTTCATATGGAAACTTCTACAGAGTTGGAAAAAAGTGGGGTTTTTTGCTGATCTAAGAGGTGGCAAATTTTAGTAAGACCACAGGAATCATACTTGAAGCTCGGTTCCAAGAGTCCTGTAAGCTCAAGACTGCCCAGCACCATAGGGCTTGGACTACACCTGTACACTCTTTGTTCACAAACAGAGCATGGATAGCCAAGCTGGATACACACACAGAGCTCAGGGACTGAAAAAGCCCACAACTTGGGACACCTAAGTCTGGAGAGGAGAAGCCTGAGGAAAGGTAGGGCTGCAGTTTATAAAGTCACAAAAGCGACAGAAAAACTGCCATTCAGCAAATGCTGCAGTACAAAAATGAGGTGGCCACCTGATAAAAACAGGGTGAGATAGCCCAAAATAGATAAAAGTGTGTCTTTGGACAGCAAGTACAGAACTTGCGGACCTTGCTGCCACAGGAGGCTGTGAAGGCAGACAATATTAACAGGTTTAATGACAGATTAGCCAAATTCAGGAACTCGCGCAGTGACGAAAAGGACAGGACAAGGATGAACCCTCTGATGTGTCTGATAGATCCTGGAAAAGTACAAGGGCAAAGGACCAGAGAACATGTACAAATACACAAACCTACCCTAACCCACATCTCCCAGTGTCACCATTGGAGATGGAGTATGAGAACTGACAGACCGCCGGTCTGAGCTATGAGGGTATTTCTTAAAAATTTTCTCTCATCAGCTGGGACCTCTGTCAATGAGCAAGTAATTCTCCTTTTCAACAGCATGCCTTTATGACTACTATAGTACTTGATATAGGAATGTCACTGACCTTTGTATGATAAGGAAAAAATAAACCAGCAGCATCCATTATTATTTCACGTAAAAGCCTTAATGTTTACTATATGTCTGCTTGCTTGCTTACCTTACCTTAGAGCTTTTTATAACTGGAATTTTGCACACACTGACCACTGCATAACTGTAGAACATGAAAACATCTTGCTTTCCTCTCTATGCCAAGTTGGTGTTCTGAAGACTCGATTCAAGGTTGCTGAAATACAAATCTCTTCCACTGGCTTTGCATTAGGTAGATAAATCTCAAGTCAGTTGAACCATGCAATCTTGGTTAAACTACACTGAGACGGTAACTGAGGTTACATTCTATCCGAGGAGCAACCACAAAAATTTTACTTAAAAGACATGTTGAATCCATATTTTCAAGTTAAAGTATTTTTGCTACACCACAATAACAATCTTTCTTTCAAGCTAATCAATGAAAGATGCATGTCATGTCAAATTCCCTTCACTTTTATACCCCCATTTCCCTCAAAGGCAAATGAAGGGATAAACATGCCTTCACTAATTATGATTAAAAAATTGACTAGTGACTACTTTGTGTTTACACCATAAATAAAATATAAATATAGGAGATCTGAGTCAAGCTTACCAAATGCTTAGAATTCATGGCATTTGCAAGTAGGATTCAAGTGTGAGATTTTTGTTTCAAGTAAAGTACATAAAGCATATATTCTAGCACAACATTAATTGCAGTAAAAGTGGTATACACAATACAATATTTGAACAGAAGTTTTCCCATTCCAGTTCTGACAACCTATCTTGTGTATCGTAACACAGAGTAAGTTAAAAAAACTTAACAACTTAATTTAGAAAGGGTTTTCTAGAGTGTTTCATGTTCTTACAACTAAAACATACAGTACTAAATGGCAAATCTTACAACTAAAATCAGGAGTACTGAACAGCAAACTTCACAATTATATTATCAATTTCAAAGTGAAGAAAAAGAAAAGACAACCAACATTTCTCACACTTTTCCAATAATATATTAATATTTACAATTATTTCATATTTCCTGGTTTAAAAGTAAAATGCTTTCAAAATTGTGTTTTTTTCTCAGCTTACCTAATCATTTACATACCCTACTAAGAAGCTAAAGTTAAAAAATTTATTGTTTTGAATGTGTTCAGATTCTATAAAAATTTCTAAAATTTGACAAAATTAACTGATTCTGCTGTACAATACAGCTCAACAGAGAAAAGCATCATGAATGACCTGTTAATCTCTCTCCTTTCCTACAGCTGTAGTATTCAGTAGAGATCATTCACATCACAGGAGAACAAGAATTCCTTGATAATGAAGAAGTTAGCAGACTGACATATATGTAACACTGATTTCTAATATGTAATGCCTTGGGTTTGAGAAGTGAGTTCCACCAAGGCCAAGTGCAAGGTCCTGCACCTGAGTTGGGGCAATCCCAAGCACAAATACAAGTTTAGGCAAAGAATGTGTTGAGAGCAGCCCAGACAAGATGAACTTGGGAGATTAGGTGGACAAGAAGATCAATATGACCTGGTAATGTGTACTTGCAGCCCAGAAAGCCAACCGCGTCCTGGGCTGCATCAAAAGCAGCATGGGCAGCAGGAAGAAGGAAGTGATTCTGTCCCTCTACTTTGCTCTTGTGAGACCCCATCTAGAATACTACATTTAGCTCTGGGACCTCCAACATAAGAAGGATGTGGATGTGTTGGAGCAAGTCCAGAGGAGGGACATAAAGATGTTCACAGGGCTGGAGCACCTCTTCTATGAGAAAAGGCTGAAAGAGCTGGAGTAGTTCAGTCTGCAGAAGGGAAGGCTCCAGGGAGGCCTCATAGCAGCTTTCCAGTACCTAAAGGGGGTCTTCGAGGAATCTGGGGAGGAAAACATTTTACAAGGACAAGGGAGAATGGCTTTAAACTGAAAGAAAGTATATTTAGATTAGATATTAGGAAGAAATTCTTTACCATGAGGGTCCCGAGACACTGGAACTGGTTGCCCAGAGAAGCTATAGATGTGGCATCCCTGGAGGACTTAAAGACCAGATTGGATGAGGCTTTGAGAAACCTGGTTTAGTCAAAGGTGTCCATACCCATGGCAGGGGGTTTAGAACTAGATGATCCTCAAAGAGGTACTTTTAGTAGCTTCAGTTTATAATTTCACTATGCTCAGATCTCTCAAAGACCAGTACCACTTCAGTGTATTATTAGCATTCATACATTCATCTCTGACTTCTGAAATTTCTCTACAATTAGAATTATCGCTGTTATGCTTAATGCAGCATCCTGAAGAAGAAATGTTACTTGTCCCTTCATTTAACACTTGACATCTCTCTGTGTGGGACACTGAGTGAATCTACCTGAATAAGTGCACAGTTATTATACCATACTTGATAAGAGATATAAGTTTTCTAGTAGGAAATTTTCCCTCTAGCCTTGGTTTCATTGGTCTTTAGAGGCCACCTCTGTCCTTCCTGTAATAAAAAGAGAACAACAATTATCATACTCATCGTATTGTGTTTTATTTTTCATGTTAGAGGGGAAGGTACAAATGGACTATAACACAGTCTAGGAAAGTAAGTTGGGTTTGATTTGTTTAGGTTTTTTTAAGAAAAAACATATTAAGTTGAATTACTTGGAGGGAAACATTTTAAACATCTAAATGATAGGTTCAAAGCAAATTGAAAATAACAGACTATCTCCACATATTAAATATGCATGAATATAGACTACAACGGCCAGTACTCACTAATTGTGAAAATAAGGGAGAACAAATAAAATTATAAATGCCATATAATAAAAAAAAAGGTAGAAAAACCTAACACTTTTTCTTTAGAGCTCAAAGAACACATCAAAGAATAGCAAATTAATCAGATGCCCTGTCTCAAGGAAAAACTAATCACATATGCAAGTCAAATTGGGAAAAGTAGCTTAGCATTAATGAAAGAGGGAATTTGATAATACTGGCACAGTTTACAGCAACATTTTCAAAATAGGGCATTTCACTCTGAAAAGTCAAAGTGCTTCACTTTTTATATTTTTTATATTTTTTATATCAAATATTTCAATATTTCAGCAGGTTGAATTCCTCCCACAATCTTTTAAGAAGTCCGAGTCATACAAGAAGGAAAAAAAATATTTCCCAATTCTTCATCCTACACTCGATTCAAACCAAATGAACACTTACAGAGTGAGCAGAACATGAGGAAAATATAATCCTCAGGACATAGTTCTTACGTTATCACCAAAAATATCAATTCAGAGCCCTGTGGCCTTTTATGGAAGTCAATTCATACTCTTATAGTGTACCTCCTACCAAAGCTATCACTTTTGTGATGAAAACCTTCTGGTGTTAGTAAAGGAGTATATAAATCTCAAATCATAGGTTAGAAAGTAAAGGAAGAAAGCAAGTATATTTTTCTTACTATTTTCACAACATATATGACCAAGAGCAAAAAAATATACAGTATCACTGAAAGCACAGAATATCTGCCTGAGATTAAGCTTTATCAAGGAAAGGAAATATAGGACAAAACTACCTGTGCATCAGATTCCTTACCAACAGGAGTATAATTATTTTCAGCCACCAGTGCTCCTCCAGTGGAATAATACAACAAAATAAAAGTAACTGCTAATCACCTGCTAAGATGATGCTATAATTGTTTTGCGAGAAAATGAATGAGGATATGTGTGCAAGTCTCATGGAAAACACAGCTATATTTTCTTCAAATAATTTCTATTTGGAACCAGACCATGTTATTAAAATCTCACAAAAGAGAAATCACGTTTGATTTAAGTGACAGGATGGAAATGAGTCAGAGAACTCACACTGAAGTAAAGCTCTCTTCAGGCAGAATAAAATGAACAGGAAAGAGATCATGTTTAGGATTATCCATTCACATCACAACACAGTGTGAGGCAAAGTGTACAAAATGTAGTACGAGGGGATGAAATGTTCCAGTACATGGCCTATTAAGCATTCCTACATATCTTCAGAAAACCAGAGCAGTTCCAAAAAAGATGGACATGTTGCTGTTTTTATACCTTCCAGTTAAATATTGACTTCTCTAATTTACAAACATATATAGATACAGAACATAAATGTCCCATTAAGGATTTAGAAGGCCTTAATGAATTATCTCCTTAAAAACACAGCGTTCCTATTATCTTCCCACCATCAAAAACAAGCAAGTCAAAGCCTCCTTAACTTAAGAGAACACTACTACTTGAGTGATGTGCTGTAACTGGCATGCTCTACTTTGCACTTTGATACACTGATATGGCAAAAATTGTGTCATGAAGCAAAGCATCACCTTTGCAAGTACAATGCCAAAAATTCTCAAGGGATTCTGAAACTTACAAAAAAAAAAAAAAAAGTCAAATCATCACCTCCCCCTGCATAAAATATTTGAACTCACAAAACAAAACAAAAAAAAAAAACCCAAAGGCCCAAAAATTGAAGATCCAAACCTTCCAAGGCAGCACAGATGAGGAGGCTGCTCCTGCTGATAAGCCTCAGTTGCAAAAAATCAGGCACAGTCTAGACAAATATCAAAGAAATGCAACTTTAAAGTTGCAACTCTAAACCATATGTTCTGGCATTTCTGGAACAGTGGAACAGGTGGCAATAATACAAGTGTTTCATTGTACAGCCTTAAGGGGTTTCCTTGGCAGCTTCAATCAGAGAAACAACCAGTTGCTTATGCTACTTGATGCCAAAATAAAAAACAAACCCAAGAGCAGTGATACATGACTAGCAAAGAAATGCAAAAAGAGTCCACAATGTAATAAATAGTTCTATCAGACAGCAATGTTGCAAACTAATTTTGCACTTTATTAAGAACAATAAAGAATACATTATTGCCAGGCAACAACCAGCATGGAAAATAACTAGCCTATAAACACAAGAAAACTTAATATTGCAGCCCTTACTTAAATAAATTAACAACTACTATTTGTGTGAACAAAACTCTCCTTCTGAAACAAAAACGTAGGCAAACGAATCATGCTAGAATTAAATACAAGTCAAATAATGGGTTTTGACTGTTGCCAGAGCCTTTACTACTTTCCCAGGAATTTACATCTCAGGAAAACATTAGCAGCTTTTCTCAAAATAAAACAGAAATAAAATAGAAAAAAAGAATTTCAAAACAATTCTACAAACATCACTAGAGCTCACAAAATGTTGACACACTGACCAACTTTTACAGCCTTTATCTGAAAAGAATCATATTCTATGCCCTTCCCAGAAACTTCACTGCAATTCGACAGGTATTAATAACAAGCAGTTCAGAAAGTATTATACCCATACATCCTTATATGCATCTACGAATTATTCATACGACTATATATAAGCTTTTTGAACAGCACTATTGCATAATGTGAACTATATATGACTTTGTAAAAAGAATGTATGTAAAAGTGGGTAGACACAAGGCTGCAGCAGGATCCTCCCCAAGAGAGTAAGATTTCAGTGGCTCTGAAAGGATTGGAATAGGATGTTATTGGAATCGCTACTTAATGAAACTGGCAACAACTGATAGCACTGGTGGACCTTCCTTTAAAGAGTATGAAAGTCTACAGCAGAAACGACCATCACGGTTGTATCACCTTTTGGAATCAAGTAAGCAGAACTGGTCCCTCAAAAACTCTGTACTGCACTGCTACATATGAAATGATTGCTGTATTTAAGGGAACTGCTTTTCTCTCCTTGCTCTGAGGTTCTGTTGATTCTATTTCTTTGGTCTAGTTATCCCCCACAAAGGACTTGCTGTTAAATCTCAATGCAACAATTTCTCCTTATTGAGTCATCATGACCAGAAAAAGCCTTCTCTAGTCCACATATTACGATTCAAGTATTTAAGTCTTCAGACACAAAGACTTCAAAATGATAAGTCATACAGAAACTTAGAAATAAGAAATACAAGGGCATTTTGGAAAAAAAAAAAAAATTCTCAGGGACAAGGGATATTTGTTTTTTTCATCAAAGAGCTGCCTACATATCTCACTTGAAAAAAGCCAGTGGAGAGCAGACCAACAGAAATCCAACAGTTTTCTCCCAAAATACTGCCAAAATAACTTGTCCTGTCTTTTAAAATATACAAAAAAAGAAAAGGAAAAAAAAAAAAAAAGGCTGATTCTTCCAGGAAGAGAAGAGAGACATTTCAGTGACTTCTTTTAAAACAGGAGAAAGTAATTGTAAAAGCAACTTAAAAGACATTAATATGACTGCATAAAATTAATATCTTATATAGGGGTGTTTTTTTTAAATATAGTGTAAGAACCCCCAGATAGGAGGTTTTAAAGGATTCAGTAGAAAAAGCATCGGAGCAAACTGAAGATATTTGAAAGTACATGGATTATCTAAATTATGCAAAACCTCCTTAAACTCCCTGGACAGAAAGAGACAAGTTTAAATGAAATTACACAGATTTTATCTCATTATATTAGAAAAGACTTTGCAAGCTACACAGGAGAAGTGAGAATTTTCCTTCAACTGCTTCCTGAATTTGCAATATAAAAGATCAATATTATAAACCAAGATGAGATGGGTTTGCCATTATATCCATTCTGTGCTTATTTTATGATAGAATACTTGAGTTTCATTTGACAAATATGGAATAAAGTTACTACTTTTAAAAGCCACTGGAAGATCAAGATTACATATAAAGAAAGCATTTTGCAGAACTGTATGTTAGTCCATATTTGTAACTTCATGTTGCAGTTGATCTGAAGAAGTTAAAGGACTTCAGTAATATTGCTATTTAGATTTCTGCAAAACTATGTCTCTTTCCTTTTTATTGAACATTTTTAAATTAAAAGGGTTTGATGTCATGTGGTGGGTTTTAGTTGGTTTTGGGTTTTTTCCTTAAAGGTGGAAATGCTAACCAGAAATAGGAATAGGAATTCACAGAAATCACTTGGTGAAAAGACTTGAGTATCTGCCTTCTGAGGCCAAATCCACTTCACCACAAGTTCCAACAAAACCTTCCAAGATATAAAAATTTCTTTAGTTAAGTAAGAGAACACAAAACAGGAAGGATTTCATGTCAGCACACAAAACTGTAAAACTAAACTACTGAGAACATACTTCAGCTGCTTAAAATTTAAAATGAATACATCTACAGCAGAGGGAAGGCAAGGATATGAATTACATGTGCATATGCGAAAGGTATATTATCCATTTAAAAAGCAAGAGCATTTGAGATAGTATCTATTTCTTTATGTGTTACTTGGCATTCGTTAATGACAATGTCTTCAACCTCTTTTTGTTGACCAAGTCTCCCAGATCTCTCAGGATATGTACCAAAATACAGCATTAGGTTTTAAGGCATGGTTTATCTTTTTGCTTTCTTAAAAGCTTTTTTTATACATTTGTGTATCACAAGACTAAACATAAAGGAATGAGGAAAGGAAGGGACACGGTACAGCATATCTAGTAAACTAGAAAAAATACTGCTTTAATCCCGAGAGCAAGTGCTGCCAAATACCCAGTGTCAAAGAGGGTGGAATTCTTTTGATTACGTTAAGAATTGAGCCTGATCCAGAAAAGACCTTCTCACTAAGCAGAGATAAACCTTTACCAATTCATATCTCTACACCTTTCTCAACTGATCTCATTACTCGCTTTTCTAATTCCTTGTTCTTACTCTACCTCAAGCAGCTACTGATAGAAAAATAATGGTGTTTCATCTTTCCACAACTTCTGTGTACCCAATGTCCTGGAAGAGCAGAAGCTTCGTCCTAGAAACCTGTTTTCAGGCTCCAATTCAGAAGCTTTTTGCAATTCTTCAAACGAACTCAGAAAGTTTGATTTCTGAACTAGTTAAGCAAGAAACATAACAAAGTGGTGAGATGGTTTGTCCTTAAAACCAAGAATGGAAAAAGTGCAAACCAAGGGCTATGGGGACAGATGAGGCAGAGGAGAATAGAGGCAGGGGCTAGCACGTAGGATGGGAAGGAAAGCCATGCAACTGAATACACAGGCCTGAGTGCAAGTGACCCTGCAGCCAGGATGGCTGTGTAGGGCCCTCTCCTTATGCAAAAGAGAATGGTTTCAGACAAGGGTGGTTAGTGTACTTTTAGGCGGCCATCTCCCACCATCATCTACAGCAATCTGATGGTGCAGCTTTCCCTGATGCATGGGCTTTGTTACGAGCAGGCTGTACACACGGTCACAGCACCACATAAAAAGCAAAGGAACCCAGTTCTTCCAGTAGCTAGGAACGGTCATCGCAGTGGCCTCCTGATATCATAAGCCACTTCACTGCTTTCTGTTCTGGGCCCTAAAAATACAAGGGTTCCAGCAGCTGGCTTACCGTTTGCTGAGCTTTGAGCCTCCCTGGTGCCAAAAATAATTGGAACAGAGAAGACCTGGAGGAGAGAGAAGTGACTGCCCATCTTCGCATGGCACACCAGAGTGATGGTTCTCAAAACCACAAAGAGGAAGTGATACGGGAGGAGTAACATCGTCAAGAAGTTGTGAGAGGACACAGTCAGAACAGATGACTCAGATTTGCCAAAAGCACATTCCCTGCCATATAACATCATGCTCAGCTATAAAACCGTCAGACACCAGTTTTTCCAATGTAGCCATTGCTCAGAGACTGACTGGGCATTGGTCTGCCAGTGGGAGGTGGTGAGTGACAGTCTTTGCATCATTTGGTATGTTTGTTTTTCCCCTTCATTTATTAAACTGCCTTTGTGTCAATGCACAGGTTTTTCTTTCTTCCTCTCTTGCCATGGGGAAGTGAGCACATTACTGGACAGGAGCTTAGCTGCTGGCCATGGTCAGTCCACATTTTCATATGGAGAGAGTGTTTTTTTTTCCAGAGATCAAATCTATAGGACTTTATGGAAATACTAGTCTAACAGACACTAATAATTTATACAGTACTTTTTGGTGTACTTTTTTTTTTAATACCCTGGCACAGATTTAGGGTAAAAATGTGAATCTTTCTTTTAGTAGACATCTGATCTGCACAGCTGTCTACAGTAAGTGACTCAAACTACTGCTGTGACAAAGTCAGCAGAAAGACACCAAGACCTGGAATAAGCTGGGCATAACACCAGTTATAATCTTTGGAGTTTCTTCTCCATTAAGTTAACCAATTTCATGAAATCTCACCTCAAGTCATGACACATAACACTGCCACTAGGAAGACTCAAGATATATAAAGAAACCAGTTCAAGACTACTATCTGAAGCTCTGTGATTAATAAAGTCTATGAGGTTTTTTCCGTAGTTTCTGTATTTACTTTTTCCTGTATTTTCTACAGTATATCTCCTCACTTCAAGTGTGAATATTTGAGAAACCTTTGCTGTGTCATTTTTGAAACATTGACAACACACTTGGAGTGATTATATCAATATCAAATCTGTTTTCAAGTTAACCTACATTATTAATACAGACTTTACTTCAATAAAAGGATGACCTACATGCGGTGCTTACCTAACTTATAATGCTTCCAAGAAAAGTGATCAAAATATGATATCAGCATGTGTTCTGAAAAAAAAAAAAAAAGTCAATCCCATAATTGTCAGGTAAGTCACCATGACTACTTTTTGACTTCATCTTTATGTTCTTAATGAAAACCTCATCATGTTTTCCATCAGAAACTGCATTCCTCTGGGCAGTGAAGAATTCAGGAGCTTTTTGGATTAATAGGCATACACCCAGAGTCACCTGAGCAATCTCTTGCAGCAATACAGTTTTTTGGGTTTTTTGTTTGTTTGTTTGTTTTTTAAAAAAGCTATACATAAATAAAAAATATATTACAGATATCTTTTTACTTATATTATTTTTACAGCTCTGTTACTGATTACGACAAAGATGTTTAAGCTCACTTTTCTTCATCAAACACTAAGCTTTTAGTCTGCTGCAAAATGAGAATGCTTGATGGGAATATATGGTTTACTGAATGACATATCTACAGCATGAGGAAAGGAATTATTTGGCAGTTATAGGCATATTTACCCGGGAGAGCCAAATGCACCATGCCAGACCATCCATCACCATTTCTACTCCTGTCCACAGTGCACAGATTGGTCTTCCTATTACCCAATCTCTAGGTCACTAAAACATCTTTTCCTGCAAAATAATGCAAAAAAATCCTGAGGATTGCAAGTCATACTTTAAATGCCATAAATTACATTAGTCCCTTGTCTTTTGCAAAGTAAATACTCCCATTCTGTAACAAGAGCATTAACACTATTGAGAAATATACAAAATAATTTTACATTTTAAAGTATTGGTTTGAAACAAACATACATAATGAACCGTATTCCTTCCTTTAGCAGCTGATATGGAACAATTTCTGGCACTGAGGATAAACAAGCCAAGCAGTACCTGCTTAATTACCTGTGATCCTGTTTGGCATACATACTTCATGTAAAAAAAAAAATCCACACATCAAATTAACTCTGGTTCACGATACACAGTGCAAGTTAAATATATAGAATGTGTGCACATACGTAGGTTGTTGTTTTGATCTTCCTCTATACATATATTTAAATACTCAGACATGAATGAAATATAAAAACATAAGATAGCTTTAAACTAGCAAATAACTTGGCTTTAATTAGCCTTTCCATTAACTCCTAGAGGTTTAATATCACATAAATATTGTTCCATAGGGTTGGTTTTGAGAACTGGCAAAGCCTGACTGATTAAATTTCTCATAAAACCTCCCAGTATCCATTAAGTGCAGAAAAATATGTCCAAGTAATTTAAAGTGAGAAAAGGCTAGCCTAAGTGTGCTGTGTCACCAGACCTCTGGTGACTTTAAAAATACTTGTTTCTTTTGCAACCATGACATATGGTTGCCTTATGCACGTCAATCATTTCCAACAGCTATGCAGCCTTAAATCATAAAAATTTCAGAAAAGAAAAATCACACTGAAAGGTTAAAAAGAACATCTGACCCATAGCACCATGGGTCAGATTGGGGAATTTGTAAAGAGGTAGCAGGTCTTTCAAGAAGAAACAGCAAATGGATTCTACAGGAATTTTTGCAAAAACACAGATGGATTGAGGTTGGAAGGGACCTCTGGAGGTCATATGCTCCAAACTCCTGCTCACTCAAGCACAGTCACCTAGAGAAAGTTTCTCCAGACCACGTCCAGAAGGCTCTGGAATATCTCCAAGGATGGAGACTTGACAACACCCCCAAGCAGCCTGTGTTAGTGCTCGATCATCCTCCCAGGGAAAAAGCATTTCTTGATGTTCAGATGGAATGCCCTGTGTTTCAGTTTGTGCCCATGGCCTCTGGTCCTCTCACTGGGCACTGCTAAAAAGAACCTGGTTCTATCCTCCTCGCACCCTCCCTTCAGGTATTTAAATCCATTTACAAGATTCCCCTGAGCCTTCTCTTCTCCAGGCTGAACAGTCCAACTCTTTCAAAACTTTCTCATATGTGAGAAGCCCTATCTCCTCAATCATCTTTGTGGACCTTCTCTGGACTCTAATATGTCCACGTCTCTCTTGTACTCAAGCACCCAGAACTGAAGAGAGCATGCCAGATGTGGACTCCCCAGTGCTGAATGAAGAGGAAGGATCACCTTCTTATACATGCTGGCAGTGCTTTGCCTGTGGCAGCCCAGAATATCATCATCTTTGCAGCAAGGACACACTGCTGGCTCATGTTCCACCTGGTGTCCACTAAGGCCCCCAGGACATTTTCTGCAAAACTGTGTAGCCCCAGCACCTACTGGTGCTCAGGGTTGCTCCTGCAGGACTTTACACTTCTCCTTGATGAATGTCATGAGGTTTCTGTCAGCCTGTTTTCCTCAAAAATTACTCCTGCCCGGGGATTTCTTGTGGCTTATATCAAAATGTCCATGTAACTATTACAAGCCACACAAGCTCAGGAATGCAGCTAATGCATGTGTCAGGTTACCTTTGAAGAATCAGTTCTTCCAAATTTCAGGCTAAATCCTTGAATGTGTTTTCACATCTAATCATCACAGGTTTCAAGGAAGATAAACATGTACAGATTCCATGACCTCAGGCCCTAACCAGTTCTGATGTTTTAACATAAGTTAAAGCATTATCTTCCACTTCCTTCAAAAAAGTGATGGAGTTATTTTCATTCAGGCTATCGTATGTTTATTGTAAATTTTGTTTCAGTCTGATACCTTAGAGTTTCTCACATACATTCTCTCTTCAGTGACTATCTAAAACAAGAATATATCAAATAATGGAAAATAAAACGATTAAAAAACCTTTGACTATTTGTATCCTGGTAGAGCACTTGCTATGGTAAGCCTCAGAATAGTACAGCAAGGAGAAAGCAACATATTTGTGTATGTAGCTACAGAGGAGTAGAATAATTCAAAACACATTCTCATAAAATACACTAACAAGCCACATTTAAGAATGCCCCCTAATTGGCACCCACAAGCAAAGCACTCAACTACTTGAAGCCTGAGTGCATATTTTAACCTAGATGTCTAAAACAAGAAAATAAGTCAGTCCTAAACACACATGCATATCTAATGTCTGGGAATATTCTGAAATACAGTACTTATAATTTTCTTCATTACATTACCTAATATTTAAAGGCATTATTAATGTTAAAAACACGGTGAAATATCACTGATGTAATCAACCAGAATAATCAAAACTCCATTCATGGGAAAATAAACGTGATCAGTTTGTAATTAATTTCATATAACTTTTACCTCCATTTCATTGTATTTAGTCATCCACAGGGACTTCACTCATCATGGTGATTCTGTATGAACAAAAGTATTCAGAGGAAAACATACATGTATATTGCATCAGAGGTAACTCAACGTTCTTTTTCGCTAAAGAACAATCAGGAAGCTTATATCCAACTCGTTATCTCCACAAGAGACTGACATCTTACAATTTATGCACAAGCTCCATCATCAGGGTCTCAAATATATTAGTTGTGTTCTTATAGATTTGAACTGTACAGAGTAAGTAGATTTCTTCTTTCAAAATGTAATAAGCATATAATACATTAAGCAAGTTAGATGCCAGCTGCTTATCTCAAATATTATTTAATTCTTGGAGTAATTCAGGGATCTAAAACCTGAAGTAGTTTACTAAACTGTTCTATTTCCTTCTGAAATCTGAAACAGTACCTGTTTCCATTAGTTCACATGTCCACTTAGCTTAAACATGCTTTATAAAGATCCTTCTTCTAAATTTTAAATGTGGATGAATGTAGTTTTGAGTCTATACCCCAGATCCATGATAGGAAGCTCTTTCATTATCACTTGGAGTCTCATTTCACTTCAATCCACAACATTTTTTGTTTCCATGGAACATTAAGACCATATATTCTTTTGCATGCAAATAAGACCAAGATGTCCAATCACTTAGTTGAATAAGCACAAGTCAGTGTTTATTTCTGACTAAATTTGGATCAGACACTAAAATTATCAACAATCCTGAAGTAGGAAATCAAATCCTAATCCTCTTAAATCATTAAGAGTGTGACAGCCAATTCCTCCATAGGACATGCATCTTACTTACTCGGTTTTGACTTACATTCCTTTATGTCTGTTATAGGAAATCAGATGAGGTGTCAAACACTGAGTTTAATCAACGAGGAGACAAATAAGGATAACTGTAATATGACATCTGTTATTTAAGCCAGTACATTTGTCATACAAAGCCTGGCTCTCTTGAGCTACTTGCCAACAAATAGCACCAACAAAGCAAGATGCTCACAGAACTGCATCACTCCCGAGCTTCTTTTGCACCACAAGTATTTTCATCCTTTTTTTAGCATTGCATGAGGCAGACCACGCCACACCAAGTGGAGAGTCAGAGCAGTAATACATTAGCTGAGAAGACTGGGCACAGAGGGAAGAAGATCTTAATGGGGCAATCCTTATTTCCAAATTTACTAACTGTTTTCTCAGGTATTTACTGTTGCTTATGCATCTACCAAAGTTATACATTACAAATTAAAGCGATGGCCTAATTTTATCACTTTTTCACTTGGCACAAAGCAGTGATATTTCTAGGCTATACAGAAAATGTTGGTCTAAATTTACAACAGTTTTATAACACATTTGTAAAACACAGACTGTTTTCTGAGTCCCTCTTCTGAAAAGCAGTATCTCATCCTTGAGTGGGTTGAAGATTGTAGTTTTCATCTCCTCTGTTAATTAAGCACTAATGAAAGTAAGTGGTAAAAAGCCAGATTTTGAGAGCTATTCAGGAGCAATCACACTTTGAACAGTTGATTAATGAAGCATTAATAGTCTCTTTTAGTATAAAGTAGTAAGGGAAAAAAAAACCTAAACAAAAACCGACAGATACTGTTTTCTAAAATGTCAGCAGAACCAAGAAATACAACTATATAGTTGCACATACCTACTGAAATCAACTGTTTGGAGCATTTAGAAACCAGAAAGGCCTTGAAAAGATATCTAAAAACATTTAAATGTCAGGCTGGAAGGAAAGGTAAATCTCCAGTGACTCCCTACATTGTAGACTAACAACGGCACTGAAGTGCTACATGCAGTACAGCTATGGAAGCAGAAGATGTGGAATAAGCACAGAGCTGTACACAGAGATAGCCGTTATGCAGTCTTCCTGACATGTTGTCCAGTTAGAGGAATAGCTGCAATTATTTATCTGCTGCTACAATACTTTCTCATCTCAAAACTGTCATGTTTTTAAACTTGATAGCATGACCATTAAGTCTGATTAATACTAGTAACTTGCTTTTTCTGTACATTATCAACTTGTCCTGGAGGTTCACTCAGACATTTGTCCATCTTAACCACAGGAATGTAGTATGAGTCCCTGCCTTCTCCTGGCAGAGACATTGGCTCAGCCATAGGAACTAAACAGTAATATTTAGCCTGGTACAGGGTACTCTAGCGGAAGCAGTATATTGAGCACTTTGGCAGAAGCATATCATCTATGTAGTGTTATGGTGCCTGCAAGCAAGTTTTTAAGGAAAAGTTTTGTTTTTCTGTTAGTAAATCTTTCTTTTCATTCATGTCCCTTAAATTAGTGGAGAAGTCTGGACTTGGCTGACCAATGGACAGACTGTGTATCTATCCATGCACAGAACATGCCACAACCACTTAGGTTATCATTTCCCTTGTTTTCTGTTTCAGTCAACCAGAAATGTTTAGATGGAGAGCTTCAGGCACAGCTAACATTTATAGCAGGACAATTGTTGCTACCACTGTCTGGCTTAAAAAACCTGAATTGATACTACTCTTGTGAATTAAAAGTAGTAGCCTGATGATCATATTACAGAGAGACAGATGCATTTACAGAACCTCTCTTTGCTGTCTCACTTTCCTTGTATAAAAAAATAATAAAAAAGGCACATATAATAATACAAGCAACAAATATGCTAAGACCACAAAAATGCAGTACATAAAATGTATTCTAAATATGGAGATAAAGGTATTTGTAGCAAGGTACTTGTCTAGTTACTATTTTTATTTTTTACATTTAACTAGTCCTTTACAGTCTAAGTAAATACCAGCAACTTTTGGGAAGAGATATTGCTACAAAAACTGCTAATGGCCTCAACTCCCAAGAACCTTTCAAGCTAAACAAAGCAAACAGACCAAGAAAAAGAAAAGAAACATGAGCATCAAAAGGTGAATAGAGTATCTCAACATAAATAATAAACACAAACTGACCAAAGAAACTGGGAAACTCTCACTCACAAGTCCACTAACTACACTGCCTTGATTCAGAATAGCACAAATTTCTCTATAGAATCAAGACTTAAGGGTTAGCACATCCAAGCCTATCACAGGCCAAAAAAATAGTAAAGTTTATAACACACATTTAAACCATCAGTCAAGCACCAGCAAGAGGTCAGTTTGTAAAATCAAGTTTCAAAGGTCCTTATACACGGAGCAGTTGTGCTATAGGTCAATGGAATTATTTCCACTGATATCAAAAGCCCATGGACCATTTCCATTACGGAAAAGTAGGTTTTTCAGTGGAGGAGCTGAAGGTCAGCTCTCTTTAGCTAACAATCTGCTGTCAGTGATTACAATGTGGGAACTGCCCACACCAGTGTCCAGTTTTTAGCTTAACAATAGACAGGATCATATCTGCACAATACTGACAGCAGAAAATAATCTGGCAGTAGACTGCATAATTTATTTGTCATTGATAGTCTTACGCCAAGTATGTTCTAGATGATTATTGGTGATCTGTGACAAAAAAATATTTCCTGAACATCTTAGTGTTATGTCATGTGATAAAAACCTCATCTGTACAGATACATACAAGGGAGCACAGAGAGACAATGGCAGGTGTGGGAAACTGGATAATAAATACCCTGACAGGGCTGTCAGTGGTCCACCTCCACAGCTCAGATATGCATAAAAGAACAAGCATAGCCAGGAATCCGATGGATATCCTCTCCAGGGTGTCCAACCTGCCCCAGCACTGTCCCAGGAGTGCCATCAGCCTCATAATCCAAGTGTGATACCCAAGATGAACTAATGTGAGGCAGCTCTCTGGAGCACTTTTTGGTCTGAGGAGGTCACTGCCTAGGGGTACAAGAATACATTATAAAATACAGGGGAAGAGCATTACACGAATGTACATAATGTATACGTATGTTTGTAAGTGTGCAACACATTCTCAGCCTTGCTATTGATTCGACCTGAGGATATAGATCTGCCTCATCTCTATCAGGCTGATGGATTTGTCTCCCACTATCATTTAGCATTTTCCACGTAGCAATTTAAGCTCAGTACACTCCTATCCCTTTCTGCTTCCTTGTCCACAACATCTGTGCAAACATTTTTATTTCCTGAAAGTTTGTTGACCACCTTTTATGAAGGGTTGTACTTCCTTGTCGCAGCCCGCGGGAAGGGAGGGGGGAAGCTCTCTACTGGGTTAAGAGGTCGCAGTCCAGGTCTTGCCCGCCTCTGCGCGCTGGGTCTCCGAAAACCACCACAAGTTGCGGCGAACCGACTGCCCGGAGGAAAGCGGGGATCGCGCGGGGCCGCCCCCCCGCTAGCCGCTCGCAGGCGAAGGTGGCCACGTGGCGCCGGCCGCTAGCAGGTTGTGGCTGAAGCGGTAGCTTCTGGCTGGCGGCAGCAGCGGCCGCGAGCGGGCAGGGAGAGATGGCCACGCGGCGCCGGCCGCTGGTCTTCTGGCTGGGGGCAGCGGGCGGCGAGCGAGCGGGGAGCGGCGCGGCGGCGGCGAGCGGGGCAGCCGGGAGCGGGGCCGGGCCGCTGCTAGCAGAAAGGCGGGCAGGAAAAAGCGGCGGCGTGTTCCCTGGCCAGCAAGCAGGCTGCAACAAGGTGTTCGTTTCTCCCGGGGCTGTGACGCAGGAAAGGACGATCCAATCATGCACACAGCACCACGAGGAGGTGGAGAATGATGGCAGAGAGAGTTTATTAAGATGGCGACAGCCCCTTTATAGGGTTTGCCGCAGCCAATTCCAGAAGAGAAGGGAGGAGCCTGCCAAACACGGAGGCGAGGGGAGGTACACGTTACCAATATGGTATGGAGGGGGTGGAGACTTCCCAACATGGAAGTAGGAGGTAGGGGTTAGTGCAAACATGGTAAAAAGGTGGAGAAATGACCATATAAGGGTACAACAGTGAAACAATTTAAAGCAGCATGAACACATTATGAAACCTTCTGAAAACCATGAATTCGCAGTTCTTGCTTTTAAATTCAGTCAATCAGTTACATCTAGCCTTGTCCAGATTATTCTTGCCTCTTCCTTTATGGCTAAGTGAGTTCCCACACTTCCTCAATACACTGTATACACAAAACAGTATGCTATTCAGTTGTTGTTCTGCCAGATTAATACTTTTAGAAATAAGCAACAGTAACTCAGTGGAAACCTGAAGATTTAGCTCATGCAAAAGGCAAAGTGATTCAGAAAGATGCTTATGAAGGAAATGAAGCCTCTACCAGAGCCCTAGAACAAAAGAAATTTAAGATGACAAAAACATTGCCATTACCTCAACAATCATGTTACCTCCTGTTGAGGATGCCCACACATTCTTTTGTTATTTTGTAAGAACTAACCACAGAGAATGAAGCGTGAAGCCTGCTAAACAGCCTGGATCCATTTGGCTGGATCTCTCTTTTATGCATTGCTAGATGTACTTCCATTTCTTCAAAACACGAGAAAATATTTAGAGTTTACTTAAAAATTTAGAGTAGACTTGAAAAAAGCCACCACCCTGTACTCTCTTCAGAGTTATGATTTTCATGTCTTTTCTCTGTCATTCTTTCCATTCAGACATTTTAGGTCGTCTAATCACAGAACACAAACACTACTACATTTGCTCTAATCACCAACTACACAATTGAAAAGGCAAATCACAAAATAATTACATCTTAGACTTTATGAAACCAATGTCTGGGTTTAAATTCTCCAAATATCAGGAGAATATTGACTGAAATAGAAGGACTTCACTCTTCCGGTTTCTCTTCTAACACCAAACAAGATTAGTTAAAAACGGCATATGAAGACAGGCCATTCACCAGGAAAAAAAAAAAAAAAAAAAAAAAAAGGTGCAATTTGAAGTAAAATGTGTCAGAGTTAGGCCAAAATATGTTTCCATGGTCACAAAGAGTGAAAAAGATGTATATATCATTGAGCATTTGCCCACATTTGGCTAATAATACTTTGACAAGTTCACATGCAACAGTACAGCAACGTGTAGCACAAGATTATGTGAATTATGAATAAAATAATAGGTGACAAGCTTTCTAAAACAAAACGATCCTTTCATGAAACACTTGGTCAGTATTTGTCATATAAAAGAAATAAAAAAAATAGCACAACACATAGTGGTGTTGTATGGAGTGTTTTGTTTCTCTCTAAAGGTAAAAAGCTTTCAAAGAACAAAAATAACAGAATTGTTCTTTGTTTGCCAGACAAACACAACAAAGGTGTAAAAAAATCTATGTGAAGATCAGGACTTGATAGCAATCAATCAATGTAATTATACTTTCAGGTTATTGAGTTATTCTCCTAATTTTTTAAAAAAATCTCTTTTCCTCATTCACTCTTCTATTTTTATTAATAATTACCATTTTCCAGGACAACAATTTATGTGCTGAATACGCAGTGCAGATTGTCTCTGTTGTTTTAAACCACAGTCATTTTATGTTATAAAAGCCTGTTCCAATGGATTGATAATGTTGCATAGAGCAGCGTGATTTTTCGCATTGATTCCAATGAATGAAATTACAGTTCATAAATGATCTAATGATCCTGTAAACTGTATTTTAAGGAGTCTCTCTCAACTATGAATTAGTCTACAAACCATAAAGAAATCTCCTTTATAAGTCAGAACATAATGAAACTGGTGAAAGAATTCTCAGCAGACTATGTGCAAGTATTTTCTTGTTATTTCAAGGAGATACACAATTTTAACTTTTTGAGAGTGAACAAACCAGAAACAAGCTCTTTTCATCTAAAGTTTTCACTCAATAGAACCATATTTTTTAAAGAAGTCCAGAAAGTGCAAGAGGTGCTTCACTAAAACACAGGTATAATTCCTCTCCCAGATCAGCTTTCTTCTTTACCTTGTTTAATCTTTATGGATATTCTCACTCCCTCCACAGCAAATGAATAGATAGGACTTATAACCTCTCTTAATCACCTTCATCACAGTACACTTTTAGTTATTCTTATGTAACCAATACGTCTGTTCTTGAACAGGCAGGTGTTACAAGTATTGAGGCCATGTTACTGCGAATGCAGCTGCGTTGGGTAGGGCACATCGCCAGGATGAAGGACTACCGCCTCCCTAAGATTGTGCTCTATGGTGAACTTGCCACTGGCTGCCGCAAGAGAGGAGCCCCGAAGAAGAGATATAAGGACTCCCTGAAACAACATCTCAGCCTTGGCCATATCGATCACCATCACTGGTCTGCTCTGGCCTCCAATCGGGAGGCCTGGAGGCACACTATTCACAATGCTGCAATATCTTTTGAAAATACACGCAGGATCACTCTCGAGGAGAAAAGGCAATGCAGAAAGAACCGTGTCCTTTCAGTACCACCTGGGGAGCCATTCTGCTGTGCCTTTTGCAACCGGACGTGTCTATCTCGCATTGGCCTTTTTAGCCATCAGCGCGCTTGTAGCAAGCGTGGGTAGAGTCCTTCACAAATCTTCGTTCGCGAAGCCTAGCCATGATGATGATGATGATGATTCTCACACTACATACTAGACATTCAGAGATTTGTAAAAGTGAAATTCCTTAGTGGGTCACACTGCTTCCACAGTGGCTTAGATATCATTACTCATTTTTAGAGGAAGGGAGGTCAATAAATCGAGGCGGGGAAAAATTTCCAATCCAGTATAAAATTGCTGTAGCCATCAGCCTTCAACACATTCTCAGTGAATTATTCAAGCTATCAAAAAAAAAGCCATTTCCAGTGTTTACTTGGTCAAGTACAAAGGACACTCCAAAGTATAAAGAACTGAAATGGCCCCAAGACTAGCTCTGGAAATAACACCTTTACAAGATACAGGAAAGAAAACATAGGATTCCATTTGTTTATCATCATCAGGCACAGGGCTGCTGAGATATAAGAGCACTTTTTTTTTTCTTTAGAGATCTATTGAAGTGGTGATGCTGCTACAAAAGAGAAACAACAGAAGTTTGCCACACTTTTCAGAAAACTGAGTGTTCTACTGCAGACAGGTGGCAAAACCAATAATCATCACTACTAAAACACTGGTTTACATTTTCAGAACCATCCATATATCCACATTTCTGAACAGTAAACCAGTAAATTTTCAAGAGTTACAGATAATTTTTTGCAAACCCATAAATATTTTTATAGGCATCCACAGGTAGATGTCCTAGAACACTCCAACATTTTAAAAGCAACAGCAGATTTACATCAAAGATAACAGAGTAGTTTTTAAAGTAAGATACGCTTCACTTGACATTATGAAAGAAAAACAACAGTGTAGAATTCATAGCAGTAAGTGGTAGTATTGATTTCCATGAACAAAACCAATGACAGATCACTGGTTTTCAACATAAGTATGAGGAAAGTAGCCAAGACAGATGTTACTACTAGGAAAAAATACACAACAAGGTTTCACACTTCTGTTAACAAAGCTTCTGTTACCTGGCAAGCTGCTGCTTCTTTTTGGCCTTGGATGCTAGGCTTTCAGGCTGGGTTTTCTTCAGAGCTTGGAGGGAAAGCGTTTAGGCACAGAGAGTGAAAGTACAGACTAGTTCAATGTCTAACCATTTTCTTACTTATGGCAGCGACCAAAAAAACAAAACAAAACAAAACAAAACAAAAAAAAAAAACCACAAAAAAACCCAAAACAAACAAACAAAAAAAAAAAACCAAAAAAAAAAACCAAACCAAGGTTCCCAAAAAAAGTTTAAAAAAAAAAGTTGCTTTCACCTTAAGCTGTTCCTTTAGAATATCACACCTCCAATGTAATGCTCAAAAACTATATATTTATTAGGAGTCAACACATGTTTTGCAAGGTATTTACAATGGAAACCTATTCAGTTTAACCATCAGAAACAGAAAGGTGGTTATTTATAAATAGTGAACTGTGATTATTTTACTTAGAAAGCAAGTTCTTACAGCTAGAGAAAACTTAGAGAAATTCTGAGATGTAGCTCCAGCTTTGTGAATACCTACTATAAAGGCAACTGCCAACAAATCTCTTATTTTATTATTTAGAGTACAATTAGAGTTTGCAGGAGAATTTCCAAAAGCTGGAAGTTAAATATAAGAAATAAAAGTATAAAACAGTCCTAAAAAAAATAAATTATTAAACAAAAATTACACAAGGATTTCCCTGTTTTGTTTTGCTCTGTCAACTATCAAATTAACATGTAATATATTTGTAAAGGTCATAAACAATATAAAATTGCTTAATGTTACTGCTACATTGACAACATTAGTCATTTCAATGAATCCCTCAAAGTTCTCATAACAGTCTCCATGATAATCCTGGAAAAGTACATTTTATTAAAAAAAAAGGCATCTGTTCCAAGCCATTTGGAATCCGTAATGAGATTTCATTCTTTCCCCTTTCTCTAGGGCCCAAGATATAAGAGCCTGATTCAGTCCACTGCAGAAACAGGGCTCTGGCACAAAATTAAATTCAAAGTCCAAACAAAGATTTCTTCTAGCACGTTAGTCTCCATAATCCTTTGATTCTAGAATAAACCCTCACTGATCAGCTATATGGCATTCGAATTCAACAAATACATGCAAATACAAACCAAAAACAGACATCACTGAGAATTTCTGCTATCAACTCAGGGGAATTCAAGCCTGGCCTTTGAAGACCTAAGATGCAGCTTCACCACGCAGTAGACAAGATTGAGTTTTATGCAGTTAATGAATTTGGACAGTGGGTACATCAAAGTACTCCCTCCTCCCTAAGCATTCCTTCCACCGGCAGCTACTGACGAAGTTATTTCAGAGATCAGAGCCATGCATTAATGAAGACATCATTACCTGATAACACACTCATTAATACGTCTCAGTGCTAATTATTTTTGTCATTAGAAAACGATGATCTATGGCTACAAGTTTTAACAGGAAAATATCAGCAAAAATTACTCTGATCTTGTATTAAGCATACAACAAATGAAAATGTTTCACAGAATTTCACAGGGTTTAGATCCTGCAACAGGACTCCATTAGTGACTATTTTATAGACGGTGGAGATAAAGAGCAAATAACCTATCTCCCTGCTATAGAACTGTAAAGACTAGTTTACAAAACTCCTTAAAGGAAGTGTTGCTTTCTAGAATTTTGGCATAATCAAAACATTGTATCATAGAATAAGGACTTATAAAAGGAAATTGTTTTAACAAGACTTTTTTTGTTTTGATGGTGCATAATTCAGTGACAGCTGTGCTGAATGGGAGAGTCTTTTGGGTGATTTCTATGGACTTTGAAATAGATCCATGATTGTTTAGCTGTTATCATTGTGACTTTTATTCAACATAGCCCTGTTATGGGCCAACCACATTAAGAATGTATACATGGAATTTTACCATAATGCAAATGGACACAATAACCACAAGAGTGCAATTCAAAGCGTGTCAAGCCAATAACAATAACTCACCTTCTCAAGAAGTAGTACTGACAAAATACAATACTCAATAATTAGAGACTAAGATCGAAAAGCCCTTCAATTTCTGTTTCTACAACATGATCAATACTATATCATCAAAACCACACACTTTAGGCTTACTCTTACAGTAAGTCTGCAGAATATCACCAGCATGTCACTCAGTTGAAACTGGTCAAAAAAAGTAATTAAAAAAGAGAAACTGGCTATACTGTGTAACCATGGGGTCTATAACTACTTTTGATGACAAACATTCAGAATGGAACCTATAACTACTCCAGCACATATTCTGAAACTAAAGGAATATTTATTTGTGAGTAGTAAAATCTCCAAAACGCTCTTAGTAAATCACCTTTTTTCCACACACACGCCCATCTGATTTGTACGCTTAGTCTCCAGGATCTCCCCACTCCTTTTTTTGGGGTTTTTTTTTGGATTTTATGTCAGTTCTGGAGCTCCTGTTCTTTTCCCACAAGTCCTCCATGTATCAATACATCCATTCTCCAAAGTGCCTTAGAAACACTCATTCTGCAGGGGAAGAGTAAAATTGGCATTCTCATAGCCTAACATCAGTCCCATCAAACAGATTTGACATGGCTTTGCATCCAGAGCATTCAGTTGCTTCCAGGGATTATCAGCATGAAACACGCTAGCATGATCTATTTGCCCTTTTGAAAAGCTACAAATGAATATGAACAATTAGAACAGATCTAATCAGTCCCTAGGATTTTAACACAGGTCACAAATTTCTAATGTCCACATCTTTAATGTAAGATACAGGCCAAAACTAAGAATTTCACGGGGGAGACAGACCATGTGAATCTTTTGTCTGGAGTACAGCATGTTTTTGACAACAATCAAGAGGCTTTGCAGCCTGACTGTTAGACTAGAGGAAAGTGAAGGTAGAACCAGCTAACTTGTGGTCCAGAGATGGCAAAAAGGAATATATTATATCTTCTCCTAGAAATACAGGCAGCCTTGTTTTTTATTTCCTTCTGAAGTGAACTCCTAAAAGACAAAAACACATTAAGAAAGAAAGAAAGGGTAAAGAAAATAAAGCAGAGCTGAGATGACAAGTCTTATTCCTAGTCTCCACGCTAGTACTAGAACTGTTTTTGGCTAAAACCTGCCCTAAAATTACAGCCTTGCTCAGAGAAATATCATAGAAAGTTTTTGCCTTGTCAATTTAACATGAAATACATATTTCTGTGCATTTTATATACATACCAAATATATTAAAAAAAAAATTAGTGGCACCAAGACACCAGGTTTTTTTCTTTAATGTCAAAACCATGTGAAAATAAATATCACACTGCATTTTAGCTATGTTATCAAGCTGTCACTTTTTAGTTGGTAAAAGTTGCTGCCACCTACTCTTATTATCTCATGTTTTCCCTCCTTTTCTCAAAATTAAGCTGGTCACTATTTTCATAAGAATATTTTTTTTTAATTCTTTATTCTAGGAATCTAATTTTTATTCACTACACTGTCATTTATGTCATATTGACATTCCAGAAATTTTAGTGCTCTTAAATCTCTAAACAGCAAAAGAGACAAAATTTACAAAAGAGTTATTTTTCATCTTTCTAGCAAAATTTTAGGCTCTATTTCAGGGGTCCAAAACCTGGAACAACTAAGTAAAACTGTAATGCTAGAGAGGGTAGTGGGGTATTTGTGTATCAGCTCATAACATTCCTATCTTTCCTCTGTTCTAAGGTCAAACCAGTTGTCTTTCCAGTCTCTCAACATTTCAATCTCTTAACCTTTCCTTATTAAGAGTTGAACTCGAGGGTCCTTGTGGATGCTCTAAATCACAAGGTAGGGGTTGAACCTTATCACAGAGGATTTTGATTCAACTTTAAACTGGTAGCTCATATATAGAGGCAAAACACATTACAGAACTAGAACAGCTGGGATTTTTTATTCCAGACATTTTACTCTTTCCTAATTGATGAAAACTGACATTGAACAATCGCATTGTCTTAATAAATAAAAATGGCTCATAGGCTGCAGGTAACAGTTACCATGTGAATGCTTAGTAGTTTAAATAGAAAAAATCCTGAACTTACCAAGATTATCAGTAATAATGGCTGTCCTAGCATTTTTACTGTTTATCATCCAAATGCCAATAGTCATATTACACATATATAACAGAAATAAACCTACTTTATTTTTAATATAATTTAGCAATGCAAAATATGACAAACTTTTCTTCCTAGATCTCAAGGACCTGTAAGTCTCTTCTTCCACTTTTCACTTCTTTTGCAGGTATTCTGGCCTTTATCCTACCTCTTTGAGTACACTTTTTCTAATTTTAGCTCATTATTATCAAGCTACACGTTCCTTACCACATAGCTAATCCCAATAGACAGCTTCCTTTTCTTCCAACAAATCTTTATTCCAGGCACACAAGTAGTCCTTCAACCCAGACAAATGTAGTCCCATACACTGCAAGGATATTTCTGTAAGGAATTAAACAAAACAGATGCTGAGAAGAATACAGTTTTTTGACAGCATAATCCAGTCAATGGACAATATCAACATACTATATAAAAGGCACTGCAGTATGAGAACTGATTGCTTCAAAACACATCCACTGCTCTTAAAAATCCGTTTGTCCCAGAAGAGATTGTTTTGGTCTATGGTATAACATCTGAGTGGACTAACAGTACACTAAAGGAGGCAACATGCATCTTCCTGCACAGTACCTACACTGTTGAGTCTATACCTGGGGTGTTCTGTTAGTTTGTCGTCCTGAATACCTGAGATTTACTCACACCCATTCTTCCAAGCACACTAAGAGCTACTTACCATTACTATTCTGGAGAAGAATGGATAAAGTCACTATGGAGAGAGGATTTCTTTCAACTGTAGCATTTGTATCTTTATATTTGAATGGAAAAAATTATGTTACTGGAAAACACAAGGCGAAAACAGTTTTTCCAGTAACACCCATTAGAAACAGAGGTTTCTTTTTATCTCCTCTGATTAAACAGTAATCAAAAGAAGGGCCATGGAAGCATTCAGCGAACACCTAAAACACGCATAGGTGAGAAATCACCTGAAAACTCCCATGTCATGACCTAAATTCAGTTATCTCAACATAGCAACATTCCAACACCCCCAATCCCCACAGAAAGCAATAAACTAATTACAAGGATGACTAACAGTAGCCATTCTGTAGCATGGCTGCACTAGTTCTTCTCATGACAGAATTCAAATTCCTCCATTAAACCTGAGATAGTTCACACACAGTGTTCGCTGGGATCGTGTTGACTCTGAAATTACTTCCTGCTAAATAGTGGATTATAATGCAAAAGGCCAACCTAGGCTTTGACATCTGCTACATCTATAGTATTTTTGCTTTTTTTCTGAAGAAAGTCAGATCCATTTCAAGGGCAAAACCAGATCTCTGACACATCCTTTTGGCAGGAAGCAAGTTATAGCTTCATGTTTAAACATTCATATTAGAACAGTCATTAAAAAGAAGGAAAAATAAAGAGGTTTTTTTTTTCTTTTCTTGACTAAGCTTTAAAATTTTATAAGGCTAAACAAGGTGCCTGAACAGGAAGAAATTGCTTTCACTGAGATGATTGAGCAAGTAAAGGAAACAAACAACATGATTTTTTTAACCATAAAACTGCTATCAGTTCTCATTATTTCGAAAACTGGAAACATGCCGTTATAAAATTTTAAGCATGTTCTTCTGTAAAATTTTACAAATTGGATACTGTATTTAGAAGTGGTCTTTTAAGGTTTTCCTTTTCGATTTGCTTGTTCCTTCACACCAGTGTGTCTGCCTTAGCAGAAGATGAGTTTGGAGCTCCACCTACAGGTACAAGCCTAAAGCTCTCCTTGAAAAAGGTGACCAGCCAACTCACCAAAGTTTAGCTTAAAAAAGAAAGGGAAAAAAAAAAAAAAAAAGGAAAGGGGGGAATACATTTATTGACTCCAGTGAAGACAGACCAAAGGGAGAGAAAAATTGGAGTAACTGCAGAGCAAGCAGAAGCATAGCTCTACCTCTACCACACTACGCATCACTAATTATATCCCCAGGGTGATTATCTTGGGTTTGGTACTAGATTAACATGGCTACAGGTGAGGCTTTGTGCACTAGAAAATTTGATAGGATGGGTATTTCTCTGTGAAATCTCACTGCAGCCCAGCATCAGCCTCAGATGTTTCCAAAAAGCAGAACATAAAAGAGATTTAATTTTTCCTCTGCACTTCAGCTGTCTTTTGAGATTTTAGAATTCAGGAAGTCCAAAGAGTCGCATTTAAATGGTGTGGGTTTACCCTAGGTCTTTGAGCCTAGATCTTTTCAGTCAAGAGTGGAACATGTCAATGCATCTTCTCAGCTTCCATGCTGAAAACCTCAACATTATTTGATGAATACTGGCTCTGCAATTCCTCAAATTAAATCTGTTTTTATTAGTTTGATTCATATTTTTATTACTTACGCAGCAAACTTGCTTTAACTTATTTTGCTAATAAAGATGATTAAACAAAGAGATAAGAAATAATTTGATATGTAGCATTTGGTCTGTTGAAAAAAACAATAAACCTAAACTGGGTGTCTATACTATTGGACATAGTTGATAAATGTTTCAGAGTTGTACTGCCCCAAAACAGATCAGACATCGTCTGTTATTCCATTTTTTGAACTGCCTGATGCTGTGCTCATGGCAGGATAATATTTCAGGTGCAAGACACTGTTTACTCTGCATGGACTTGAATAGTTATTGCAGTTTCAGTGTTCTGAGATTCAGTATGCATCGTGAGCAAGATCACTATTAGCAAAGGTATTAACCCTGCTCATGTGCTCGCTAATGAAATGCAATTAGTGAGAAAGGACATGTGGCAGCTAGATGCTGCCTTGGTTTATGGCATTTAACAAAAATGGCATGACATTTTATTATTTTACTACCAATAGAGCAGAAAAAAAATTTGGGGCCTTGGCCAAGCTAAAGTCTGGCTAAGGCATAGCAACAATTGTAAGGTGATGGAATCTGTATGCAGAACTTCTTCATCGTGCCCAGGTTAGCTCTACTCTCTTGCACCATTTTAGAAAGTAAGTTCACATGAAAACCCCCCAGGTGAAAAGCAAGGCAGCTTGCTGGTTTGTCTCTCCCTGAGCACATTTTATATACAACTCTCATTTAATATACAAATTTATATATTAAATTCAAAAGGGTCATCTAGTTCTTCATATTTTGCTCACTCTTTTGTTAACATCTTATGCTTTAGAACAGGGAGTTCCTAAACTAACAGACTTCAAAAGGAACTGAACAGTGAAAAGATGCAGAGAAGATGAAAGATAATCTGTGGTCAAACCCAAAAAAGTCACAAATGAATAGAAGGAGGTTTCAAGGAGCCACAGATTGAGGCTGGACAGATGAATTTTTAAAAGACATAATTTCAAACTGCAATGGCAGGTGATAAGAGCAAAGGCTTCTCTTTACTGTGCTGTAAACAATGACACCAGAATCAACACTGACTTTTTCAATTCTATACACTACTACTCAACCAGCAAAAGAAAGAAAAAAGTTAGGCACTTCACATCATTCCCAAAGGAAATATACTTTTGAGTAAAAAATGCAAAACAGGAAGTGACTTCTCAGGCAAGTCATCTTGCCTCTACAGGGCTGCTTTAATTTACTTGAGCCAATTAATTAATGAAGTATTCAAAGATATGTCACTGAGCTGCAGTACCTCAGGGACACACCTGTGAACTTTCAATGTCATACAATTTAGACACCTTAGCATTGTTACTGACTAAATATCACAAAAGGGATGAACAGTGGAGATGAATATAAGATATGATGAGTAAAATTACAGTCAGAGAGAGTGTTCCAACATCAAGTCAGGAAAGTGACCACCACAGAACAACCATGCTACTTTGGACAGCATAAAGCAAAAATGCAAAACTGTACATTAGGGGACTAACACGGAACAAAATTGACAAGAGGATCAGTGAAAATTATTATACTGACACAACTCAATGACCATTGAAGAAAATTACACCCAAAAATTAAAGTCATTAAGGAGTTTATGGTAAGGACAAAGCAAATAGAGGGACAGGCAATCAACAGCCAATTGGGAGCAGAGAAGGCATTCCGTATGGGAATAGGAAATACAGACAGCTGGGGTAGGGTGGCAAAGTTGCAATGAAGAACAAGATAGAAGTGGAAATAGAAAGTTATGTTAATTAGTAGGACTTAGAGCTGTAGTTATCATTAATTTCTAAATTTTAGATTAAGTATATTACAATTTGAGACAACATTTCTGTGAAGAAGGTGGTCTTTTTTCTTTTTTTTTTTTCAAGTGACATATATGAACTATAGAACTAGGGAAGCAGAATGCTGCATATTGAGATAATTCCTCCTTTCCAATCTTCTTTTTTACATTTAGTATACAGTGCAGGTCCTCCTAATTAATTACAAATTGCTTCCTAAATTATTGCATGCATACTTTGCTGACAGATAACAGTTAGGTATTAAGATATTTAACTGATGTGCAGGGGGAAAAAAAAAAAAAACCAAACAACAAATTATGTATTCTGGAATGACAGTTATTTCTCTCATGTGCTAAAATAAAAATTCGTTCCAATGTAGTGCAGCAATAGATTCAGTGTTGAAGACAAGTCACAGGACATGGTCCAAATGAACTAGAACTGTAGAAGACACTCAGTTGCCAAGACAGAAAATGTCTGAAATCATAAACAGGTTTCCTATTGCAACTATGAAACATCATTCAAACATCCTGAAATAGTCAATAAATAGACCATCACAATTCCGGAGTCAAATTGGGATATTGATGAAGAGGTTTCCCTTTTCTTTCATTTCACCTTACAAGTTCCTTTAAATATTATTATTTAGACCTTGTGAGGAATTACACACGTGTATTCTTGCTATCTATGCTCTTCTGCAAATGTGCTATTAATTGACAAGTATATCTCATTCAACCTCTTTCAAAGTTGAATGACTTTCAAAATAGGCATTTAGCAGTTTTATTTATGAAAGTAATCACATTATGCAAAGCACCACTGCTCAAAAATATGCTCTATTGTACAGATGAACATTTTCTTTTGAAATCTGTACACAACTGTCCTACCTGCTGTGCTTCATTACAGAATACAAAATTACTAGGAAAACAAACAAAAAACAAGTTGCCTTTTCAACTGTGCAGAAGCTTTCATCAAAAACTGCAAATTTTTTTTCAGGAATATTATTCACTCCTCTTTTCTTCTCCCTCTGTAAATTTCTGATCAGTTTACATAATCACCCTAAAGACCAATGTGACACTAAAGGGCCGTGTCATGTCTGTACAAGATGAAAACACTGCAGCTTATCAATATAAGTAATAGAACTGTAGATTGCCCAGAGAAGTTGTGCATGTCCCCTGCAACCTGGTCTAGTGGAAGGTGTCCCTGCCCATGGCAGAGGGGCTGGAACTAGATGATCTTTAAGGCCCCTTCCAACCCAAACCATTCTATGATTCTGTGATTGTGCACCATACTGAATAAACACTGCACATGATTGTGCCAAAGTATAAACTACTCCATCTGAGCACAACATAGTAGTCCAGCTGGGTCCACCAGATGCTCTCGGCTGGATTCACTGGAAACAGTACCACCGCTCTTCCACTGGTCGAAGCCAGTGCCTCCTTCTTATCTTACCCTTCTTCATTTCTAATAAAAAAAACTGAAATCATCCGAGACGTTGCCATGCAAAGGAGATACTCTGTACAGGTAAATCATTCTCCAGTCTAGCAGGTCTGGGAACAGCAACTTTATCCTGAGTGAAGACCAGATGCAACAAACTGGCAATCACAAAGTTACTGTTTCATACAAAGAACAGTAAACAAGGAACAACAAAGAATAGTGAGTATCAGACTTGATGCCAGAACACCATTTGGTGAGCCCTGTGTTCACAGGGTTGTCAATGATTTAATACACTGCTCATCACAACAGAGCTTTATGCCTCACTATGCTTCTGCACATGCAGTTATTGAATATGTTACACTGAAACACCAGCACAGCCCCTTTCCCCAAGAAAGACAAAACTATCTCTCTGCCAGTCCCGTCTGAGAGCTGGTTGTTGATCTGATTTCCAGCCTGCCCAGTGCCATAATCAAAGAGCATTTTATTTAGATGTTAGAAGAAACAGCAGACATGCCCTTAAAGCAACTGCCATTGTCAATGAACATGGAAATAAAAAGTTTACAGTTGTCACTCATTTGTATTTTGATAGAATCACAGTCGTTAGGGTTGGAAAAGATCTCTAAGATCACCAGGTCCAACCATGAGCCTAGCACCACCACCATATTCAGCACTTAACCATGTCCTCAGATGCCATATCCACATGTTTTTTGAACACTTCAAGGGATGGTGACTCCACCACTTCTCTAGCTGCCTGTTCAAATGCTTGACCACTGTTTCCATGAAGAAATTTTTCCTAATGCCTAATCTAAACGTTCCTTGGCATAATTTGATGCCAGTTTCTCTCATCCTATCATTTGTTACGTGAGAGAAGAGACTGAAACCTACCTCTCCACAAGTTCCTTTCAGGTAGTTGTAGAGACCAATAAGGTCTTCCTTGAGCCTCCTCTTCTCTAGGCTAAAAAACCCCAGCTCCCTCATTAAACTTGTGCTCCAGACCCTTCAACAGCTTCATTGCCCTTCTCTGGACATTCTTCAGCACCTCCGTGTCCTTCATGTACTAAGGGGCCCAAAACTGAACAAAGAACTTGAAGTGCAGCCTCATCAGTGCTGAGAGCAGGGAGAAAATTACTGCCCTGGTCCTGCTGGCCACACTATTTTTAATACAAGCCAGGATGCCATTGGCCTTCTTGGCCATGTGGGCACACTACTGGGTCATGTTCAGCTGGCTGTCAACCAGCCCCAAAAGGGTCCTCTTCCACTTTCCAGCTTTCCAGCCACTCTGCCCCAAGCCTGGAGCTTGTTCTGAGACATGGCAGGACCCAACACTTTGCCTTATTGAACCTCATACAATTGGCCTCTGCCCATTGATACAACCTGTCCAGACCCCTCTGCAGAGCCTTCCTGCTCTCCAGCAGAGCAATACCCCCGCACAAAGACGAGCTCCCTCATGGGGCAGGCTGACACCTCCAGGCAAGAAGGACACCATTACAGGTTTGGCATTTTGCTCTCTATACACAGTCCTCCAACACTTTTCTAGCTTTGACCAGAGGAGTAAGCATTGTTCCCTGGGAGATCTGGCTCTACCAGAGTAAACTTAATTAGGTTGCGCTGCTCAGAATACAGCTATTTAACTTAAACACTATATAAACAGCTATAATAAGTCTAAACATGGTCTTAAACCATACTTCTAAGTATTGTTTTGTTTTGGCTCCTGTCTTTTGATATGCAAGTTTCCCCTCGATTTTTTTCATACAAACATTTTTCAAGACCTCCTTTGAATCTTGCTAACTTCTTGGCTTTAGAATCAGCCCATGAATGACTCTAATTGCACAGTTTCTGAAGTCTTACAGCGTGTGCAATATTTCCTTTTAACATTTTAAACATCATTCCATATTTCACTAAAAACAAACATTAACAAAGCATATTTTTCCTGTTTATCATCTGATTCAATATCTCACTTTCTGTTCTCAGGGTGTCTAAATAAGATTTAAGAGTGATTAACTTCATTCTCTTGCCTATGAAGTATTCCTGTAATCCTTTTCAGTTGATAACTTGGGTCCTCTTTTGATGTTCAAGGGGTGGAAAATAAACCATATTTGAATCTTCAGGTGGCTTCTTACAAGACTTTCTCTAAAAAATCTGAGACGCTCACAATTTCTCTTGATCTTCACATACTGTGCTCTTCTAGCTACAGTTGGGCAAGTAGTTCCCCTGATCAATAGCCCAGTACAGAAAGTTATTGGGGTTTACCTCTTTCATTGCCCTGATAATCTTTAATCTATTCATTTTCATTAATCTCCCTTCTAAAATAAGTGAGCCTATTCTGTCCACATCCTTTAAAATGGATAACTAAAATTATTTCCATCACTTTCTTCACAACTCAGTCAGTACCTATAAGTACAAACAGTAGTCCAGATGAAATTGCATTTAAACTTTTAGAAACTGAAAAAAAAAATTCTTTTTATGGTTTATGCATTAGACTTATTCTCTTTGCTGTATTCTATCTCCTTTATCAGACAAGTTGAGACCCCATCTGCTATTTTTGACTAAATGTGAGAAATTAGAAGTCCTTTGCAGAACACCCACATTGATGTTCGGGTTCATCAGCGACACTATTCATTTACTACAGCACAGGAAGACATATGGATTGTTCACACTTTTTTTCCCTGCCTTCCACAATATATTATTTTGCCTTCAACAGTATTTAGAGTAACATTTCTGTCTGAACCTCTGCTTCAACACCTTCCACGTACACACAACAACCTAGTAGACAAAGTCACTATGTGACCAAGAAAACACCTTGTTAAGTACATATTTGCTTTATAATTATGAGCTAACTAAATGGAGATGCTGAAGTATTTCACACGCTAATTTTACTAAATTATCGTATGATTACATAGGTAAATTGACATCTGCAAAGTTGTCTGAATGCCAGACAAGCCCAGCAGCAACATATTGTATAAATCCACATTTTAACAGCATGAAGCTTATTCCCACAGGTCTACTATTCAGTTATTGTTCCCAATCAAGCTGTCAGTATTGCTTGGTGTGATTCAGGTGCTTATATGTGCCAACATTGCTATATTGTCTCAGTCTGAAAACAAAAAAGATTAGAATACACCTAAACAGGGAAAATAGGATTATCAATTCAAGTAATTATACTTCAGTATACATCACCAATAAACCATTTAACTCAAATTCTTATCCTCATATTCACATCCTTATTGACTTTTATTTGTCCCTTCTAGGTCCCATTTCTTTTCACTTTCTCCATGTGAATTAAAGCTGTATAATTTAACATATAATATCTTTCATGTTATTAAAATTATGCATAACAGTTTTTATCTGTGAGATATTTAATCACAATATTTTGTACTCAGCATAAGATCATTTGTGTCTGAGTCTCAGAGAACTTTAGAGACATCAACAGGGATTTCTAGCTTTTTTCCTTCACCAATATGGGGAAATGTAAGACAAAAATTAAAGTTAAAAATTATACAGTCAGGCATTGGTCCTGCCCAAGGGTCCATCAGCTGTGACTGTATTCAGATGTGCATGGAATTCATAGAGGCTTTCTGTGAGGGCCAGATATAATGCCATAAGATACTAAGGAAGTAAACAAGCTTCCAACAGGGATAGGAAAGACAATCATATTCCTTCTTCAAGCATTGTCCCAAAAGGCCTTAAACTCTTCATGCTCAGTTGTTAAACAACTCTTTACTTCTTTCAGTGAAGAGTCTCCTTTCAAGACAAAGGCCATTGGGCTTAGTTTTTCAGTTTACTGCTAAGGAGAGGCAACATATGTACTAGAAAAAGGACAGTCACATGTCTAACGTTAAGAGTTCATATTAAATAAAATATAAGCAAAAAAAGGGACAACGAATTAGTCTACATGCTGATTCCACAGCTTGTTAAAAAATTGCCTTGTTAGTGGTTGCTGGGCTTGGATATTTATTTTAATTTAAAGTAAAGCAGTATCACAGAGAACACTGAAACTTCAAAATCCATTACCAGCCTCCTCATCTACAGTTTTGATTTTTACATGGCAAGTGATAACTCAATTAATTCTCTTTGGTAGAAAAGTACACATTAATAAAAAAACATAAGCAACCTACCACTGTAATTAGCTTTATTCAAAATCTGTACATGCGTGTGTTTAGTCCTCACCAAACAAGCAAAGCTGATATGTTCTTGATAATTGAGGTTGCTTCAGTTGGTTAGAGCATTGTGCTGATAGTGCTCAGGTCATTTGGTTTGATCTCCATACAGGCCATGCACTTAAAGAGTTGGACTCAGTGATCCTTGTAGGTCCCTTCCAACTCAGTTAAACAATTTTAAATGGGACCAAACATCATCGTTACCTCAGGTAAAAATGATAGCTTGGTTTCAAAGCCAGGTCTAATTGCTGCTGTAGTTTTGCACTGACTCCATCCAGAAAGGTACCTCTGCATATGCCTACCAATAGGAAGAGTAGGAAAGCTGAGTCTTCTCCAGTCACTGAAATATGCCACTACTAAGCCAAATCGCGCTTAATGGGGTGGGGTGGGGTGGGGGGTGTCCCTGTTCATACTGTCAGCACGATAACCTTGTTGCCATACAAGACATTCAAAGTTATGTTAATCTGCTTCCAGCAGAGCAAACTTTGATCACCAATTATGTATTACTCAGCACTTCCTAATTCACTGCAAAACCATGAGTGTTCTTAGTTAACAATAGCTGAAAGTGTGCTATGACTTAGTTTCAAGTGAAAGAGTAAACTCACACCATATCTACAGGCAATAATCAACTAGTTCTGGAGTGCGAGACTACAAAATTAGAATAGCAGAAAACAACTGAGCTTAGTTAGTTGTAGCTCCTCTGTAATTCCCAACTGTATTGACTCAAGTAAACAAAAAAAAAAATAGAATTCTGTCAGATTCTGTGCTCAAGACTGTTGGGAAGCCAGGATTCTACCTCAGATGCTAACTCTTTGGAAGTAGGCGTTATTCAAAAGAACATTTTCAGGTTAGGTATCCATCATGTAGCAGCCCAGTACTGGGACATCTACAACACCACAGAGTTTATACTTCCTGGCTGTGCAAGCAACTAGCCCTAAATAGCACCTAACCAGCCTAAATGATGAAGTTCTCCATCTGCAGTTTCTCTTCTGTGAATAGATACTGCAAATGAATGCAGCTGAGGGAGGAATAAAATGTATTTATTTTACGGTGGTAATCTTAACAGAATCACCCATGCTCATACCTGACAAAATGTTGGATTTGCCAAATGTTGAACAGGCATTTGTTAAGGCAGTTCCACAGACATTTTAAAAGATCTCATAGATAACTCTCTTTGCACAGTTTTCTGTATCTCTTTGTTGGCCAATGTTTGTAAAAAGTAACACATGCTATGGCTTTCTTACATCATCTTTTTGGCACGTTCTTGATATGCTTCTACATTCATTTTTGTCCTTCACATATTTTGTCCTTCACACATTCAACTACCTTAATGGAAATTTTACATTCACTGTTTTTAGTACAATGTATTATTTTAGCAGAGCAGTCTGCAACCTAGTTCTAAAAAATAGTTCTCCTTAATATTATATTGCTGTGAATTTATTTGGCTGGCAGTTTAGTTTGAGTTTCTACATATTAAGGAGGATGGTACTTCTTCCCTTTGGTAAATGGAGGTCATTTAATATCATCTACCTGCACAGATGCGTGTAGAGAAATAGATAATGTCTTATGGTTTACAATGTACTGTAGTTCTATAGAACTCTAGAATTCTACAGGAGTATAGAGACTGACTATGATTTATTTTTTTTTATGTGGCAAGATTAGAATTAGAGGTCTTTATCTCCCTGAATACATGTATTCTACTGAGACATAGCTGAAAATAAATTTCACTTATTCCAAACAAATTACTTGATTACGTCCCCAGGAAAGGTGCCACCTTAAAAAAGTAAATAAATTCCATTTGACCAACTGCAAAATCACAACCCAATGTGTAACAAAATTATTTAGTGCCAGGGTAACAAATGATGTAGGACTCAACTTGTGAATAAAAAGAAGGAAAAAATTCTTGGTATAATTAAAAAAAAATTGATATTCACCGTCTATTGCTAAACATTCAGATATCCTGTACTGATCATTAATAACAATCTCAGTCCCTGATCAAGTTCTATCAGGGGACATTGCTTAGCACCATACAAATTCCATAGAACAGGGAGCCATAAACAGTGGGTTTTTTCCATTTTATTCTCTCCCCACCGCCCTCCCCCTTCTTTTCTTCACCTTTTTTTAAAGAAAAAAATTATCCAGAAAGGTTTCTGAGACATGACTGCTGCAACGTCTGAGCAAAACAGTCAAAGGAAATTGGTATAATGGTTATTCATTAATTTCTCTAGAATCTCTTGCATCCTTACTTTTGCAGAAACCTAGCAAAACTGCCCACAAATAGTCCTCCTTTCCTCTCCATGCAATGTCCCTTCACAGAGATCTTAGCAACAGGAGACTACAAAACAGTCCATTGTGCAGTGCTCTCTGACTGCAATATCCTTTTTTTTATGAGATGCAAAAGGAGAAGGAAAGCAATTTGTAAACGTTAAGGAAGAATATATTTATGACAGACACCAGGGTGGAGAACAGTCCTGAGTCTTATCCCCTATTCACTGAACTTCCTATACCAACAAAACAGTACAATCCCAACCCTTTTTGGTGTCAGAGGCAAAATGCTCATCTGTTTTTGGAGGCAGGCTTTCACCCATCAGCAGCAATCACTACCAATCTGTTCAGCACGCACAGGAGAAATAATTGTGATTTAGAGGTTTCAGTGCGCTACTTGAATTTTAGGATCACTCTTGATCTACTGCTTTGTTTTTAGAACCATGTCTTCAAGAAAGCTCATTGTTTTAAATGAGTTAATTGTTGTGATTCAGCTCTTTTAAAACAGTTTGCTCCAATTGATCTTAACCTTTAAACATTTATTGCACATACTTTTTGTTTCACTCTTACACCACTCTAAAAATCCGTTGATTCTTGTTAGCTATGGGCAATGCACAGAGGAAACATGCAACATGGGTACAGGAAAAAAACACAAGGACAGAGATAGATGCCATCCAATGCCCTCCACAGAATTGCAATTCAAAACCCATCACATCTGTGTAACTTGAGGGAAAAAAAGCACACACATCCTAGGCTTTGAAAGAACAAAGGGACAAACATCGAATGATATTGCCACAAGAAATGCTGAGTATAGCCTTTTGTAGCAGTCACAGTAAGACACAAGAAAGATGTTACCTTTACCTTCAACAGCTGGAAAAATCCTATGCCTCCAAATTGCCACCGCATACAAGGTGTGAACTCTTGAAGACACAGGTAGGTATTAATCTCTATCATGCTAATAAGAAGAGATGCCCTAACCTTCAACTTAAAGGTTGGTAGGGATCAAAAAGGGAGGAAGAGAGGGAGGAAGGAAGAAGCATGGAAGAAAAGAGAAAGGAAAATGTGAATGAACTAGTATTGTACATCACAGAGTTTGTGAGAAACTTTCAGTTCAAACATAGAGTAGTCAGAGGTCCGTTTAAAAATTATGAATGAAAATGCAAGAATAGAGAAACAGCTCTGAACTCAGCAGAAGAGCCATTCCCTTATGGAGGGGTGAAATGATGATTGATCATCAGTAGAATTAGTTTTAAACTGGAAATTTAACTTGGTGCTTTGCTTTAAGCCCAAATTACGCATTACAGCACCACCTCAATGTAAGCCTTCCATACTTTTCTGAATACTCTTCAATTTTTTAGAATTGTTATTTAGAAATACAGTAAACAAGGAGACAACAAAGTTAAAAAAATAAAAACCATTGAAATTTGAAATTAGTAAGAAGCCACATTGATCAACATGACTTGTCATCAGTAGAAAGACACATTTGTTCAGGAAAGCATCCCCTTGGTGAAAGCAGCACACAAGAACATTCTTATTTTTATGTTTAAAGTTTTAGTTAGGCATGTGTGTGATACTGCCTCAACAAAAGGCAGATATCATCCTCTATTTTAGGAGTTTCCCACATCAGTGTCTAAGGCTACATACACAGGTATGTAAATGCCATTCCGTATTTCAGTTTTATTTAAGATGTTTTGTTTTCATGTTACAACAAATTAAAATAAGCATAATGATGTAATACAAATAATTTATTTATTCTAATGTTAATTATATTGCTCACATATCAGACTTTTTAATGTGTTACCCTTACTTACACTGCTACCAAGGGAGAGTGGTATGGAAGACAGTAACATGCCTATGGAATATTGAAATGGCTGGCTGGCTGCTGTTGCATTAACTCAAGGTCATGTGACTGTTCAGTCACTTCTAAAATACTCAGTGATCCCAAAAATACCTTTGTCTTTCATTCTTGTATAACTTGATGCTAACTATTGCCTACCCTACATTCTCTCAGCATTCTACATCCTGTTACAGACAGGTAGGGAAACCACTGCTCCATGTGTATATATTTTGGTGCACTTCCATAAAGCTACATTAAGCCTGAGAGATAGTTTCACACCAACCCATGATACTCCATCCTATCTCCCTTCACAGGTTTTCTGAAAACAGCTAGAAAAATCCCCTAGATGGAATTTCCAGATTTTACACTGAGGTCTACTTGTAGATTGTACTTTGAGATTCAATATCTTTAGTCCAGCACTCTCTCTTCATGAAGATCAAGTCATGCATCTCACCTTCCTACCATTACACACCACATCACCTCTCCTCCTGACAAATAGTCTGTTTTCAAAACCAGACACAAGAGCAAACACCTTGTCTTGAAAACTATAATTTCAAATCTGACTTTCAGCTGTCTTAGGTATTACAATGAATTCCACACTATTGAAACATGATAATGAGAAAGGGTTAACGCAGTTAGGAATATCTGGATAAGCTCTGCTGGCAATAAAATAAAACAGGAGATTTTCTACCCTTCCAACAGCTTGCAACATAAACATTGTGCAAATTCAGGATCATCGATAAAGTAGACTCTCAGCTGTTTTGTAGATGTACTGCTGGATGGAACGTTTTTCAGACACTGAAATGGGACAAGCAAATTAATACTGAGCACTCCAGTGAGGCAAACAAAATGCTTAACATTAACAGATTTTGCCGATTCAGAGACTGAGGCTTGCAAATAAACTGATTACAGAGAGGAGATGGATGCTCTCTTGATCTCCCAAGTGCAAACTGTATAACTCAGTTTATGTCACGTGGCACAAACAGCATTCTCCATGCCTGTTGGACTGCTTTATAACACCCCTGATGGCCCACTGTTTCACTTGATTTCATTTTGTTTCATTTTGCTCGACTTGGAGACTGCAAGACAAAGTCAAAGGTGCTTGAATCCAATGCACTTAATGCTTCACCACATTCTCAGTCAAGAAATCATCTCAACAACTAATACCAATTTCTAATGGCTAACTGACAAGTTTCTGATGCTACTCTACACAGCCCCAACATTCATAAAACCTAGTTTAATAAATGAATATAATGTCCTGGGGTCCATTTGCACATTGCTGACGCCCTTGGTAGGGATTAAAGAGATTCCACTCTGTTATGGCTTGAACTAAGACACTAAAGTATGTACGCTGCCCAGATTGTACATAACACTTATTTCTCACTACTAAATGGAGTAAGAACTGAAAAGTAAAATCAACAGCAACATTAATTCCGTCCATACAAATAGTCATGGAGGAACAGAAGGCAAACTGAATTTCTGCATTTCAGAGTCCAATTTGTAAGTTTTACTCTGTATTAATTTAAAACCTTACTGGTGCACTGACTTTATATTTGTCTGTTGCAATATGCTAACAATTAATTGAATGCTTCTGATTAAAAAATCCAAGTTAAAAAAATAAAAAACAAATGTTAGTTTCAAATATTAAGATGCACAGGCAATGGAAGCACCCAGTATGACTTTGTGGAAAAACTTTTTCTCACTTCTTACCTCTTTCTAGATACATTGCACAGAGAATAGCGAACCTTATATCTAATGATTGTAATGTCTCCAAATCAAGGGCTGTGTATCAAAATGATCTTTCTTTTCCACTTCCTCCAATGTTTCAGAATCAGAATAAAATGCAGCCAACTACTAATATCACCTTTTCAGACATAACTTCAAAAGTTAAGGTAAATCAGGCTAAAGATGTTAAATTGCAAGCGTCATGACATACATCTAGAAATTCTGTGCTTGCATCATCACAGTAATTTTAAAGGACAAGATATAGTTTTCTTTAAGCCAGCAAATCACAAGAAAATTTAGCATCATGTCGGAGTAGAAAGGAGCATTTAAGTTATCAGAGACAATGCCATGATTTCACAGACCCTAAAGATTTTTCTGAGAATGGATTTGGAACTAGTGCTGTTCAGATCAAAGGCATACCTTACTTCAGAAAACCAAAGAGTTTTTATGAAAAGGGAGCCGCTCAAATATAAAAGCCTGAAATTCTGGAGACTTAATGATGGATATTGTATTTACATACAAAAATACAAAATATGCACACATCCACATGCAACTGGATGGCATTTTGCAAAAAAAAAAAAAAAAACCAAAAATGCAACCATCAATAAAGCTTTTTACAACTATGTAAAGACTCTTCTGAAAGATTAAACATATATAGAATAGTCATGCCAAAATAATTTTAAATTCATTTACTAGACAAGACCTATATAATCATATATTCACAAATGAAGAGTAAGGCAGTCATTACATACTTCAATCAAAAGATAAAGAACACAACTATTAATGTTAATGGATTTCAATCTATTGTATCTATGAAGTACAATAACAAAAAAAAAATTACCCTGCTATGATAAATGCATTTTACCTTGAAAACTTTTGTGAAAACTTCAGGCAGATTATCTGCTAGTGAATTATTATTTCCCTGAGGCTTTGCTTTTTTCTCCACTTTTGTTTTTTGTTTGCTTTCTTAGGTTTTTATTTTACCTCTGAAAAGGCATGAGCTCTATGCACAATTTATTTTCATCATTTTGCTTAAACCATGCAAGAAACCTATTTCCATTTAGAGAGAACAGTCAAACACTATAGTATAATAATTCATTTCACATAGCTGGAGAGAAGAGACTTAATGCTAAACTCTATGCAGTGATTGTCCTGTTGATCAACTTACATGACATAAAGGTGTCTACTTTGAAGCCTTCAGCTAAAAACCACTTTCAAGAACTCTCCTATTTATTATAACTGCAAGTTAAATTAGACCCTAGAATAAGTGCTATACATTTTAGCTATTAATACAACCAATTAAAACATCAGTATTAACTGCAGTACTGGTAACGAGACACCACATTCTCCATGTGTTTCTCACTAGGTATTTATTTTTTCAGAAAAGCCTTCTGTCCCCTCAGACATTCTCCTTCTCTCTCTTAGCTGCTTTTATTGCCAATTAATTGGTAATTGGGTCAAAGTAATGCTACTTATGACTCACGTACCTCAAGTATAGTGATCTAACACTAAAACAAAACTAGAAATGCTTTAATTGCAGTATGTCCATTTTAATCGAGCTAAATCTTGGAAAATAAGGTGGATGCTTGACCAATAGATTCTTCTGAACCAACAGATTTCTCAGTGACCAGTTTCTTCTTGTCTTTTTAAAACAACACAGTATTTCTGTGATATATGTGTCTCCTTTAAAAAACATATACTCTCTATTCAGGATTAAAACATCTGTCACCTTGCAAACTAGCACCTGGAGTAATCCACAGTGAAAGGCCTTTTCTTGCTGCCCCACAAGAAGTCAGC
The DNA here is from genome assembly GCA_013396775.1 of Cephalopterus ornatus. Lineage (NCBI taxonomy): Eukaryota > Metazoa > Chordata > Aves > Passeriformes > Cotingidae > Cephalopterus > Cephalopterus ornatus. The sequence continues at coordinate 257,357 of VZRE01009253.1, forward strand.
TTCACAGAGTTGAGGACTGCTAGAAATTACATATGAAAATGAAAGAAACTCTACTCAAAAAGGAAAAGTAAAGCTTCTATCTCTTCCTAAGTGTCAGATCCAGTAGCTGATGATGTTCCTAAAGCTATAGTTTCAGTACTTCATCAGCTCCTCTTGTACGTATTCCAAAGTGGCCATATCTGTTGATTTTGAATGCTACATGCAGCAAGGGAATGACACTTCTTAAAGAATCAAAGGGGTTACTGATGACATCTTGCCTTCAAGGGGCTGGTGGTGATAACTTAGTCACACTATTTCATCTCTACCATGGGAACAAAGGAAGAGAAATGTACCACACTACTATAAATGATCACCAGCTCTGATGATTTAAGCATTATCTAAACATTGTATTGGCTGCTGAAGGGAAGAAACTTTCACCCATAATCCATGCCCTTGACCACAACTGTTCCTATAAGAATATTACAAGGCTTTTAATAAGACTGAATTTTCATTCTTGGAAAAATGAATCAGTTCCTAGAAACTTCTTGAAAAATATTTCATCATTTTTTAATATTATACATAATCACTATTTGAAAGCGTTTTTCCTTTTATCTAAAGCCTATATAGTGTGCACAGCCAGTTGTTTCACAAGTCCAGAAACTCTGAAAAGTTTACATTCCTGATTATTTTTTCAACCTTTTTACATTTACAAAAGCAGGGCAGTCCATCCTAAATCAATTCTTTGAATTCACTTTTTGGTTTTGGTGTTCATCCAACCTCTCAATAAGCATGTAATACTTAGCACCTCGCAAAAGACACCCATTGCTTCCAAGGTGGCCAGATATGCATGTTTGCAGCAAAACCTGCTTGTGTACACTCAGCAGGCAAGGACTGAATTGGTTTCATTTTCTGTAAATGACATTACGTCCAGTCACCCCTGCTATACACCATAATTCTTTTTGCAGATGCATTAACAAGAGTCTTGTTCCCTTCTCTCCTTCACCCAGTCTATGTTTTAATTTCAATACACTCATATTCTGATTGACCAAGATAAAATAACAATTTTTTGATATATAGGTAATTGTTAAAATTGTTTTGGTCATCTAGTAGCATGATGCATATAGTTACTACTCTAATGTTTTCTGTCTTTTCAGAAAGCATGTTCTTTGGCTCTATTATTGCCAGTAAGCATACTTCAAACATTCCTTATAACTGCCTGTGATTTTATAATTCTCCAATTTGTTTTCAGTCCAGAAATATGAAACCTTCTACATGTAGAGATTCACTAAAAGAAAAGCTCAATTTTGGCTCTACAGTAGTTTAATATGTTACTTATCTGCTTATAATAAACAGCAAATGGAAAGTAAGACAGCAAAGTCTACTGCAGCCTTCTTAGCTGCATCCATACAGTACCCTGGAACACATCATTGCTGTGCCAAGAACAAACTGGCTCTCCCTGTTTCAGAATCATTGTTATTAACAATGTCAGGCCACAAAACAACAACATACAGGAAGGTGGGTACAAGTTCAGCCTTGAACTAATCTTTCTAATTTGCAATATTCCAAAGACATGGAAAAGAACTAAGTTTAGAAGAAGGGGGGCTCTGGATGTCTAGCAGAAAAGGTTAAAACTGATATCTAATCCACGCTCTGATATATGATCTTCCCAGGCAACTTTTAGAGTTGCTCCATGAAAATGCATCAAAGAGGTGTTTACATCTCACCAGTGAACATGACTTTTGCTCTCTTTTGCCTCAAAGTTTTAATCAGTATTTCAGGAGTACGGCAGAGCTGATATTTACTGTAGATACATTTTAATTTTTGTTTGCCTTCATACTGGCAAGAAAAAAAAGTGGCATAAAGAGTGGCTAAGTAGAACCCTGAGGCTAATACCTTTATAGTAATAATGATGAACTGACAGAAAGGAATCATGTCTTTGACAGAAGTCTACACAAATGAATATGTGGGAGTCTACAGGATTTTTTGAAATGCTAAATACATAAATAACAAAACTACTATTAAACAAGCTTTGTAACTTTTAGCTTAAATCCATTCTTCTAGCCCATCCTATTAGTCCCAATAAAATAAACCTTTGACTTTAGAATGGAGGAAAATAAGAGTTATTCTCCAACTTTGTAGAAGTGTTTTGCACTTTACACAGTTTTGCTTAATGTTGTTTCTTCTTAAGAAGGAATCTGAGGTATCATCATCTACGGGTTTTTTTCATGCAAGAAAGCATGAAAACCGGAAAAATGTTCAAGTTACTGCACGTATTTTGCGTGTAGGTACCCAATATACATTTTGACATGTAAATAATGTAACAAATTCAGGGAACGAATGCAGCTTAATTTTTCTAGATAGCTTGCTCTAATAGATGAAACATCTCAACTAAAGTCCTAGAAAAAAAAGACTGTAGAAACACTGCAATCATTTACATTTTCAGATCACTGCATGTAGACAGAAGTAAAGAAAGTAAAAAAAAAACAAAAAACACAAAACTGCCTTTAAATGCATGTGTTAGTTGAACTATAAGATGCACAAAGTAAAAAAATAATTTAAAATAATTTTGATGGCTATGATCAGGGATCTCGGAATCACAGAATCACTGACGTTAAAAAGTGACCTCTTAAAATAACATAGTCCCAGTCCCCTGCTCAAGAGAAGTCATCTAGGGTAGGTTGTCCAGGACTACGTCCAGCTGACTTCTGAGTGTCTCCAAGGATGGAGAATCCACAACCTCTCTGCCCAACCTGTTACTCTACTTGACCCACTTCACAGTAGAACAGCATCCTCCTGTGTTCAGATGGAACTTCATATGTGTGAATTTTTTGTCCATTGCCTCCTATCCTACCACTAGCTCTGCTGAAAAGAGCCTGTCTCTGTCCTTTTCATTCGCTCCCATCAGGTATTTATACAGGTGAAGTTCTCCCCTGAGCCTTCTCAGGCTGAAGAGAGGGGAAGGATCACCTGCCTTGACTTGATTCTAGCTTTCTTTGTTACAAGGCTGCATTCACTGGGTCAGCTTCTTGTACACTGGGACCCCACGGCCCTTTTTTGCAGAACTGCTTTCCAGCCAGCTTGCCCACCACCTGTAAGTCATCCTTCTTGTAACTGCAAGAATATCTATTTTTTGATCCTACTCATAAAAATAAATGTCTGTTATGACAAATTCCTCTCTTACATGACATCTTCAATACCATGTATCTTCTGTTGGTCCCAAGAAATTACTGCAGAAAGAAAGCAGAAAGTATGGAAGCAGAAGACACCAGTAATCAACACTGCATCAGGTTTCTGTGATGAAAGAGCACATGAAAACACATTTTGTCCAGGCAGAAAGTGGCAAGAGTGCTTCTGGTCTTTTACAAGTAGTGAGAACAGATATTCAAAGGAGCGGGAGGAAAGTCTAACAATACACCCTCTCTATAAACATGCTGTGTGTAATAAGAAAAGACCAGTCTTGCACAAGAACCTACATGATCATCATAGGAATTCAAGAACAGCGGAACAATAGGAGAAACAAATGATGAAAAGTGCACACCTAGAGCCATAAGGTGCACAGAAGGAAACACAATCTGATGTATCAATTGGAAAAGAAATTGGTCCACTGACCCATTCCAGGGTGCACTGTACCAACACATCAGAAACCATTTCTTGGAGAGCGTAAGGACAACAAGAGGTTTTGACATCCAGTTGTGGGCATCTTCTAGCTCTTTCTTCATAAGGAAGAAGAGATGACATGGGTATGAAAGAATCCCAGCAGACAATATGTCTCACCTGAAGCTCCTTTATATAGTTCTTTTGCCTAAAAGACTTTCTAGAATTACATTTATATTTTCCATAATTGCACTGGGTTTGTGTGGTAATATTTGGTAGCACAAGGCTGGCAGGTGGGGGGAACAGACGGTGAGGCTAGAAGGGTTGCTTCTCTGAGAAGCTGCTAGAAACTTCCCCTACATCCAATGAAGTCTGTGCCAGCCAGCTCTGAGATGGATCCGCTGCTGGCCAAGGCTGAGTCTATCAGTGACAGTGGCAGCACCTCTGGGATAATGTGTTTAAAAAGCAGGGAAAACTGTATGAGAACCTGCAGCTGAAGAGAGGAGTGAGAATGTGTGATCAAAACAGCCTCAGAGACATCAAGGTCAGTGAAGAAGGAAGGGTAGGAGCTGCTCCAATCTCTGAAGCCTTCCCTGCAGCCTGTGGTGCAGACCATAGTAAGGGAGGCTGTCGCCCTGCAGCCCATGGAGGCCCATGGTGTAGCAGAGATCCATCCACCTGTGGCCTGTGAAAACCCCATACTGGAGAAGTGGATGGATACCCGAAGGAGGCTGTGACCCCATGGGAAGCCCACACTAGAGCAGGCTCCTGGAAGGACCTGTGGCCCCATGGAGAGCAGAAGCAGGTTTGCCAGCAGGACTCGTGACCCCATAGGAAGCCCACACTGGAGTAGCCTATTCCTGAAGGGCTGCACCCCATGGAAGGGACCTATGCTGGAGTGGGCAGAAGTGTGAGGAGTCCTCCAGAGGAGGAAGGAATGGCAGAGACAACATGTAATGAACTGACTGCAGCTCACAGTCCCTGTCCCCTTGTGCCACTGGAGGAGAAGAGGTAGAGAAAATTGAGAGTGAAGTTGAGCCCCAGAAGAAGGGAGGGGTGGGGGGAAGGTGTTTTAGTTCTCGTTAATCTGCTCTAATTTGTTTGGCAATAAATTAAACTAATCTCCCCAAAGTCTAGCTGTTTTGTTCATGATGGTAACAGGTAAATGATCTGTCCATATCCTTATCTCAACCCATGGGCCTTATATTTTCTCTACGCTGTCTAGCTAAGGAAGGGAGTGATAAAGCAGCTTTGGTGGGTACCTAGCATCCAGCCAGGGTCAACACACCACACCTACTTAAAAGTGTAAATGGAAATCTTATTTTATTAATGCCTGTATTTCCACAAATACCCTTAACTTCTACAGTACTGCAGAAGGGCTGCTTTAATGGGCTGCTCTCTCAAAAATATATGTCCTGAAAAAACTCATCAAGAATATGCCTACCCTGGACCACAAAGTGATGTAACTTAGACTTCCCCATAATGCACTGAACATTCTTTTCCTGAATAATGAATATGAATATTCCCATGTATTATACATTCCTGACCACTGAGAAACAGAGTGCTCCCTCTGGGATGAGAAGATTGAAATGTTCCCACTGAATGAAATAGCATGTTCATATTGCAGCATTTCATCTGTGTCCCACAGGAACCCAACACTTTTTAGTGGTCAGTTTGCATTGACTTGATGGAGAATAGAGGTTACATACTGGATCCTTGCATCTAAATATTCTTAGAAGCATTTAAGTGAATTATTTACTCCTCTCATGGCAGAAATTTTCTCCAGCTTATAAAAAAAAGCCTTGTTCATGTTATGAAAAGTGACATATTTCTCTAAAACATATGTTCTCTGTTTCTGCATCTTTCCTAACCTCATGTAGCATAAGCACATAGATATGAAGTATATTTTTTAAAAAAATTCAGTTTGGAATTGCTAAGTAATTTGTTTAATCAATGCAATAACTAACTCATAATTACATAATAGAAAAAAAATTTTTCTGTGAATTTGCAGTGTCATATTGGATTTTACTGCTTAGAAGTAGACAGGTAAAGCTACGCGAAGTGAGTGCTAAGTTTTAATATTTATACTCATTTAATATTTAAACATTTATCATTATTACATCATGTACCAAACATTCCCAAGCCAACAGTATTCCAAAAGGATCACTAAGAGGAAGTAAAGCCTTAAGAGAACTGTTTATTTGAACTAAAGCAATTAATGGGTAGAAAACTTAAGTGCTAGAAACATAATTAATGACAAAATGTGTGCACATTTAATTTTTGTTACCTCATTAAGAGTGAAAAAAAATATTGATTGTTGCTGTTCTATAGATTAATAATTTGAAGGGAAATGGCCTATGAAGGAGCTCTCTTCACTAGAAACTGAGTCAAATCTAACCTAAGTTCACAGGCAATAGTTGTTCACTCATTCTATAAAACCAGCTTAAGTTAGTTAAGCTCTAGAATAAAGCAAACTCAGGGAAGATTTTGACTCATCCCATTTTGCTGCTGAAAAGCTATTTGAAACAGTATTATCTTCCTTTGTTTTTCTGGCAGTTTCAGATACTTGAATTTAAGGAAGTGGATGAGAAAGAGGGATAAAGCACCTGCTCCTAAGTACATATGTATGGAAATGCATAGCCATACTGAAAAACAAATGCTCTTTTCAAACCTGAGGAAGTGGTGTATTCTCCATTAAGCTCAATATTTCTACATCATACTTTTTTTTGTGCAATAAACACATACCTAGTAATACATCAGTGGGCATTTTCTATAGTCAAGATCCAGATTATAAATAAATAAATAAATAAATGAAAGTCAAAACTGGATCTTCAGAAACAGTTTCTGTCATATGGTACATAAAGCTTACATGAAGCTAAATAAGGTCATTAAAAAGATCACAAGAATATAAGTAAATTTTACAAATAAACTACAGAATTTCTCTAAACAAGCAAGGAAGTACAAATCTCAATAATAATTACAGGAAGATATTGAATGCCAAGCAATATCATACAATGCTACGCAATTTAGATGAAGAGCATCTTCACATCTGTTGAAAGAAATTTGCTTACTTACTAAATATCATGTAGATTTTTCATATTTTTAGAATAAATACATAATTATGTACTATTTTTAAACAAAATACTGATTTTTTGGCTATTTACTCCAATTGTTCTCTCTCAATCCTCCTTCCTCAGCCTCCCCTTCATAACTAAAAGAGAAGTATCAAAAATTCCATAATTTCCTCTGATATCATTTTCTTAATTTGTGTTCTGCTCAGTCTAACTGTGATATAGGCAGCAGAACAGTATTAGAGCCTAAATAGTACTTAGTTTAGAATCACCTGAATTTCTGAGCATATGAAGTAATTCTCTCCCTGAAATCCACATCCCATAAACTAAACCTAAAATATCAATATTGGACACAACATCAGGAAATGTGATCTAGAGAATCTGTTTCAGTGTTGTTGTTTGACAGCCAGCACAACTTCACCAAGGGTAAGTCCTGCCTGACCAACCCATTGGCCTCCTGTGATGGAGTAACTACATCAGTGGACAAGAGAAAGGCTACAGATTTATCTGGACTTCTGTAAAACCTTTGATGTGGTCTCCCACAACATCCTTCTTGCTAAATTGGAGAGAGATGGATTTGATGGGTGGACTGTTAGATGAGTAAGTGGCTGGATGGTCGCATCCAGAAAGTAGTGGTCAAGGACTCAAAATTCCAATGGACGTCAGTGATGAGTGGTGTCTCTCAAGGGTCTGTATTGAGACCAGTATTATTTAACATTTTCATTAATTACATAAACAAAGAGATTGAGTGCGCCCCCAGTAAATTTGCAAATGACACCGAGCTGTGCAGTTAACACACCTGAAGGATGGGATGCCATCTAAAGGGAGCTGGAAAAGTTCGAGAAGCAGGCCCATGGGAACCTCATTAAGTTTAATAAGATCGAATGTAAGATGCTGCACTTGGTTCAAGATAAACCTCAGCCTCAACACAGGCTGGGTCACAAACAGATCAAGAGCAGCCCTGCTAAGAAGGACTTGGGTGTGCTGGTGGATGAGAGGCTGGACATGAGCCAGCAATGTGCGCTTGCAGCCCAGAAAGTCAATAGTGTCCTGGGCTGCATCAGAAGAAGCATGTCCAGCAGGGCAAGGGAGGTGATTCTGCACTTGTTCTCTGCTCTCTTGAGATCCCACCTGAAGTACTGCATCCAGCTCTGGAGTCTCCAGCACAGGAAGGACATCAAACCACAACAGCGAGTCCAAAGGAAGGCCACCAAGTTGATTAGAGGGATGGAACACCTCTCTTACAAGGAAGGACTTAAAAGCACTGGGTTTATTCAGACTGGAGAAGGGAAGGCTTCAGGGTGACCTAATTGTGATCTTCCACTACCTGAAGGGAATCTATATGAAAGATGAAGAGGGACTTTTTACAAGGGCATGTAGTGACAGGACAAAGGAGAATGGGTTCAAACTGGAGGTAGGAAGGTCCTGCAGAAAGACCTTGACAAAACAGAGGACTGGCCAATCACCAACCATACAAGGTTCAACAAAGGAAAGTGCCAGATTCTGCACCTGGGACGGGGCAACCCCACATGTATGTACAGACTGGGGAATGAGATGCTGGAGAACAGTGCCATGGACAGGGACCTGAGGGTCCTGGTCGATGGCAAGCTGAATCTGAGTCAGCAGTGCCCTGGCAGCTCTGCTCTGCGATGGTGTAGCCTCAACCTGAATGTTGTGTACAGTTTTGGACATCACAATATAAGAAAAATATTAAGCTATTAGAAAGCATACAAAGGAGGGCAGTAAAGGTGGTGAAGGGCCTTGAGGGGAACATATGAGGAGTGGTTGGGGGCACTTGGTCTGTTCAGCCTGGAGAAGAGCAGACAGAGTGGAGACCTCATTGCAGTCTACAACTTCCTTGTGAGGGGAAGAAGAAGGGCAGGCACTGATCTCTTCTCTCTGGTGACCAGTGAAAGAATCCAAGGGAATGGCCAGAAGTTGTGTCAGGGGAGGTTTAAGTTGGGTATTGGAAGAAGATTCTTCCCCCAGAGGGTATTTGGCACTGGAACAGGCTCCCCAGGGAAGTGATCACAGCACCAGAACTGACAGAGTTCAAGAAGATTTTGGATGATACTCTCAGGCACATGGTGTGACTCTTGGGGATAGCCCTGTGCAGGGCTAAAGGTTGGACTCGATAATACTTGTAGGTCCCTTCCAACTCAGCATATTCTGTGATTCTGTGAAAGAGAATAAGTTTCGAATAGATACTAGAAAAAAATTCCTCACTTTGAGAGTAGTAAGGCACTGGAACAGATTGCCCAGAGAGGTTGTGGATGCCCCATCCTTTGAAGTGTCCAAGGCCAGGCTGGATGGACCTCTGAGCAACCTAGTGTAGTGGAAGGTGTCCCTGTCCACGGCAGGGGGGCTGGAACTAGATGAACTTTAGGGTCCCTTCCAACCCAGGCCATTCTGTTGTTCCATTATAGCTAATCTGACAAACGGAAAAGGAATTAGATAACAGGAAAAGATTGGAAGCCTTAAGTCCAGCTGTTTGTCAATAAAACAGGTATTACACCTGGCGACAGTGATCCATCCAATGATTTGCATTTCATTTTCATTACCTTTATAATAATGATGTTCTTTCACATCCAGTTAAATGCTTCAGGAGTGACAGGCAGCCTGAAACTGTAAAATTCATATGTGGAAATCAAATCCTTTAATATAACGAAAATCTGAAGGTAACACACTGTCCTAGTTTCGGCCAGTACATCGGAGGGGGCATGGCTGAGGGAGTGTGGCCAGGACCTAGATGTTGTTCTGTAGCACCTCATGTCATTGCCAGGGGTGGGGGAAGGAACACTAGCTTCTGAGAAGAAGGACGTGACTTACAGTCGAAACAAAATGTGGCAGGTGTGCAGGAAGCCATCCATCATTGTTCATTGCCTCAGGGTCCACAGTGAGCATTTCTGTAGGTGAATCACCCTCTTTTTTGGATGCTTTTGTTATTAATATTGTTGCTGTTCATTTTCTTATCTCAGTGCTGTTTCCAGTAAATTGTTCTTATCCCAGCTCATGATCTTCACCTTTTGTGCCTCCAGTTCACAACTCCATCCTGCCATACAGGGAAGGGAAAGGGGAGGGTTGTTGAGAGAGCAGCACATGGTTTGGGAGAGTCTTGGTTGGGGCACTGAAATGGGGAGTACCATTCCTAAACCACAACATGGAGATGGTATTTACTTGATACATGAAAGTGCAGATCAGATGGCCTCACATCGGAGATGTTCTTCAACAACTGCCTGGAATTAAGGCAAAACCTTTAGTATCATACAGAGAAATGGGCACAAAAAGAAGGGGAAAAAAATCTTGTTAAGGCTGCAGGCAGATGACCAGTCCCTGCCTCAAGTATTACCTAACTGGGCTAAGTTAGGTAACTGAGTTACCTAACATGGGAAGCCACTGGAGGTGACATAAGAAATTGCTGGAGATAAATAGATAACATCAAGCTGCTAACATATTTCTGAAAGCACAATAGGAGATCTATCTGTTGATAGGTTTCACAGATGGTTAAGGGGGAGGTATGCAAGAAATTACAAAAATTCATTTTGTAATTGGTGGGGAGAGTAGAGGATCTTTTGGGAGACAGATATTCCAAGATCAGCAATAATCTCATTAATAATACCATTCTTATGAGCCAAGTGAGAATACTTGTGTGTTCCACAAGCACACATTAAACCAAATTAGCTAGAGAGGATAATCACGCCAGACCAGTAGATTCGTTCATGTTTTCTGTGAATGCTGTTTATTTTTCTGTGGATGTCACCAGAAGTGTTTTTCCCCTGCCTGTTTTAATCTTTGTACAACCAGTTGGGTCTGTACTGTGTGGGTGCACCGATTGGAAGCATATGCTCAGCCTCACAGGATCTGGAAACTGCAGACAAAAAAGGAAAGAACACCTTCAGGTCTTGAAGACAAGGGTTTTGGCTACACCTGGCAATTTATATGGAAATTTGAGAATGACAGAAAGAAAATTGTTTTCTGTTTGAGAGAGGAAAAAAGAATGTCAATAATAAACAGATGCCCAAAGTTCTTCGTTTCTCAAATGACCTTTCCAATCAGTTATTGACTACTCTTATGATGCCACTTTAACAGAAAGGTACTGCTCACCAGTGAGTGATTTTATACCAACATAAAGTCAAATTTATCATCTTTCATGACATATGTTATTGGTACACATAGTTGAATAAATTTCTGCTTTTTTTCTTTAATACTTTCATGACAGATTCATGCTGTTACATTACTTTGGAAAAATCTAATTTGCAAAAGCATCTGCTGTCACATTTTCTTTTTGCAAGTGTATCCACAAAGCCTTCCCCCTGGACAGCACAGATCTAACAAAAGCAAAGGGCAAGGATCTGATGAAATCTATTTGTCACTAAACCAAATAACCTTCCTTATATATAATAAGAAATATTTACTAATAATGAGCCTGTAACTGCACATTGTTGAAGACAAACATCATATTTTCTAAAAGTAAGTGGAGCATGTGGATAATATTCCCTAATAATCCATTTCTGTTATTTAAAAGAAGGACTTGCATTTCCAGAGGCATTGGTTCCTTAATATTTAAGATCTGGGCAACAACATCTTTTGAAAACTGACACACTTCTACTCTAAAGTATTTCAAGGAGCCTAAATTGGACAGTAAATCTTTTGCAGTGCTTAGAAAATTACAGAATGATGAGAAAGGAAAATGTCAACCCACTTTTCTTGGTTGACTCCAGACACGGCAAAGTTGCAAAGTGTAAGCTGAGTCCTTATGTTTCCGAGTCTTCAGTAAGCTGAAGCTTACCACATGTAAGTATCTCACAAGATTTGATCAATTGTTGACAGTTATAATTTTTCAGAGACCTTTGGCCCTGCAGCTCACATAACCACAGTGTTGTTCTGGTCCCTAAGAAACAATGGGCTTCAGCATATTTGCGTTTTAAGTAATTTATATTATATATATATATTTTTATATATATATAATAAAAATAAAAAACTAAGGAGTAGATACTCCTATGTTTTGTGCTCCTCTCTCACCTGTCTCTGCCCAGCTTCCAAAACAAATTGGTTAAAACATACATCACATTTAAACAGAAAATTCTGTTCTATCACAAAAGGAACAAAAAATCCTTCTTTATAAGTTGAGTTGTCCCATTACCAAGTAGAGAAAACTTACTCCATTCTTTTTAAGATGGAAAAGTTCCATTAGACTTTTTTAAACATTTTAGAGGTAAATTATACAGACATTCACTCTTTAAAGAGAAAACCATTGTTCAAACAGTAGCAGTCTAAACCAGCATGACAGAGGACTGGCCCTCAGGAGAGCTACATGGAAGAACTACTTTTACACTCTGCAGAATAATGTCTCAGGAAAAAACAGTGATCAAATACAGTCAGTTACAGTTATTTATAAGGCTGTCTTGAATACTCTTTAAAGGGTTTGCAGATGCAGTTGTGGCAATGGGAAGAGTACTTAAAAAAAAATTCATACAAGCCGTTAGGGAGCATAAATTGAACTTATGACCAGAGGGCTAATAAATTAAAAAATACATAAATTAATATTACCCAAGGAGCAGTCCAGTTTAGTTCAGAATCATCACTCAAATTGCAGTGAGGCACTGGAACAGGTTGCTCAGAGAAATTGTGGATGCCCCATCCCTGGAAGTGTTCAAGGCCAAGTTGGAATGGGTTCTATCAGCCTGGTCTAGTGGGTGACACCCCTGCCCATGGCAGGGGGCTTGGAACTGGGTGATCTTTAAGGTCCTTCCCAACCCAGGCCATTCTATGAGTCTATAACTTATCACCATCAAAACATTTTTAGTCATCAAGGAAGGAAAATACAACAAATAAAAAACAAAGGGAAAAAAAACACAAACAAACCCAAAACAAACTACCACACTCAAAGAAAAGCAAGGTGAATGCAGTGTTGTCTCTGAATTTTAGGAAACAAGTATACATTATGGCAAACTACATAACATTTCAAGGAAAACCTTCAGAGAATGTTGTAGTTTCTGTGTTTGCTAGGCACTCCTTGAACTTCAAAGTTTGTTACTTAAAATGCATCATTAAAAAGCCCTCTATTTCAATAGCTAAATTTAAAGTGCTTTCAACGCAAAACACATACAAAAGAGAACAAGTCCTGTTCTTGGGCTGTGTGGAATGCAAAATTCTCCCAGAATTTCTGCTGCACCTCTCCTGGATGATCATGAATCAGCCTCGTGTGAGAGCGCCTTTCTGGACTGAGCTTACAGCTGCACTTGGTGAGGTAGCAATGACGTCCTGCAGCCATACTGCATGTCAGTGCAGGCACTGAGGCAGCTACCATGGCTTAGTTGATCTGGAACTCTCTAACATGAATTTCCTCCTTCGCTCCTTACTCCACTCTAATCTGGGCCCTGGTCTACTATGTAGCTGAGGGTAATGCTTACATATTTTTGGAACAATTATGCCATGTAGAGAAAAAGAAGGAATCTTTCTTTTGTCAAATTCTCTTGTGATGGTAACAGTTCATTCACTGCCACTGACAATTTATTTGCTGTGCCTGTCTCAAATGAGGTCAGAGCAGTGCCATTCTTGCATTCAATTATTACCTTGAGGAGAGCTTTTTTCCCAGTACTATGCTGATACTGATATTGCAGGATGACAGAGAACACTGCTTCCCACAGACAAGCCTACAACATGTTTTCCCAAAGGAAAGGCAGAAATCCCTTCTTCCTCCTCATTGCTCTCCCCAGCATGAGCTCATTTACTCCTTATGTCCCCCAACTCTCAAATAGAAATAAGAGTAGTCAGAAGAAATTGTCCTACTCTCCCTCTCTAGGAGTAGAGGGATTTTCAATGTTTTGGGAAGACTATTCAAGACGGGTAACTGTATGATGTTAAAATAGGATTCAGAATTGTGTTTATGGGTTGAAATATGTAAGGTAAGTGGGGAGAATTGGAAGTGGGGAAAAAGGAAGCTGTCTGAAAGCTGCACGGTCCAACACACTCACAGATTACATACTTTACATTTAATGACAAGATACAAAGATGTTCAAGTTGTAGGTTAAAATATGCTACAGCACTTCTGAATAAGTTTTCTGGAATTTTCTCTGTAACATGATTGTGTTTAACTGAGACATTTGGCAGCGCTGGTACAATATAAGCAGCTGCTGTTCTAAAAAAAATCCACAGATACAAATGAATAGAGAAGAACTGGTGAATGGAAAGAAAAAAAGCATTGCCTGGATGCATTGCCAAAAATATATTTTATAAGTAAACAGCCACTTTCACTTAAGGTCTTTCAATATCTGTCCTTACAGCTGAGTTACAGCTGTTCAAAAGACCCAGTGCGAGCCGTCCAACAAAGCTATGGACCTTGGAACTGAGTTCTAGGCAATAAAATATTACCTGGCATTTTTATTTTGTAATTCACAGAGATGTTTGTTTGTTGTTATTTAGGAGCACTATAGTAACAAGTTGTGTAAAAACAACACTCTCAAATCCCAAAATTCTTATGAATTTTTCAAATGAATGCTTATTCACTCTCATTAGTAAGATAGGGTAGCATTCCTCTTTCCTGCAAGAGACAAAGTGACAACATAATAACAAAAATAGCACCGAGAATCAGAAAAAAAAAACCAAAAACCACTAACTAATCCAGTCTGATAGTGACTCACACAGACTATGTTGGAGATATCTACCAATAACTGTATATACTGAAATCAAGATTTAGTTGTTAGAAAGACTATATGAATCACGATAAACAATTATTCACTGAGTGAAATGAAATTCAGCCCAATTTGTCGTCACAAAACACAGAAAACAAGTGGTTAATTCTGTAATCAGTTGTAAAATGTAATACAAACTAGTTCTTTAAAGTGCCTTTTTAGCTAAACTATACAGAAGATAAAAAGCACACCCTAAAAACTACTTGAAGTACACACAAAAGATAATAATTTAGCTGACTTAAGAGGGTATAGCATAGGCAGTAAACAAACAAAAAAACCACCCAACTTTAAATTCAAATGTTGCATATTTAATGAGGAGTAAAGTACAGCTCAAAGGACCAGTGACTCAAGCCAATAATTCTAATTAACCCACAAATTTTGAACAGCCTTAAGGTAAATCTTTTACTGGCTAAAGTCCTAAGACACAAATTCTTCTTTCTGGTAACAAAGCAAGACAAGATTTGTTCTTTGGAGCTGGTAGAGCAGAGAAGTAAGATAGTGAATTGCCAATCAGCTCTTTCATACTGCATTCAGATGGCAAGAAATATGTCCAAGCTTTTCATAGAGCCATCTTACTTATAACCTGCATTTTCCTCCTACAAAAGTCAAAGAAATAGTGGCACATAAAAACAATGAGGAAACAGGAAAAAAGGGGGAGATTTTTGGTTTAATTAATTTTGCCAATCTTAAACAGTTACACCCACAAATAAAACTGACTTTGAAAAAAAGGTAAAATTCACAAATACTATCTACAAGTTATTTACATTCTCTCTCCTGTACCAATACCCTTATCGATAAGTCTTGTTCCCTCCCAAAAAAGCAACAAGATCACAATTGGAATAACAGGTAAACCACTATTGCTACCTCTAACCTCAAATTTGGAACAACATTTAATTCTTTTTTAAAGCCTCACTTAATAATATGCTGATTTTTGTTTTTCATGTTCACTTGCTTTTTCTTAAAATCTGGTCAGGCATACAGGACTTCTATTTTCATAAGACCATTGGGCATGTACTTATAGAGGACTGTAAATCACAGCTGTGAGGACTGTGCTTATAGCTTTCACAACACTCCTTCCCCCTTAACCACTTCTCAGTATACAGTCAGTAGACAGTCTTAGTATACGGGGTGAATTTAAAGAGAGTTATACACACAGCCAAAACGCTGCTTTCAGACTCATCAAATCGATCATCATCATAAAAAAGAAAAAATTCATAAAGGTTCACAATTTAAGAGAAGCTGAAAACCAGAGCTCCAGGTGCTACAAAAGCTTAGCTACAGAGACAGCAGTTAAATATAATTTTTCTTAGGTTGGTTTATTGTTCCACCTCTCCTTCCTGAATCAAGCTATTATTTCAATAAAGATTTTTTTGTCTTGTTTGTTAAGTGTTCACACATCACTTTGTCAGCAAATTAGCACAAATGGAAAACAGCATCAATATACTGCAGCAATAAGAAAGGAAAGTTGAGACAGAGTTTCCTTAACTCCTGGAGAGAGTTAAGCTTTTTTTCCCCACACACACAACAATTAACTTACTATACAATCCACTTCAAAACAGAAAGAATAGGACACCAGAGGATTTCTTTGCTTGACCATAACAAGTCAGATAAATACATTCTACTTTCATCATTCAGGAATGGCTGCGTCCAAGCATCTTCTCACGTTTGGAAAAGATTTTTTTCTTCTCAAAATCTTTCCCACCAACCTGGCCAATTTAACACACCAATCATCATTTCTACTTGGATTTCATATTTAAAGAATTGATCTCTCAGCAAGACGTAAGTGCACTAAAAACAGAAGAATAATGAGTTATCGATTCCATCCAAAAGGATCAACAATTTTAGCAGCAACACTGAATTTAGGGAGTGAGAACAACTCAGAAATTGAGAGTGCACAGAAACAAGTTAGGGTGAAAAATAATGTCAAGATAAGCAGTACTACAATTTTATTGCCTATCATTTTATTTAAAAAAAAAACAATCAAACAAAAAAAGCAGAGCTGATCAAGTATCCATTTCCTTATATTTAGACACAGAATAGAACAAAATAGTAAAAGGATTTTTTTCCTTCAGATAAAAAACATTTTGTTCATTCTAAATCTCCCAGTGAAAATTTACTTTTGCCTTCACTTACAATTTTAAGGGACAAACAGTTCAGAGGACAAGTTAACTTCACCATTAGTCCATTTATTGAAAACCCTTTGTATAAATCCCTTCCAAGAATACACAAGAATAACTGTTATTATTGATTTAGCTGTAGTATTAAGAACTTCTGGAAAGTACTAAATGACACTGCTGGGTATTATACCCAGAGTCTATATAACCTCTCTATCCAAATAAACCTGTTAGACTTGGACAATAGACTGAGTCAAACATGGCTCATAACCTTCCCAGGGCTTTCCCCTCAAGGAGGGCTGACTGAGCCCACAAGTGCTGATGCCTTTTGAGTTAACCAGTAAGACTAAGGGGATTAATATGTCACAGACATGTGGCAAAGATAACATGAGTATTCATGATCAGAAAGCAAATGAATAAGAAATGACTAGACACACTTAAAATTCTACAAGAAGCCGCCTGTTATTTGCTTAATTCCCTTTAAGAAGAATAGCCTACCTTAAGAAGAATACACTACCACACACAATCTTTAAAGAGCACGCTTGCTTACAGATTAGTTCAATTCCTTTGAAGAATCCACCGTGTTCCTAGCATATCTGCAAGAAATAGTATTTATAGCAAGGATTTAATATTGACAAGGGCATCTGTGACATTCAGTTCTAATATACTAACATTTGCAGCAATTCAGGTCGCTTAGTAAGAAATTCATTTTTTTTAAATATCACGTCTAATTCATAAACATTCCTCACTTCATTTACTTGTACTATTTTTTTTTTTTTTTTTAACCTGGAAAACTGCTGAATTTTTAGATAAATGTGTTTTGCCATGCCTCAGCAGTTACCTCTGTCAGCAAGTATAAATACTTCTACTACACACCAGAGCTGGATATTCCAAAAACAAGGCTTCTCAAGCAGAAAAGTGACATTTTCAGGCTAAGCCTTAAAAAGTCTTACTACACAAGTTAGAAAGTTATGGAAGTAGGATTTCAGCCTTTGGAGTGCCTAGAGGAAAACTTACTGCATCACTGAAAGAAGACAGAGTAGGCAAGGATTGGGCAAACTAGTAGTCAAATAATGCCAATAGGTTCTGCCCATCTCTACAGCCAACTGGACTCTCAAGGTGTTGCCAAAAAATTTCAAACAGAAGGGAGAGTAGCAATGTCATCATCTCATTTCAGCCATACCAACGTGTTTTGGGAGACAGAGTAGAGTGCTCGTGTTGTTCCGAACCACAACTCAGTCCTGTCTTTCATTCCAAAAAAATTGTAAGAAATGTCATCACAATCTTCCTACAGACCTCAGATCCATCTCTCAAGCAAATGTCATGACCAGATTTACAATTTTCCAGGTGGCAGCAATGAATCTGAAGAACATGAACATATGTGTATGCCATATTCCTACACCTTACTTGTTCATACTCACAGTGGGTGAAATGTGTCACCTTCTTTCCCTTCCCAGGTACTACCAAACATATCAAAAGCTACTTTTGCACCTTGGAATTAACCCAGCCAGCAGGTGCTTACACACTTACGTAAAAATCTGATTATAGCAAGGGGGTTTTTGGGGGATTTTTTTTTTCCCCACACAGGTGAAATACTCTCAGGCTCCTAAAGTCTGAAAGCTGGGGTTAGTACAGATGGGGACAGATGCAAGAAAAACGATCATCAGCTGGTCTTAATACAACATCAATTGTATGTTATTAGTCAATTGTAAGTTATTAGGCAGTTATTCTGAAGACACAAAGATTATGAAATCAAAGATTAAGTGATTTTTAATAATAAATTCTTGCTGACTACTGAGCATTTTCCAGAACTAGCATTAGCAATAGCTGGAACGCTTTATGTTTAGCCTGATGTTTGTGGCTGGATGGTTACAAACTTTTTTCTACAACATTCAGGTAGACTGGGCCAGTACATTTTATCTACAAATTCACATGCCTCCTTTTTCAAATCATTAAAAATGAACCATTTTCACATAAGACCTCAAAAAAGTAAGGTTAGGTACTCAGTTCCTTTGACATAAACATGATTTAGTGTCTCAGGCCTGTCAGTGAAGGCCTGAGACAAGATCAGATGACAAAAGGACCACCATTACTTTCCTGATGGCATACAGACAAGACCCTTTT
Organism: Cephalopterus ornatus; assembly: GCA_013396775.1. Lineage (NCBI taxonomy): Eukaryota > Metazoa > Chordata > Aves > Passeriformes > Cotingidae > Cephalopterus > Cephalopterus ornatus. Next base: position 275,933 of record VZRE01009253.1, read on the forward strand.
AAAATATAAAATGATCTTTAAATCTTTAGTTTTCTACCCACTAAGGAATGTGCACAGACTACAAAGTAAGCTACCCTGACATAAGTAATAGTACCACTTTCAGAAGGTAATACAATGTCATAACATAGTTCCCACGGTCATCCAATATTACTCCCCATAAAAATGTCAGCAGAAAATATACAGCTGTTCTGACTATGAAACTGATATGAAGGATAGTAAAAAACAGGCATATTATTGCATGTATGCTCTAACACAGACACTGTTAAGTCTAAATCCAAAAGTCTTGCTCCATTTTTATTCATTGCTTGAGTAGTTATACTGCATCCACTGCATTAGAATAAAGGCTAAATTAAAAAAAAATAATACTTGTGCTGGACCCTGTCACCTGCTCATTTGACATGTGAGAAGAAGGTGAAACTCTCAAGAATGCATTGGCTCACGTTGGGGTCCTAGTCTGCATTGCTAGACAGAAGTGCATAGAAAACAGTATTTAAGGCACTGACAGTGCAAGTCAGTCACTCATTTTAAGAATTTTCCTCTCACTCATTTTAAGAATTTGCCTGCGTCATGGTTTAACCGCAGTGGGCAGTGAAGCACCACCCAATCACTTGCTCACTCCCTCACCATGGGATGAGGGAGAGAATCAGAAGGATAAAAATGTGAAAACTCATGGGTTGAGATAAAGACAGTTTAAAAGGTAAAGCAAAAGCCATGCACATATGCAAAGCAAAATAAGTAATTTGTTCACCACTTCACATGGGCAGGCAAGTGTTCAGCCATTCCCAGGAAAGCAGGGCCCCATTGCAGCTAATGGCAACTTAGAAAGACAAATACCATCACTTCCAGTGTCACGCCCTTCTTATAACTTTTTCCCCCTCTTCCTTCTTCCCTTGTGCCCTCTGGGCCTAACATTCTATAGTGTGGGATATCCCTAGGGTCAGTTGGGGTCAGCTGTCCTGGCTGCGTCCCCTCTTAACTTCTTGTACACTCCCAGCCTCCTCACTGCTGGGACAGTTTGAGAAACAAAAAATACCTTGATGCTGTATAAGCACATTCAAAACATAGAACCATACAAACTACTATGAAGAAAATTAACTTTATCCCAGCCAAAACCAATAGAGCCACACTGCTTAAATAGTCTAAGACAACTAACTATCAAGGAGATAGATAAGGAAAGTAACTTTTTTATACAAGAGTGAAAGATCAGTCAAGCTTAATCAAAACATAGATCTTCCTGTCAAAATCTTCAGAGCAGTGGCAAAGATACCACTCAGTTCAGCAGAGTTCACTCCTTTCAGTGGTGAGGGCAGAACATGTAGCCTACTGCTCTCGAGAAAAGCATGTGTGAAACAGACCTGCCCATGAAAGCATCTTGCTAGTCACTAATTTTGTCTTGGTCTGAGTTTTTATCTGGTACAACCCCACTAAATATTCCTGAGAGGGTATATATTTATGAGCACATGTCTGAGTACCCAGAAACTGCACAAATTAAGTGCAGTTAATTGACTACACAAGTCTCCTTCAAAGCTAAAGAGATTTTGATAAAAATAGAAAAGGTTTCCTAAGATGCTACAGGTTTTATCACTTCCACAGCATTCACTGAGACATAATTCCATTTGTGACTATGGAACTGATGGATTATAACTTTCCAGCCATGGTCTTGGTCCCTCTAGTCTACAGGCCTGTGCTGTCACATCAATCTCTTCACAAGATCACCAAATGCAAAGTAGGACTTATGGGCTTTGCATTAGTACAATTGAAAAGGTTGATCTGGAAAGAGCTTTTGAAATTCATTTTAGAAGTTGGCATAGTTTCCAGGATCATCATAACTGCTAAATTAAACTAAAACACCTGAACATTAAAGATGTTTTAGGTAAGAAGAGATGATGGGCAAGTGGAAGACAAGGAGTTCTAACAATGTGGTAATAGTTGCTTGTGGAAAGGCTCATAGATATCCTTTGGGTTACAGCAGCTGGAATTTCTGCAGGAAAAGAGGCAGCTGTGTACAGTGGGAGAGTTGGTTTTGGGGTTTTATGTTTAAGGATGTGGAGCACTGAGTTTGCCTCTGTAAAGAAAAGAAGAAGGGGAAAAAACCCAAAGATTTAAAAGCGCATTATACCACTTCCCAACACACCCCCACCTCCACTGAATGTTGCAGATGCAGTAGAGCACAGAGAAGTTTGTGTCAGTGTGAAGAATCAGTGAGGAAGAACTCTTCATTTAATTTAATAAATAGAAAACCCACAAGCACAAAAGAAATCTTCAAAGCAGTCTGCAGAGACTGAATGCCCTACTGCATGAAGAGATGAGAAGGCTTATTGCAACACAGGTAAATGGTTAATTAAAGAAACAACCTGTACAGTGAAGTGAAAAGTCCTTTCAGCATATCTCAAATTCCTAACATTATTGCTATCTTAAGAGAGTCAAGTAGCAAGAAGGAAACATCTTCATAAAAACAGTACCCAGCATCCTCCTATTAAAGACAAGCCCCATTTGCTGGATGTTACTTGGTAACAATTGGGAAAAAATATGAAGGAACATTGTTAGAGAGAACTAAAAGCAAAGGGGGAAAGAAGTGAGCCTAATACCTTGGTCTTCAAAACGGGTAGGGTTGGGTTTATCTTAGTTAACTAAACTATCAAGTCAGACTCATCACTTGTAGTAAACCTCATAGATCAGTTCAGTTGTTTTAGTCCTGCATTTCTGACAACATACAAGCTCACTAAATTCAGCTATTCTTCTTAAAGAAAAACTCAAAGTAACCATTAGACTCCCTAAAACCAGAGGTAGCAACTAAGAAAACTGAGGTTCAATTTGGACTTCAATGTAAATGGAATGGTCCAGAAAAGCATAAAAATGAGTCAATATGATCTTAGTGCAGAGCAAGCAGAAGACAGTACAGCAAAAGAAGTGCAAAAATAGTAACCCTTGCCACTAGGTACACCAAATGCAAAATTCATTTCAGTGTGTGATAGATACCAAAACACTGTGAGTAGTGTTAACAACTGTTAACTATTGTTCTGATGTTTATTTGGGTTTTGCCTGATTTCTTTTTCAGTTTCAGTTTTGAGACTTAGCTCTTGTTCTACTTCCCAGAGCTCACTGAAACACCCTTCTGTTACTAAGGTTTTCTTCCCTGTGAAAATACTTTTAGTATGATCTTACCCTTTTCACAGCAACAATAGCAGATGATAGTAAAATGTTGCAGGCAATATAACCACACATATATAAACACAAAACATTAAGTATTTTCTGTGTAAGGCATCTCAAGGGTGTTTAACTGTCAAAATCTTGAGGTTAGAAAATATCTCTTAACTTCAGTTTTGGATGAAAATAAAGTTTGACAGATCTTCTAAATTCCTAACCTAGAGAAGCTAAACATATTTCTACTGTGGGAATTTAGTTCACTTTCCAGTATTAAACAATGTAATGTCATTCAAATAGACCCAAATGTTTCCACAAGGACTATTGGAACATTTGGACTGGAAACATTTTAATTTTTACCTCGTCTAACTTAGTTTTGTTGTCTCCAGATTAGCAGGATCATAATCTTCCTTCTATTTCATAAGCAGTGCTATATAACAAAGTTAACAGAGTTATCTTACTGTGATTTTACCTAATTTGAATTTTGAGTATTCTCCATCTTAAATGTCTTTATCTTTTTCTCCCTCATGTCCCCCTCAGACATCCTTCTACTACCTTTATTACTTTTCTCTACACCTTCACTATCATCCTCCATTCCTCAAGATGTAGTTCAAGAAGTATTAAAAGTGGCTGTCCTAGTTAGAGCAGCTGGGAGTGGTTCATCACTGTGTGGGTGCAACCCAAACTGTGTATTCTACACCCTCTGTGTCATTCCCCAGAAACTGCTAACAACAGACCATTTGCAGCAGCTGCCCAGAGCACACCTGACCCCTCAGGCTATGAGCTGGGTGTTAAGAGGCCTGTGAGATAGGAGAATGTTTCTGTCCTCACAGCCAGGACTCACAATCACCCACTGTGAAACTCCCCACCCTGGGGGAGGGGCTGGGCATTCCTGCCTGAATGTGGGTGTATACAATCTTGGGGTCTTGGGATTTCTGGTGCCACTTGTGGGATCCAGAGGAGGACCACCACTCTAACCAACAGGTTTTTCCTCTCCTTTTACTTTTGGCCTCAGGGGGACCATGTGGGGCTCAGCACAGGGGCCAACAAACACCATTCTGTTCATGGTCCAGGATACAGAGTTATACATCTATGTTTTGTGGGCTAAAACCAATTGTCTGTATAATTGTATTTATTGTATTATTTTTCATTAAATTGTAACTCTGACTTATAATCTCTTCTGAGTTGGGTTCATTTCTCCTGCCGGTTTACCTTTAAACCAGAACAGTGGCATACTCACACCTTCAAACCTATGCTACTACTTCAGCGTACCTAAAATAAGGGTTCTAGCTAAACCCCCTACATCTGCTTTGGAATTAAGGAAAGTTCTTGAGTTGCAAAAGACGATGTGGTTAGGGATGTTCTTCTGGCACAGGAGGTGCTGATGAACAACTTGCCTGCCCTTATCCCTGTTATACTATCACACACAGACATATCAGCTTCATACCTTGAACATCAGGTTACTGTTTAGTTACCTCCCTGTGTCTCCTTTGTCCTCACATTATGATCTATCATAACAGCTTTCTCCGAGACCTAGAAAGCTCCTGAAGAGCATGGAGCAACCCCTCACTCCAGAGAAACCCACAGGAATGGAGAGCTTCATAAAACCAGAGCTCCCAGCACCATCCTTGATTAGGTTGATAATGTCTGATCACCAGAGGAACTCCTTTCAACAGCTAGAGTAGTTTATTGTTCAGGGCCCTTGTTCTCCAGATCTGCTGAATTCTGATATATTTCCACTAAATTTCCACTTACGCTTCATGTTAATTATTCACAACTACAGCATTTTGAAGGGCTGTAACCGTAAGCACAATAGCCATTTATTTTACCAGCTACTGCCCCAGAGCAAAGCAAGATGTATCTGTTAGAGAATTTCAGTGTCTCCTGGAAACCTAGCGGCTTGTGCTTCTGCACATCTGTGAATTATCGTGAAAATAAAGTGAGAGACTCTCATATTAGAAAAATAGTAGCAACTTGACAGAAAAACAACATTGATTTTCTAGGTCAACACTCACAATGCAATAAATGCTTTTTAGAGTTTAAGAATACAACAAACCCTGAGCTCTCGCAAGAGCAGCTTCAACTGCCCATTGTGTCAGTAACAACAAAATCCAAGATCCACAGTGCAGTTTATACTTATCCCAACATGAAGCAATGCCATTCACTTTTTATAACCCAGAGCAATCTAGCTAATTAGTTCGGTGAGTAGTATCAGATGACAGTGTTTTAATGTTGATGGCCCTTTCTTGTCCTAGAAATTTGGATTAAGCATCTAGGATGGCCAGAACTAAATTTAGAAGAGTTAATATTTTCCTATTCTCTGGAATAGGCACTGTGTGATCTTACAGCTTTATTATTGAATTTTATTTTATTTTAGGGCAGGGCAGGAAAAGAATTCATCTCTCTAGCATCGTAACAGTGCTAGAAAGTGGAGCTCTTCAGATGACTGCAGATCAAAAATCAATCAATTATCTGCTCACCTGGTTCTTCATGACCCTCTACAGCAGTAAAAAAAAAATCTCTGGAAGTGAAGAGAACTCTAAAAGCTTCATAGAAGCCAATTCAAACTAAGGAAAAGCATTTGAAGAAAACACTTTGTTTCATTTTTTGCTGTACCAAGCATACCGGGCATTGACCTAGGGACACTGAGAAAACACAACATTTTTGTCCTGGAAAAAAGGTCAAAAAAATCTTTCCACAAATAATCTTGAAAGGAAGTGGATTATTCAGTTCAAAAAATATAGTTTAAATTATATTCCAACTGATTTCTCACTAAAGCATCTTTTGAGACAACAACTGAAAACTATTAGCAAGAGAGAAGATGGTTTGCATAAAGGCAAAGGCATAGAGCAGGACCATAATTTTTCCTCATTACACACACATCTCAAAAATCAAGAAGGACAAAAGTTCACTTTTGTCCATAAAGGAATATGCTTTGATCTTTTCCTCCGAAATACAAATCAAGAGCAAATATATCATAGAATCATAGAATGGTTTGGGTTGGAAGAGACCTTAAAGATCATCTAGCCATCTAGACCCATCCAGGCATAAACAGGGACAGCCCTCCACTACATCAGGTTGTTCAGAGCTCCAGTCAGCCTGGCCTAGTACACTGCCAGGGATGGGGCATTCACAGCTTCTCTGGGCAAGCTGTTCCAGTGTCTCACCACCCTCACAGTAAGGAATTTTTTTTCTAATATCTAATCTAAACCTACTCCCTTTCAGTTTGAAGCCATTCTCCCTTTTCCTGTCACTACGTGCCCTTGTAAAAAGTCCCTCTCCATCTTTCTTACGGGCTCCATTCAGGCACTGGAAGGCCAAAATTAGGTCACCCCGAACCCTTCTCTTCTCCAGGCTGAACAATCCCAAATATCTCAGCCTTCCCTTATAGGAGAGGTGCTCCATCCCACTCATCAGCTTGGTGGCCCCCCTTTGAACTTGCTCCAACAGGTCGATATCCTTCCTGTGCTGGGCTCCCCAGAGCTGGATGCATCACTTATGATGGGGTGTCATGAGAACGGAGTAGAGGGGCAGAATCACCTCCCTCAAACTGATGGACATATTAATAGACAAAAAAGGTCTTCTGTAACAAAAAGGGAATAGATCTATAAAAGGAAAGCAACTAAACAGTCAGAAATGCTACCAAAGTAAATTTAGAAAAGAAGAAATGCAAAACTCGAGCAACTCCCAAAGATTATGAAGCACCAAGTCATATTGTCATAGTCAACATATATTGTTTATCCTACAAGAGATTCATTGAGTTCATCAGATGGTCTGAAATTATTTAAATAACAAATTTTGGAGGAAGGTTTTTGGCAGGAAGAAAGGAGAGGTTCACAAACAAAAGCAAATAGCCATTTGTTATTTAATTCACAGACAGAAAGGATCTAACTGTTCCTCACTTTGGAAGCTCCTGGTGGTAAAGCAGTTCAAGTAGTTAATTACAGTTTAATAACAGTTAGGTATCCATAAGCTGTAAATAGTGACAAAACTCCCTTGTAATCCTTCCCTGCATCAACTTTAATGGTGCTGCTGTACTGTACAAAAACTTATTTCTGCAATTACCTTTTCAACTGATTTTTCAGAAACCAATGTTACTAAGCATAAGTCAAAGGGGTCACGTGTTTTCTACAGTACTGTTTTGCTCAATCTAAGTCCATTAGTAAGACATATCCCGACCTTGTTCACAAATGACAGTCACTGTGCATATGACATTATGGTTCTCTAATCCCTTCTGCGAACATAGTCTTTCTTTGACTTTATGTCTCTGAAATACAGCACCTACAACCAATATATTTGCACTGCTGTTGGAATCATAGAGACCTTTATGAACTTACCTGTCATAAATCCGTCCATCATTCCTAGCCACCCAGTCAAGCACAGTTGCTATCTACTGTTTCTAGCTCTTTCATGTTTCTACTAAGCCTGAAAACACTTCCCTGTAGTTTATCATTCCTGTCATTACAATGAGGTCCCTAACTATCCTTGCACTACTTGCTCTTGAGGCAATATATATAAACAAAAAAACCCTTTTTCTACACTAACTCAGATTGCAAAAGTATACTGTTTTTAAAGAAAATTACTCATTAGGAAGTCTTGTTTTCTACCTGTATCAGTAGTTAAAACATACAAGGACAACTTGATTTATGTTCCACTTCTATCCTATTCTACCTTCACCTTAACATTACCTTAAACAGCTTAAGAGCACTGGTTTGTCTGCATATTTATTCAAAAACAGAGGTAAAATCAGTCAGGCCATTCCAAAGTTCATTTTTGTACATCTGTTCAAATGTCTGTAAGCAGATGCAAGCACTCACCATCAAGAAGATTTAACTACTTTTAAGACATCCTTATCATCAGTTTACTTTCCAACTATCATTAACTAGAAGTGAGAATTCTGAATAACCAAGCCAGATAAATTTCTATCTGAAACTAATTAATGATCTATTTAGCATATTTAATTTTATTGCTTTTACAAAACAGGACATGGCCTCGTGTTGAGGAAGAAGTCCTCAAGAAATCCTCCTCTCTCTCCTTTCTCATCTGCCAGCAGAACACACTTCTCCACCTTGGGCAGCCAGAGCTGATAGGTCTATAGACAATCCCAAGCACACAGAAGGCTCTGGAGTGGCTTGTAGCCCATGGCCCCAGAGAGCCAGGGACTCTGGCCAAGGAGGAGGACTGGGAATGCAATATTCACAAAGAGGGACACCATGGGATGTGGGAAGAGGACCTCAAAATCCAGTGCCCTTAGAGATTTAGGAAGATTACAGCAAAACCCAGGTGTTCAGTGTCAGAAGACCATGGCAGCAAAGAACTGTTTCAATAGGAAGACACAGAGGGTACAGCCGCAGCAGAAGAGGCCATCAGCAACCTGCAAAGTGTATCTCCTGCCCTGGGTGGGGCTACCAACACCAGGGATGACCCAGCCACACCCCAGAGTCGAGCACTGCCCCAGACAGGGCAGGTCTGGCCCAGCCATCCCAGAAAGCAATACCCAGGCCAGGCCAGCAGCACCACACACACCAGCCCTGGCCACACACCTTCCACTCTTCCCTGGGAAGAGCCCTCAGCACCAGGGGTGCAGGCAGGAGCTTGCCTGATGCCCACCCAGCCCTTGGAGACTGATCTCCTTTCTCCAACAGGCATTCATGCCCTGTCCCAATGCAAGGATGCTCCCTGTCCAGGCGGGCGCTTGGAGCTCTGCACAGGGCGTTCCTTGGCACCTGCGGCCCACGGGAGCAGGAGCAGCAGTGCCTGGCAGGGGCCTGGAGATGACTGCCCTGAGTCTGAGCAGTGTCCTTCTGGGAGAGCAGCACAGAGAGACACAGGAGACATGGATGCAGGGACAGTACCTCAGGCACCCAGCTGTCCCAAGGGCATCCTGCTGCCAAACTAGTCTTGTCCATGGCTTACTGAGATCAACCTATGATTTCCCTTCAGATGACTGAACTAGTTGTTCTACTTAGAAGGATTTTGTTCAAACACTGTTGCATGCGGTCCGCACTTAAGAGTAACAGAAACTTCCCAAAACTGTGCAAAAACTGATTAGAGCTCGTTTATATTTTTATCACAGATATTTTGTCAATATTTTATACTTCTTCTTCAATGAAAAAGGCAATCTAGCCCAATTAAATGAGTTGTATAAATACAAAAAATTGGATTCAAATACAAAAAGTTTGCAGGTACCTGAGATAAAGAACAGTTTTAAATTTCTGAGCATCTTTTTATTATCTCTAAGCAGGTAACAGATACTGCAGGTATAAAAACTATCCTCCTTGACTCCAGGCTTCAGTCTTCTTTAACTTTTTAAACTTTGAAAGGAAGATTATTAAATGAAGTCAGGAACTTTTGCTTGAAGTTCCACTGAATTGCATTTTAATTAATGTACTGACTTTTCCCCTTAGTTTTCAGCTATTCAGAACTCAAAATTATCTAAGGGGATGTTCAGTTTTGTAAAAGCAATGAAATTAAATATGCTAAATAGATCATTAATTAGTTTCAGATAGAAATTTATCTGGCTTGGTTATTCAGAATTCTCACTTCCAGTTAATGGCAGTTGGAAAATGGCATTCTGCCTTTTAAGAAACCATGATAGTGATATTTTCTAAAAACCGTATCCAGATGAAGGCTGAATATCTAGGTCTCCAAGCTAATAAAACCTCAAAAAGATATTTGTTTCAAAGACACTAAAATATTTGATTTCCACACACTCAAACCTTTTGTGAATACTAAAACGTAGGATGCATATAGTAATACCTTCAAAATACAATTAAATAAATACTAAGGACTATATCTAAATGACCTGATAGAATAATTTTAGACTTCTCCCTGTAAAATGTTATAGCAAAATAAACAGATTTCAGTAAGACCAATACTCCCTCAGACATCTCTTCATTGAAATTTATAACAGTTCAAATCTCCTCTCCCAGTTCATTTCCTTATTCAAATGTTTGAGCAAATCAAAGGGGAAAAACATGATTTATTATTGTTACTTTCACTTTATATTTAGAAACCATCATTTTAGGAAAAAGAGGATTAGAAGAGATTGAGTGCACCCTCAGCAAATTTGCAGATGACACCAAGCTGAGTGGTGCAGTTGACATACCTGAAGGATGTGATGCCATCCAGAGGGACCTAGACAAGTTTGAGAAGTGGGTCCTTGGGATTCTCATGAGGTTTAACAAGACCAAGTGCAAGGTGCTGCACCTGGGTCAGGGTAAACCCCAGTATCAATACAGGCTGGGGGATGAACAGATTGAGAGCAGCCCTGATGAGAAGGCCTTGGGGGTGCTGATGGATGAGAGGCTGGACATGAGCTGGCAATGTGCACTCACAGCCCAGAAAACCCCTTGTGTCCTGGACTTCATCAAAAACAGTGTGGTCAGCAGGTCAAGGGTGGTGATTCTGCCCCTTTACTCTGCTCTCATGACACCCCACACCAGAAGTAGTTTATCCAGCTCTGGGATGCCCAGCACAGGAAGGATATCAACCTGTTGGAGCAAGTCCAGAGGAGGGCCACCAAGTTGATAAGTGGGATGGAGCATCTGTGAATAAAGGCTGAGAGAATTGGGTTTATTCAGC
>VZRE01009254.1:0-44752 GCA_013396775.1 Cephalopterus ornatus
TATTCCCTAATCGCTCTCTCCGAGTGGACTCTGCCTGTTTCCCACTCCGAGCTGTGACAAATTTATTTTCTCCAAATTCAGTTTTGTCCCAGGCAGTATCTGTTAAGCCATCTCTTGTCCATTTCGCATCCTATTCCCCACTCCCCCCAACTCTATTCTGTTGTGAGCCTGACCATCCTCCAAAGTTAATCCACCACACTCTGATCTCAAGGAAAGCAGTATAAAGCATAAAAAACATATATGAAAATATAAAAGAGTGGAAAACAGCTTGTACATCCTTTATTGCTCGCAGTAGAGGTACTAAGGCACTGAAACTGTATGCAGCACCTCCAGTTCTGTAGGCATCAGCACAAAAGGTGACCAAATAGCTAGCATGATGTTTCCTTTAACTTAATGATGAAATGGTTAAAGACCCATTCACAAAAGGATCACCCAGAGGCAGTCTTCAGGAAGATAAAAGAGTGATAGTGAAACCAGACTTTTGGATGTGTAGTAAGAGGCATTAACCACTCTATCATATGTTTCCACAAACTAAACCACATCAAGATATTATTATTGTTCCCACAGTAGATGCTGGAATGTTCATAACTGTAAAATACTGAGTTATACTGTAGAACATCCTGTCATGCTATAAGATTGACTTTACCTGACCAGTTTTGCTGTTATAGCAGATCTCATTATCCCTTCTGCAGCCAATCAAGAGATTTTGGCTAAGGTCCTTTTCCTTCTACGTCTCCAAAGGATTGCATATTCTGCAGTGTCTGGATGAGACGGAATTAACTTTTTTCCATAGCAGCTCATATGGTGCTGTACTTTCCATTTTTGGCTAAATCACAACAGTGTTTTGGCTATTGCTAAAAAGCCTTTGCACAGCATCAAGACTCATCTTTCTCCCCTGTTCTCCTGATAAATCCTACTATGCTGGGGTGGGCAAGGTCAGGAAGGGAATACAGGAGGGACAGCTGACCCAAAAAGAAAAGGGATATTCCATGCTATATGACCTTTGTGTTCACCAATAAAAGCTCAGAGAAAAGAAGAAGGAAGGGAAATGTTCATGGTTATGCCATTTGTCTTCTCAAGTAACCATTATACATTCTGAGGCCCTGCTTCCCAGGAAATGGTTGGGCATCTGCCTGTTGATGGGAAGAGGTGAATAATTTTTTTTTTTTGTCTTTGCTTTCCCTGATACACTGTCATTATTTTGGTACTCACGTCATCTTTCCATCCTTCTATTTTCTTCCTGTCCCATGAGAGAGGATAATGAACAAATTGTAGAGTAGGTGTTTGGCTGCTGTTTAGGGGTCAACCTGTCCCGCCTGTATACAGCAGATAGGTCCATGCGTAGTATACCCAACATTTACCAGAAGTATGAGGGTATTTTCTACAGCAAGAACATATAAAATAAATCTTACTGCTTACTAGTACCTAAGATAAGGTCTCTAATTAGCTGCACAATTCATCTTCAACTCAACTCAATATTTGAATTACTCTGGGCTCCTTTAGGAAAGGTCAGATGAATTATCTTGGATGTCAGGATGTGGCTATGGTTCTTGTTTTCAGAAACTATTAAATACCTTTCCAGATAAAGTGTATTATTGTAATCCATTGTCTAACATTACTTTTTTTTACAGTTTATGCATTAAACTTCAGGGATGTGAGGCCATCACCTTCAGCCAGAAGCTAAAGTCAGTAGCACTCAAATGATACTTAAATTTAACTGGAGGGATTCACAAAATAAAGTTTCACTTTCTCAGAACACGTAAGAGGGTTGATAAATTCTCATGGTTATAGCCTTCAAAATATTATCTTTATTTCTTACTTAACTGTATTTTTCTTTAAACCTGTGAGCATTTCTTATCACAATCCACATGATATGCAGATCTCTACTGGGAGTCCTTCCAGAAAACCTGTCTTTCTCCCTTGTCCCATAGAAGACTTATTAGTGTATTCCAAGGTCCAGAAAATGTGGGTGTAACATAATTAACTGACTTGAACAGATTGAACCCTACTCTAAATATGTTGTTACTTACATAAAATAAATAAAGCTATCCTGGAACACCATTTTAAAAACAAACAAACAAACCAACTTTTTTAGGAAATTATAATATATATGTTTATATTATTAATCTCCAAATATATCTGTGCATCCAATAAATAAACTGACACAAAATATTTCAAAGACTATGGAGGGTGAAAGGAGTGGGGAAAAAAAGACAGAATTCATTTGTAGACATAAAAAGTCAAGAGTGTGTAATGTCTACCCAACTGAGACAATGTTGACGTTTTATGTGTACAGCTTCTGAGGCTTGGAGACAGTTATTCAGAGAAAAAAAACATCCACAGTTCCAAATGATGCCATAAAGAAATGAAGGTATATCACTCTGCAAAAGTCCAGTCTAAGGGAACAGGACTCTTGAGGTCCATGAGCTGAGCAACCAAACTGTGCTGGACTTCGTAAATATAGAACTGCCTCTGATCTGTGCAATGTAAGAAATGGGAGATTCTTGTCTTGACAAAAATGTCAAAATTTACCAACAGAGCACTTGCTATACTACAGTTATACTTTGTTTTGGAAAAAAAGGCTAACAAACCCCACATTTGGCTTATATGAAATAACTATATAAATATAGCAATTATACAAAATGACCATTGTGCTAATATTTTACAGGCAGATACCAAGGCTTTCTGATTTTGAAGAAAGGATGATACCAGCTGAAAATCACAGTGAAAGTAAAAGAAGGTGCTAAAGACTATCAGACATAATTTAAATTTAATTTTAAAGCAACCAAACTGCTGATCCGCTTGAGGGCAGGAAGGCTCTACAGAGAGATCTTGACAGACTGGATCAATGGGCTGTGGACAACTGCATGGCGTTCAATAACATCAAGTCCGAGGTCCTGCACTTGGGTTTCAACAACCCTATGCAATGCTCCAGGCCTGGGGAAGAGTAGCTAGAGAACTGCTCAGCTAGAACAGGCTGGGGTTGCTGGTCAATAGCTGACTGGATATAAGCCAGCAGTGTGCCCAGGTGGCCAAGAAGGCCAAAGGCATCCTGGCCTTTATTACAAACAGTGTGGCCAGCAGGACCGTGGAAGTGCTTGTCTTTCTCTACTCAGCACTTATGAGGCTGCATCTCGAGTACTGTGCCCAGTTCTGGACCCCTCACTTCAAAACCAACACTGAAGTGCTGGAGCATCTCCAGAGAAGGCCAATGAAGCTGGTGAAGGATCTGGAGCACAAGTCTTATGAGGAATGGCTGAGGGAACTGGGATGGTTTAGCCTGGAAAAGAGGAGGCTCAGGGGGACCTAATTTCTCTCAACAACTACCTGAAAGGAAGTCGTAGAAACAAGTGTGTTCTTCTCTTTTGCCATGTCTCAAGTGAAAGGGTGAGAGAAAATGGCCTTCAGTTGTGCTAGGAGAAGTTCACGTTAAACATTAGGGAAAAAAAAAGAAAAAAAACAACACAAAAAACACAAACCACTGAAAGAGTGGTTAGGCATTAGTATAAGCTGCCCAGGGAGATGTGGAGTCACCTTCTCTGGAAGTGTTGAAGAGACATCTGAATGTGGCTGTTGGGGGATATGATTTAGGGGTGATTATGATGATGCTATGATGACAGTTGGACTAGATATCTTGAAGGTCTTTTCCAATGTAGATGATTCTGTGATTCTATGAAGAAAAATAAACAACCAAGCAAATAAAAATCCCACAATCAAACAACAACAAATGAATATAAAAATCTAAATAAAGTTTTAAACTCATCTTGTGGGAAGATATATGGGTATATGGGCATGTATTGCTTTTTTATAATAAGAGTAGTGCCCTGCAAACTAGGTCAGGGTCTGACAAATGTTATATCAGTGGAGAACAATTGGAGGAAAATAACATTTAGATGTTTCTGAACGAGCAGAAAACAGCTGATGAAGAAATTCAAGCTACCTCATCATGGGATCTCTGTGGATTTGACCTTGGAAAACAGTTCCATTGTACCCACATGACATCATGTTCTTGTTTATCTTCTGTGACAATTTGGAAATCAAAAAAGAGCCTTTACCTTGCATCTTTTTAATAAATGCTCTTTTATCCAGTTTGTGTCAAAACACGTTATTGCGTTCTATTTTTTTAGTTTCTTGTCACAGATTTTTCTCTGTCCAGTCAGTGATTATCAAAGGAAAGCTTTTTAAAGATTGGTTCTCAGCATGCAGCCAAAGATCTGAACGAGACAACTTTTTAAGTAGCCGTATTTTTTCAAAAGATGAGACACATATGAAATATTCTGAAGCAATTGAGAACTGTCTGAATGGCAGATGCCAAAGGGTTGTAATCAGTAACACATGGTCTATTTAAAGGCCTGTCACTAGTGGTATCCCCCAAGGTTCAGTACTGAGCCCAGTATTTAAACAACTCTTTTCATGAAGAAATTCCTCTTGATGTCCAGCCTGAACCTGCTCTGGTGAAGCTTGAGGCTACGTCCTCTCATCCTGTCACTAGTTGCCTGGGAGAAGAGATTGACCCCCACCTTGCTACAACCTCTTTCAGCTAGTTGTAGAGAGCAATAAGGTCACCCCTGAGCTTCCTTTTCTCCAGGCTAAACAATTCCAGCTCCCACAAGCACTTATAGGACTTACTTTTTATACGCTTTATCAGCCTTGTTGCCCTTCTCTGGACACGCTCCAGCACCTCAATGTCCTTCATGTAATGAGGGGCCCAAAACTGAACGCGGGACTCAAGGTGCTGCCTCAGCAGTGCTGAGTAGGAGGGATAATCACTTCCCTAGTCCTACTGGCCACACTATTGTTGATACATGCCAGGATGGCCTTGGCCTTCTTGGCTACCTGGGCACACTGCTGGCTCACATTCGGCTGGCTATCGGCCAGCACCCCCAGGTCCTTTTCCAGCCACTCTTCCCCCAGCCTGTAGCCCTGCATGGGGTTGTTGTGGCCAAAATGCAGGACCCAGCACATGGCCAAGGCCATCCTGTTGGCCCTGGCCCATCGATCCACCATTCAGAGCCTTCTTCCCCTCCAGTAGATCAACACTCTCACCCAGTTTGGTGTGGTATCATCCATGAATTTACTCGATCCCCTCATCCAGATCGTTGATGAAGATATTGAAGAGCACTGGGCCTAACACTGACCCCTGGGGAGCACTACTTGTGACTGGATGCCAACTAGATGTGGCACCATTCAGCAGCACTCTCTGGGCCAGGCCATCCAGCCAGTTCTTAACCCAGCAGAGAGTGCACCTGTCCAAACCATGGCCTGTCAGCTTTTCCTTGAATATGCTGTGAGAGACAGTATCAAAGGTTTTGCTGAAGTCCAAATAGACTACATCCACAGTCTTCCCCTCATCCACTAGGTGGGGATGACCACCTGATCATAAAAGGAGACTGCATTGGTCAGGCAGGACCCGCCTTTCCTAAACCCATGCTGGCTGGGTCTGATCCCTTGGTTGTCGTGTTGGTGCTGTGTGATCGCACTCAAGATGATCTGTTCCATAACCCTGCCAGGCACCAAGGCGTACAGGCCTGTAGTTTCCTAGATCCTCCTTTCAGCCCTTCTTGTGGATGGGTATCACATTTGCCAACCTCAAGCCATCTGGGACTTCCCTGGTTAGCCAGGGCTGATGATAAATGATATTGAGCAGTTTAGCAAGCTCTTCCACCAGTTCCCTCAGTACCTTTGGTTGAAACCCACCTGGTCCCATAGACTTGTGAGCGTCTAAGCGGTAGGTCACTAACTACTTACTCCTGAGTTATAGGGGGGTCTGTTTTGTTCTCTGCTTCTGTCTTTGTCGCTTCCCACCTTTTTGCTTCCTTTGTTGTTCTTTGAAACTACTAAGGTGTTTCCATTGTTCACTAATGCAGAATGGGCATGTTCCATACCTCCCACTTTCATCAGTCCATCCACAAAATTACTCTTCTTTTTTTCTACACTTAGGCTATAATTTCAAGTATTTCAGTAGTATTCTTTTCATTATGAAAAGAAAATTCACCGGAAATCTAATTATTTTCAGGGATAAAAAAAAAGTTTTGAATTTTGTAACATTATGGCACATATACCTTACATATCACAGAATCTGTTCTATGTGTAACTTCTAATTCCTTTTTTCCTAGTGCAAATGTACTATTTTTTCTTTCCCTAAATATGTTAAGCCCTTATGTTGAAAAGATGAGTAAAGACATAATTAGATGAGATCTTCCATTCAAATTTGAATAATTTGTGAAATTAATACTTCATTCACAAGTCACCACTATCCCAGTGGTGCCTGAGTGCTTCTACAGTTCTCCAGTGTAGAGCAGGTTACATCAGATAAATTACTTCAATTTGTACTAAAATGGCTCACAGAGTTGATTTATTCAAATATCACAACTCACTGGGAGAATGAGGACTTCCAGTCAGCTCTGGTAGGACTCAACTGTATGTCATTCAATCTGAATCAGAAGAGCGTATCTTGGCACACCTAACTTGTCAACATGAAATGGTGAGGTTGACACTACTAGAGATGTCATTGCATGAAATTTTGTGACAGACATACAACAGGAAAACAGTTTATGCTAAAGCCACAAAGTAAACTAAAACAGGGCTCCTTTGTATCAGTATTCGTGAGTGTTCAAATCTAAGGAGGAATTGTCAACTCCATTGATAATACTGCCTAGCACAACATCTTTCTAGACATTACTGCAAAAGTACTTCAGAAAGTAACATAAAGCGGGTACTGAATGACAAGAAGACTGAGGCCTGATTGAAAGACACTGAAAAGGATTTTTTAAACTTCTTTCAAATTGGGAGTTGAAGAAAAAGTAAGACCTGTCTGTTATCTTGAGATCGGAAAAGGTAGCAAGAAAATTGCCATTCCATTGAAACATATTGTGTTAGGACAAGTAATAGATTGTTTTCTTCTTAGTTGCCTGACTCATGTAGCTAAGAAAAGAGAACAAAGATTTTCCACTGCTGGGATCCCAAATTTAATCCAAATTGGACCAAAAATCTTTTCCAGCATTTTCACCCACCATGAGTCCAAGCTGTTCAAGTGTCAGTTTTTTCTAGCTTGTAAGATGTTGTGTGCTTTGAGAAGCTGATATTTTGTTGTGTAGCTACAAAGGCATAATATCGTCACTGTCATATAAATCATGCTGATGACACAAAATAGGACAAAACTGTTCAGCATTATCAATCACTGTCAAACAAACAAACAAAAAGTTTATCTGACAAACATAGCTATTTAATGTGGGTTTTTTCCTATTTCAGAAACATGAACAGCTTATGTGTTTTGAGGAAGCTTTCCAAAAGCCTGTCAGTGATTTTTAGCTCCAGATTGCCACTGAAAATAAAAAGGTGGGAGTGTGACTTCCCTTGTGCCACTGAAAATTACCTCTAACGTGCTTCATGTACTTTCTTGTGCTTCATTCTTGATCCAATGAAAAACGTATCGCTCACCCTCAGATACTCCCTTTTGTTTGTACCAAAATAGAGGTGGCAGAATATTGTAAAGCATTTGCAAGAATAATAATTCCTCTTTTTAAGTGGGTTCACTCCAACTGTTTTCATGCCTACTTTATGCTTATTTCCTGTCAATATTGCAGTGATCAAGCTTTACTAGTGATAATATTCATGAAAGATACCTTCATCTTGGATACTCAGTTGCCAAAAGCAAAATCTGAATTGCATAACTAATCAGTGGTGTAAATTTCAAATACCTCACTCAATATTGCATTTCAAAAATGTACCTCAGCATGAAATTTAACATTCTAACAAAATGAAATTTAGTTCTTTAATGAGGTGTAAGACAAAGGCAATTCATTGACTGTAAATAAAAATTAAGGAGAGGTCAAGCAAAGACAGTACTGGGAAAGTTAGAATATAGATGTTAGAAAATATTTGGGTATTTAAAGATCAGGTTCATAGTTTACATTGTCAGATTAAATGATTACTTCTGTTTTTTTCACAAGAGGTTTAGATATCAAATCAGTTTACATATTTGAAAAATTTTACTGAACATCTACCTTCATCTTTATGTACTTAAGATGGAATTAATCATAGAATAACCTATAGTCATTAGAGGGCTGGGCATCACCAAAGGGAAATTTACCCCACCTCTTTTAAGGTTTCTAGGTTAAATGCAATGAATCCTGTTCTTTCTGCATTGGCTATATGTCAAGACTGGCCTAGACTAGACACATCAAGGCAAAAGTCATATTTCACAAATGCCCTCCTATATTTTATTAGAATCATAAGATGACACAGCCTTAAAAAACACAAAATGTCACAGTTCTATTACTTACAGAATGAAAATGCAAATATATTTTTTCACAATGAAAATTATTAATGTGTTCTTCAGCTAAACCCAAACAGAGGTTTAAACAAAGGAAACTGCTTTCCTATTTAAATGTGAAGACTGACATAATGTGAATGTTGATACCTTTGTCTATTGTGTATATCCTCTTGCTGTGTCAGTTCCTTATTCAAGATCTTAACTTCTCTGTATTTTCCCACTGATTTTCATTTAACATGTTTTAAACCATTATAATAACTTTTTTTGTTGTTGTTAAAATTGCAAACTACTGACAATATTGTGGATTGGGATAAATTGGGTGATAATACAAAACTGCCTTTCTTAGGAAATTAAATATCAAGATGATCCTTGATGCTATTTTTGTGTGTCTAGCATTGTTTCTCATGAAGAATCACAGAAGATCAGATTAAAATTTAATCTTTCTGTGTAAGCACCATCTGGGTCCTCCCAACACTGGCAAAGGTCCCAAACAAAATAAACTAGAGTGCATAGGGTGAGAACCTAACTGCTTTGAAGTCAATGCTAAAGTTTTTATTGATTTCCATGGACCAAGGAACTTATTGCAATTATTAGCAAAAATCATGAACAATGTATTATTAAATTTTTTTGATGTATAAAAGGAATAAAGGATATAGAAATATTTTATTTCTCTTCATATATTACCTTTAGCTATTATACGTCCTCTTATGACCTCAAATTTGAGCTCCTGAGGACTTCTAATTATTCAGAGTAGACTTAATGTAGAAATGGCTTATACATCTGTCATATGCACCTAAAAGGCAGATTTAAAACCTATACTGTATTTATTATGCTAACTCACCTTGAAATCTATGGTGAAGGTGCCTCATGCCTTTCAAACTGAGTTTGCATAGTAAATTTAACATGGGTGTTCGTGGCCCACAAACATTATCCCTGAAGCAACTTTAACAGTGCCCTAAGGAAGTGTGTAGTGTACACACTGGGAAATATACATGCAGTGAGAAAAAGAAGTGGAAAAGTAAGTACTTCTATTTTGCAGTCTATGCTTTAGTACTTCACGGTTTGGGTTTCTTTACTTAATGTCTTCGGTTGCTGTAATCATGCTTTCAGAAGCAAAAGCACTAAGCAATTGTACTGCTAATGTGATCCTTCCATAAAATGGCTAGCTTTTATCAGAATTAGCCTTTTCCAGACTGAAGTGTTAAAAGGTGTTTTTGCTGTTGCCAAACAGGTTATTTTCTTCTGAAAAAAAATACCCTTCAGCACCCACCATCAGTGACACAAGAAAGCCAAATAAGTGTTTAATTCTGTATTCTCATCTTTTTAATCACCATTGATACTGGTGAATTTTTTAGGACCAGAAGATCCTAAAAATTTAGAGGTTTTTTAATACCTGTTAGAATAAATTTTTGTAGTCAGCTTGACAAATGAATATATCTCCCCAGTGTATGCAAAATGCTGTAACAGTTATTTTTCTGGCAAAAAAGCCCCCACAATAAAATGAAGTTCAGATTTCCTATACATTCACTTTCTAAGAGTGAAAATAATAGGAATTCAACAATAATCCCTCCCCACCAATCACTGCAAAGGATATATAATTTTAAAGTTAAATTTATGAGAAATATAAATGTGTTTAAACATAAAAATGAACAATTAGGGAAGACAAATATCATTAATGTTCCATAGTGGCAGCCCTGGCTATAGCATAGTAGTTTGTTGTCTCAGGTTATATTAAAGTAATTTTAAAAATTTCCTTTTCTTTCACTTTTTTTCCCCCTAAAGTAGTCATTAAAGTGTGGGTTTGAAGTTGTTTTGTTGCCTTAAATGCATTTTAATATAAACATAATAGATATTTTGCATCCACGAGAATTCACAAAAACTGCTCTGCCATTCTGGTTTGTGATCTTCATTGAGCCATTTTCTAGCTTTACTCCAGATGTCTTCTTTAGACTTCTAGGAGAGGCATGGTATTAATGAACACTAATACAGTTTTTATAGTCCCTGGACTCCACTGTTTGCACAGTGTCTCTTAAATAGCAAGATCATCAGGTATTATGAGAAAATTAATGAGTAATTAAAGAAGCAAAAAAAAAAAAAGCATCCTTTTGAAATTCTTTTATTTATGGCTTTTACAAATCATTCATGCACATTTCACAACGATAAAAATTCTATCCTCTAAACATTCAGTGAAAGCATTTAAATAGAAAGGAAACAATGTTACATGAAATATATAGATATCAGAAAAGCCCAACAGAAACTGCAAACAAAAAACTGGTCAGAAAACTGAAAAGCAAATGTAAAAATAGTTGTCTTGCAATCCTTACATGGGTTTTACATCTGAGTTAGTAAGGTGTAAGATACTTAGCATACCTGTATTTTCAGCTCAGTTTTTCTCTAATTTCTAAGCTGAAACAGAGGTGAAAATGATGGCCTTCATCTTGAATTCCTAATTTTTTTTTAGCTATCGTACATGACAATATGGGGTAGGTGTTTCTTTTTAATTTACTGTGGAAATGACCACACTTAAAATACGGGTAAAGGCACCAAGTCTGAGTTGAGACTCACTACTTAAAATACTCTACTATTTTACATTAGGGGAAGTGAGAAGAAAGTGAGCTGTGCTTGGCTTAGGTTTTCATCTCACAATATAGCAATTAAAGTGTTCTGGAAAATGGTTATTTCAATCACCAAGAAAGTTTATCTCAATGACAAGTTCTAAAACAACTATTCATTGAGTTATGGTTAAATATCCTGATATGATTGCATTATAAAAAGTATAATGTGAAGGAAGAAATATTTCATTTGGGACACTACAATTACATAGGGAAAAGATTACATTTTTTATATGTTGCTTTTGCCAGTTTTTATTTTCATATATATGTATAAATGTGTATAGATCTGTATGTGTATATACATGTGTGTGTGTTTGTTTGCATGCATAGATAAGCAAATTAATTGAATTCCTCATTTAAAAATGAACATAAAATAGTAATTACATTATCAAAAGTGCTTTCATTATCAAAAGTGCTTTTCCTTAAATCAGTCAGTCCCACAAAAATTGCCACAAATATTTTAATAACAAGGTGAAACTAAAAATATATATATATAATGAATATGATTAAAATGCCATGAAAGGAGTCACAAGGAGTCTTGATGGTATACAAAATATGATGTTTTACTGTATATTAGAACTTTATGAAAAATCTACGTCCTCATAAATTTACTAAAATGGAAATGAAAGGCTTACTCATCAGGAGTACAAAGAGAGCAGGCATGCTGCCTTGAAAAGCCACAGAATAAATGTAGGCAAGGATGGTGGGGCTTCATGGGCTGTCTGAAGACAGGGGAGCCGTTTAAGGACAAGTCTTCTGTACAGATGTAGTGCTGATCATGTTGCCTCCTTGCCAGCTCATCTCTCTGAAGAAAAAAGTCGTCAGCGCAATTTCCACCACATTCTCCTTTTGCTATCCGCAATCTTTCTGGTTTAAAAGCAGCAAGAAATGGCCTGATTTTCAAAGTTATTTAGTATTCATGACTTGAAAGATTTTCACTGGCATTTCCTGAGATAGGTCTGTCCCAGTTCTGCATCCAGCCTTCCAGTCTACTCTGAGGAACAAGATTCCTCTACTCTGAGGAACACGAGCTCTGCCCTGTGTTGTGACATACTATTGAGCCCCCTTATGTCTCAGTTATCCCAGAAAAATTTGTTCTATACATAGCAGAGCACAGTGATGTTCAGAGACCTGCTTCTGAGGCCATCTGAGAGAAAACCACATTGCTTAAGTTTTTGGAGTTGTTTTGACTATTTGTATAAATGTCCTTCATAAATGAGTGTGCATATATCCTGAGTATTGTATCACACCATGAATAATTAGATGTTTTATCTTAGGCCTCTAAATATGAATTTGTAAGAAACCCATTTTAGGCAGATCTCTGTTGGAAAAGCAAGCCTGTCTCTAAATTTAAGACCAGGGTATTTTCCAAGTAAATGAAAACACTTTAGATGATAGCACAATTTCAGTAAGTATCTGCAATGTATTGACATATCAAAATTACCTCGAAGTTCAGTGTCATCTTGCAGAGAACACAAATTAAAACTAGGGCCTCTGCTAGTGTTGTATTCTTCAGAATTTTGCTATGAGGAGCTGAATTATTTAATATCCAAACCCATGTCTGCTTAGACTACATATCTTAAGCAAAGAAAAATAAAAATTAATGTGAACCCAAATTCACTCTTTAAATTTTTTTGGAAGCAAAGAGATTTCTTTAATATCTTATGTAACATATAATTACATATGTAGCTATTAAAACATGTCCTTACTATTATGCATATTTACAAATATAATTATACATGTAGTTATGCATATAATTATTATTATAATAAGGGATTAATGGAAATTTTTAAATTTAGAAATAAAATTAGAGAAAATTATTATTTTTATCTGGAAGACTATGATAAAAAGCACTTATTAATATATCGACACAGTTATTTAAACTTAAGAAATTAAATAATATTTCAGAAAGTAATGCATCTATTATATTATTATTTCTGCCAAAGATAAAATAAATGTTGTGGGGCTCTTTCCTACAGAGGAGTGTTCTCAGTAATTATAAAAATTGTAAAAAAAATCTGGACCTAAATAAAACTAAAAATGTTGTATTGCTGTAAGGAATCAACTTTCTAAAATTTTTCTTCCTGTTAAAGATAATTTTAAACTATTAATTCAAAATGGTGCGATGTTCTAGTTCAAAATAAAAGTTCCATAGATACTGTGGTTTCATAAACACTGTGACTTCATATGTCTCAACTATATATATTTTAAAATATTTTATATAAAATCTATGACAGTAGTAATTTTCTTACTACAAACAAAGCATATGGAAATACAACCAAAGGGGGTATCTCTAGGCTTAAGTTTTTTACATTTTTATCTATTTCTTTTACCTACAAACCATGGATTTTAAAACATATTTTTATTACGAATTCCCATTTTTTATTTCAAACAGAGGGACAGATATGATTTATACAGTGCAATTTTGCAGTGATTTCCTATGTGCAAAAATGAAAGACAAGGGGAAGTTCTTTTAGACATCTTACTACACTATAATATAAAACCCACTCTGCTAAATTAGTTGGCAGTTCCATTTTTATCCTAAATTAAAAAACAGATCATGTATAATGTCTCTCTGGTATACCTTCACAGCTTCCAACAATCATCTCTTGAAGGCTACCTACATTGAAAATTGTATTGAAATTGTTGATTTTAAAAGACATTGATTGTCCTATGCCTCAATTATTTGTCTAATCCTTTTTAAAATTCATTTTTACTTTCAGCCTCCACAACCTCTACTGATAACAAATAAGTAAGTAGTGGGAGATGCCATATGTACTGTATTTATTTATATTTCTGACATAGTAAGTTTCCTCTAAAATCTCTTACTTTCTAAGTACTTCCTAATTCTCCTTTTATCTATGTGCATCTTATTATTTTCTCATGCTTTATCTTCACTTTCCCTTGTACCATATAATTTCTTTCTGCTCCAGGGAAACATCACTATCACATCCCGAAATGTCTGCATCAGATATTCTAACAGCTCTGACCCAACTCTATTAGTTGTCTTTGGCAACCTATGATTTCCAGTAAAAAATGAGTACCATTAAAATTATGTAAGCATTGATCACCTCTTCATAATTATTACATGGCTTTTACACATATGGAATTTATTCTGCACAACAGAATTCTTTTAACAACTTACTAAGTGTTGTGAGATCCATTTGTAACTTTTCAATCAGAAGTACATTTTTCCTCACGCAAATTTTTTATAATCAGCAAAGTCTGTTACCTCATATTATCCCTACGTTTTAGAATATCCTGAATATCCAACTGTCAGGATCTCAATGACTACCACATCCATATTTCCAAGGCTAATAGCCAAGCAACCTGATATAGTCATCACCTTGTAATGGTAGATTTCAACGTTTTCCTATTTGTTTCAATTTCTAATGAGAAGAAAATGTTAAACTGCTGTTTTACCAACCAAAATTTCTTTCTACATTTGTAATCTATGATTCATTTGGGGCTTTTCTTCTTTTAGAAACAAATTTCTATACCTCTGTGAAGAAAGCAGAGGGATACAATACAGAAGGAAGATGCAGATACTTGGTAATAAAAAAAATAAAATAAAAAAAAAGTAAGAAGCATACATTACCAGAATAGTTCCTAACTTCAGAGGACTTATAATACATCTGCTTGATTTCACTGTACTCTCTACAGACTTCAGAGATCTCCACAGATACATCTTAGGTTTTTTCCTTCCAGGTCTCCTCAGAGAGTTCATGTGTGCCTTTAAAATAAATGTTCATAAGGGGGATAGTGTAGTGCAGTGCTTCAATTTTTTCAGTCTGCCTGTGTTTCAAAGGAAAACTAAATTAATCTCATTTGCTTTTCTGTGGCAATACATTAGGAATATTTTGTCCCTTCTCTACGAGTGTGCTGTTGCGTAAATAAATTACCATAAAGTAAAAAGACAGGAAAGGTAAGGGAAAAGCAGATGGTGAGGTGAGTAATACTAAGCCACAATAAAATATTGTACAGGCTCACAAACTTTTGCCCAATCTTTCTCCCTTTTATTTTGTTTTACAGATTTCCATAATGTGTTTTTATATAAAAACCAGCTCATATCTCACAGCAGCTACCACATCCTGGCAGTAAGTGTAATGTGATCCACAATGCTGGTATGCATGTAGCTCTTGCTCAGGAATGCTGCTATCTTCATTCCTTGAAGAATTCCTCTGTGTCCCTTGGACCTTCCTATCCCCTTAACTTACTGCTAATGGGTATTTAAGGTGGAAGCTTACACAGGGTGTAAAAGAAGACAAAGAACCCTTGAGAAAAATCTTGGAATGGGACTTAGTAATCAGGCACATTTTCTTATCTGTTATGTGCAACCATGTATTATCATAGAATCATAATGTTTTGGGTTGGAAGGGATCTTGAAGATCATCTTGTTCCAATCCCCCCACATGTGTGGGGACACTTTCCAACAGACCAGGTGACCGTTTTCAGGTTAAAGGAGCAAATACTTAGTTGTCTGTGTGCCACCTTGTCCCTTTTCCTCTGTGTTGAAGAAAAAAGTCATAGTTGATGCAGTCAGCATAAGATTAATGATTATCCTACTTGACTTGTACAACACAAGCTTAAAGACTCTATGTATTTATTTTTGATATTCTGTTTTCAAGTGGTTATTTCAAGACAGATTTAACTTCTCCAGTATTGCCTTGTCAACCTCTTTTGAAGCCTTTATCTAATTGCCACTTAAAAGGGATGCAATAGATTTTTTTTCACCTTTCTGCATCAACTAAAAAGCTGACACTTTAAAATCCTTTTGCTGTGATATAGTGAATGATCAGAGCAGATAAACACTCACTGAGTGTCCAGTTCACCAGTAAATCACAAGAGGAACATAGTGGGCAACTGTATTCTCTGAGTAAGACTAAGTAAATGTCTAGGAAAGTCAATATGAGTCATCAGCCCCAGGGCCCTGGTAAAACAGGTAACAGCATCACATAGCCTATTGTGTAGAATGATCAAGCTCTGACTTAAAAAAAGTAGATTACACCTTCTGTTTCTGTTTCAAAAGCTTACTGCTGCTATCAGTAAAGCCCTCTGATTTTACACCCTGATTCAAGGACTCTTTATAGCCTTCAGAGGCTCTTTATAGTTGTTGTGTCAGAGTGTCTATAACTTTTGCCAGCTATAGGTCACAGATAAATGCTAAATAAACCTGGATATGACATTGTCCTGAAGAGTTTTGCATGTAACACCCCTGGAGCTTTTACCAGAGATGTTTTCAATACAATCCTCTTTCACTTCTCACTAACCTCATTCATTAGACATTTCATAATGAGAGCACCCATTCTTTCTTCCCTAGATTCATATACAATTTCATAAATGAGATCACAACAGCTTTTTTCATAATGTCTGACTAGATAGGACTTATTGCACTCCTGTTGCAGAAAATTTTATCAAGGGAAGCTACGATTTTGATCTGGCACTTTCAGGTTTTTTGAGATGGACAAGAGTAATTCAAATAGTGATGATTACAATGCTGTAGACAGCTTCATTTGTCTGAGGCTGAGATATGGAGAGGAACAAGGTATTCCTCAAATTTTCCATGCTTCCTAAGTGTTACATGGCAGTGATGATGTGGGAAAAATATGCACAAAATGTCTCAAGGTTCTCTACTCTTCTTTATTATCTTTCACTATATCATAGGATTACAGTATTTTTTCGGACATTAATGTATTCAGTTCCAAAAAATGCCTTAATTGTAGTAGTACACATAATTACTGGACCCTTTTGAACAAATAGCGAGACAGAACAACACACTTCACTTTCCTCCTTTCTTTTTAAATGATGTTCTCAAAGCAATATTTATTAACATTTCATATTGTTGGTCCCAGCCGAATTCCCTTCTTTTTTGTCTTAGACAAAAGTAAAGATATAAAATGATGCATGACCAGGAATATGATGCTGTCAATAAGAAGCATTAATTAACAAATTAATTAGACACAATTTGCTGCTTTCCCTCATGAGAGAAGAAAAGATTTTTTTCTATTCTGCTGGAAAGCATACTAAATAAGGAGAAAAATGCATATATAAGTCCACTAAATGCTGCAGCCGTAATAAACTTCCTCTAGGGTTTCTTTCTCCAGGGTAGATACAAATTGTTTTCTTAAACTGGCTCACCCAGCCCTAATCCACAGTTTGCAGACATAATTTGCTTCTACTTTTAGTGATGTCTTAGGAACTTCAGCAATAATATAGCCCCTCATGGCCCCCACTTGCATCTAAATGAAAACCACTTTGATGCAATGGAATAATTTATGTTTAGCTACATTTCCTCAGGCCAGATGTATAGACAAGTATATTAGATGTTCTGCCCTCTGTGCTGGAAGTGTTTTTCTATTTTAATTAAACACTGGAAATGCCCACTTCTTTCCTGTTTTGCCCTGGGTGTCTTCATAAGGTTAAGTGCATGTAGGTGTTGTAACAGAAAAAGTATGTAACAAATAAAAAAATAACACAATTAAGAATGCAGCTTATTTTGTTACATGCTTTGTTGTCCTTGTTTGCAGAAAGCATTTCTTTTGCAGAAACAGGAGTAGTGTGTAGAAATCTTATAAAATCACTTTCTTAAAGTATTAAGTGCCAGTTTTCTTTGAACGTTTTTTCCCATAGTAATAATAATCTGAAAGTTACAGAGCATTTAAAAATCAACAAAAAACCATCCCTTCCTTCCCCTTAACAAATACATTTCCTCTGCTCTTTTATTTCTTCATTTCTTTTTCATTTAATAATTCATCAATAATTTTTTGAAGGAGTCATGTCTTGAGTAAAATTAGTGAGTGACACTGTTGGCAGGAGCTGCTAGTTGGGAAAAACCTCTAGGATACAGCGGTCAAACCATTACAAAACAGATATTGTAAGGCGTTTAAGGCAATGGGATGAAATGCCCTCTAGAGATGCCTATTTATCGCTGACTATCAAGAAGCCCTAGGTAACTAACTTAGCCTAGTCACCAGCTTGCTTTCATCTAAAGCTGGATGACATGGATCTTATTTGCAAAGTTGTTTTCTGGAATGTTCTTTTACCGAAAATAAGAAATACACTTCTGATTTTGAACTGGGAGGAGTTTGTTGTTGTTTTGGTGGGGTTTTTCTGATAGGCAATGTAGAAAAAATATTGTTTGACTCGAGGAAGAAAATATTTGATCTTATAGTTGAAAGAATACAACGAAATATTAATGAGAAATAAACAATATAAAAAAAACCCCAAAACAAACGCCTCCAACACTACAGTGAAGAGAGTAGGATGCAAGAAGAAGCTGTTTCTAAAATGCCACAGAATTTTGTCACATTCTCTTTGCAATATCTAAATAATCATTAAAAATTACAATGGAGAAGATTGTGGATGCTTGATGACCATGGAACTGTCAATATCAGAACTGATCATGCTGTCAATTGTTTTGTAACTGTCACTTAATAAATTACTACAGAGTTCTACAGTTTAATCCTAAGCTTTATGTCTTTGTGTTTCTGTGTTTACTTCTGATTTTCTCTTAATTGAGTCTGACTGTAAGAACCAAAAACAATGCCAGCATATTGCAAACAATATAGCTCTGAAGCAGATAAGGTAGCAAAGGAACAATTAAAAAAATTAATTGAAAACTATTAATGTGAAAATTGAAGTTAGTAAATACATTAATTTATCCCTTAAAGACAGAAAGGATATTTACCTTTCTCCCTATCTAATTAGATTCACCAAAGGAAGACCAAATAATTTGTTCCTACCTGGAAGATGCTGAGCCTTTTTAATTACTGTATGAGGTAACTGGATAGTCTCTAATGAAAATATGAAAAACCACAAAGCTAGAATTAGAAAAAAAATTATGATATGCAAAATAGTTATAGAAACTACTCAAATCTTCTTGAAATGTTTTGTATGAAGTCAGGTGAGTTTTAATATTTTTTTCCATTTATTTTTCAGTCCAAAAGGTTTTTTCCTTGGTACTTTTTCATAAGTGCATATGATGCCATGATATAATATATATTATGTTTTCATATGGTAGTGGTAAATAAACATCATCACCTTGAAATAAAGAACTTAATTTTTCACTTCAGAATGTAGCATATTTTGTGTCTAAAATAACAACTTGACTCAGTGAAGTTGGACCATAGAAGTCAAACAGTATACACTTATGTAACCCTGATGGTTGTCAGGTGATAAGCTAAGATGAAAAGTTCAGTCTCTAACAGCTTTTCTATGTTCCACATCCTTGCCAGCTATGTAAGCAGCATGCCAGTGCTGTATTCACTGTAATCAAATTTCTTTAGAACAGCAAGTTGTTAGGGCTATTAAATGTCTCAACTGGAAACCTCCCATATGGCTAAATTGAAAAGTGGCAGCTAAACAGGCTGAATGAACTTATGCTCATTTAAGTAGCACGTCTCAAATGCTTCCATCACCAAGTATATGGTTTTCAAGATCACCCGTTTACTGAGATTTATTTTGAGCAGCCACCAGATTTCTCTTAAAGTTTCTGTCGTTAGTAGGTTTCTCCTTATGCTGAATGTTGTAAAAATGTCACTGCACCAGGAACCAAGATGTTCAGGTTCAAGTGATCTTCAGTTGGATCACAGAGCCAATTATGCCCTAAAGTCCAGCAATGGGATTTCTTTTCACAAACAGCATTGCTTCACTAAATAGTATGATACTGAATAGGCCCGCATCTGATCCTTCTTAATGGGAAGAACAGATGCACTAATCATCCATTTCCTAAAAATGAAATGGAAGTAGTATTTTATTTGCTTCAATAATATCTCAACATTTAAGGGAAAAGAAAAAAAATAGAAAATGTGTGATTGCTGTGACTTCTTTAGTTTTGAATTCACTATTGGCAAATTCTTATAACACGATCTTTAACCTCATAGAAAGAATTTTATACCAGAAAATATGTATTTTTGTGGATTTATATGTATCTTCATAGAGAATATAACTCTTTGCAGCTGGATTTTGTTGTTTATTGTTCTTTTTTTTTAATAAAATTCAAATAATCTGCAAAGAAATATTTGTGACATTAAAAACAACTATAAATTTTACAAATCTGTCCAATTACAAATATTGCTTATGATAAGCATTTACATTAATTCAGTATGATAGTTCAGAACCTGTATTTTTACTGCAGAATGTAAAGAAACACAAAACCTCAGGAGCTTGGGATGCTTCGTAGGGAATAAATTGGTGAAACAATACTTGAGGTGGCTCATATGACTGTTGCTGACACATAATTTCCTAAGAAAACTGATTAACTTGCAGATGTTTCAGAAAATTAAAACTGTCTTTTTACAGTTGAACTATTCACCAACTGAAATTTTGAATATCTACTTAAAAAAACCCGTATTTTTTGTTTAGGTTTTTTTTTTGTGGGGGTGTGTGTTATTATTATTAAATTATTTTATATGATAGCAGTTTTGAAAAGATTCCATGTAACTTTAAGTTTGTATTCACAACATCATGGTCTCATTAAGGGGAAGAATTATTACCGCCCTTCTCTGACACCCTGAGATGATCTCTTGCCTTCTCTCCTCTTTGCCTTTTCTTGTCTCCTGGGATATGAGGTTAAAACTGTATCTCATGCATAGTCTAGCTTACATCAAGTTCCCTAATGTGTTGGTAATCTTCTCTGTTTTGGGCTGTGATGTTTCCTTCTTTGTAATAATTGTGTAGTGTGGGTTTTAGTTTTTTTCATTCTAGATAATGGTGCATTAAAATCATTAGCTCCTGTTTGCTGTTAATGATCACATTCTTTTTACTGATGATCTGTTCTTTTAAATTTGACCTTTTCTTACTGTCTGCTAAAATTTAGAGAATTGTGACAAATTCACAGTGGCAATTTAAGCATCAACACTAAACTCTGGAGAGTTGGTTTTAACCTGTGCAAAGCTTTAATGTGTTTTAGGGCTTTTTTCTCCATTATTTTATCTCCTTCAGCTTGAATATGTTTTTGAATGATGGGCTAAAGACTTGTCAGCTTGAGTTATTCCCTAATATTTATCATTGCTTTGGAGTAATCAAACTAACATAATTTTGGTGTTTTTTTAAAGAAAAAAAAACATTTAAAAAAATCTAATTTAGGGTAAGACAAACTCTGTACCTTCTTAAAGTCTCATATACATCAAGAGGACACTTTAATTTGAACATATCATCAATATAAAAGATAAAGATTGGCCTTTTTGAAGTACATAGAAAACCTCCCACTAACTTTACTGAGGCCAAGATTTCATTTCCAGATCTGCTTGCAGAAGTTTGTGAATAAAAAAAAGTCCAAACTGACAACTAATATTACTCAGAATGAATAATTCAACCAAGTCTGTTTAAGAGAATTGTCCAGGAAAGATTTACACCATTCATTTTAAAAGAAAGAAAGAGAAAATTGTAATAAATGAGGTGGTGACTTTTCTGAGCTATAGCTGTATAAAAATATTTTCCCTGGAGAGAGGTGTTACTTTTATTGTGCAATAATAGTCTTCAATCTCGGGCTTCAGGCATTTTATCAGGATCTCAGTAAATGGTCTGCCTTTAGGATAATATTTTATCATGATTTTCCTTAAAACTAGTTACTATTTATATGACAGAGCATTTATAGTTTTGATGGTTTGGTTCATTGGACATAGACATGCTACTGAACAGCCAGTGACAGAGACAGCTTCTTACATCAAACTGCTAAAAGAAAAAGCTGTTTCAAATGTAAGAAATCAAGTGTTTGCCATGAATGCTAAATCAGTTCAGCATAGTGCTCCCTGAATCCCTAGAATATCCCATATTCTTTATTCTGGTATGAAGGACAATGGAAAAAATAGGTAATAGAGAAAATTCTCCAGTTATATTCTTTTAATTCCTCAAAGAGAGAAAATGGGTAGGAAATACAAGTGCTAAGCAATGAAAACCAAAGAAACAAATTATGATTTTCATTCCTTTACAGAACAGCTTACCAGTCCTAACAAGTATTTTCAGAAGCCAGAGATCAGCCACTATTAAAAAACTATGAAG
Organism: Cephalopterus ornatus; assembly: GCA_013396775.1. Classification (NCBI taxonomy): domain Eukaryota; kingdom Metazoa; phylum Chordata; class Aves; order Passeriformes; family Cotingidae; genus Cephalopterus; species Cephalopterus ornatus. Next base: position 21,889 of record VZRE01009254.1, read on the forward strand.
TGTTGTGCAGAGTTAATATTAAAGATATATATTTATATGAAAAGGGAACATGATGTTATGGTGAAATGAAATGTATTCTACTCATACATCTGTCAGTGCCCATTTTTAGAGAAAAATATCAGCAATAATCACGTAGCGGTACAATTTTGCTGCTACTTCTCCAATAATATGTAAACAGTTTTAGAATTGCAGTCAATCAATAATGTTCAGTAAACCCTGGGTTTCTGTCATCAACCTCTTGACTACAGATGTCTGGTAGTGACAGAGAGTATGCTGATCAGTACTTTGAGAATAAAGCATTTAAAATTAATAAATGAAATAAATATAAAATATAAAATATAAAATTTTAATTACTTTCCTCTTGATTTCCTCAGTGCAACTCTCCTTTTCTTGCGATGAAAATGTTGCTTGTAATGAAAAAAGAAGAAAAAACAGAGACCCAATAAGGACCAACTTTGTTAGGGTATTCATTTAATTAAACTAAACAAATCTGAAGGAAGAAACTTGTAAGATTTCCCTCAGAGAAATGTTATCCACAACAAATTTTTTAAAGTCAGTTCAAACTGCTATCACATGTGACAGCATCAGAAAAATGCTTATCTCTCTTAATATGTTTAGAAGAATCAGTATTTCTGTGCGGAGAATATGTTCCAGGTAGATTCAAGCAGAAGGACTCCTCTAGCCTAGCTTTAGACTTCTACTATGCAGCTTGCAACATCTGAACTGGTCATCCTACAGCTGCATTGGTAGTCAACAAAAAGAATATAAAGGCCAACATCAGACAGTTGGGTTTTGGCAAGATGAACACTGTACTTGCAGAGGGAGCTACAGGGCATAATGTATGTTTGAATTCAGGAATAGATGAGCTCATCATTATATAGAAAGCTCTAACTCCTGATGCTTTATTTGTTTTGTTGAAGCAGATATTTGTAAGCTCAAGGAACAAACTCTATAAAATATCCTGCGAGTTTGCTTTTTTTTTAATCATGTACACATGAAGATTCTTTTGAAGAAAAAACTCAAAATCAAGAGAGCTCTCCTACATATTTATTCATACATTTCGAAGGATCGCTGGTATGGCAGTTACTCTCTGCTCTGGTATTAGTGACATTTGAAAGAATATTTGCCATTGTCACATCCTATGATATGTAGTGTAAATGGAATATTGAAAAAGGCTCACTGTAATTAAGAGATATTTTAAGATAGCCTAAGGGAAAAATAATGGATCTAGTTCCATTTATGAACTACACAACTAAAAATGGCTGCTAGTATCACTGTATATCTATTTTTCCACTGGAAAAATGAAATTCAGACTAGAGCAGAAATGTATTTACGTGGTGTTATTCTAATAGACCTGTAGTTTGCCAATTGAGGTTTCCAGCACATATCTCTGTCAGTACTTATGGTGACAACACACTGTTGAATGCAATATAGGTACAGAAAAAATAATTGTCCGATACTTAGTCCATTTCCGTAACAACTGTGATTGGGATCTCAGTCTTACTTATAATAATTTTATTTCCAGCACTACTGTGATATTCAAGGAAGAACAAAAGAGCAATGAGAGTTTTTGCTAAACAGTTTTGTTAGTTTGCCCTTCCGCTTACATTCAGTTCTCTTTTTTTTCTCTTGTCAGCTTTTGACACATAACATGAAATTTTCAGAAGTGCCTAAGGGCCATATTAAAAAAAGGACTGAGTTATCTGAAGTGGGACTTAGTCTGCAGATACCTACCTGTAATGAAGAGTGTGGTACTGAAAAGCCCCATACAACCTCTCTAGGCCTGTTGTTATTCAAATGTAAAGTTTTCTAGGCACCAGATATATATATACCCAGAAGTTCCTAAATACTCACACATTTAAGTTCAGTGTCTGAGTTTTCTTGGCATGCAGAAATTAGATATTCCTCTGCCTAAATCCCTCTGGAGTTAACTTCTGGAGCCAATCTCAGGATATGCATAATATGGGAGACTCAGAACCAATATGTTTCAAACTGTCTTGTTAACACTTTCCTTTGAAGCGCTGGTGGAAAAGAGCCCTTTAGTTTTTATATACTGATCAGAAATTTCACCAGGCTGCTTTGTTCCCCATTGTCCTTGACAGACTTTGTATTTCCATTTCTCAGCTTAGTGAAGCAGGCTAGATAACACAGCAGGTGGGAAGATCACCTTATCCTTTTCTTTGTAGAAGCCATGCCAAAATTCAGACTTCAATTCATTTGGCCAGAAGAGAATCTATAGAATATCATTTACTCTGTGTGTAAATCCTTGTTTTCAAGGACTGTTTAGCATTTTAGATTTGACTTTCCTGGCCTCCCAGATGATTTCTCTGAAGACAAAAGCTTATTTCTGCTCTCTCTTAAGCATTCAGGTGGCTTCTTTTTTTCAGATTTTAATGATATGGGGAATGAGTTCTGGAAATCACTTAGGAATTTACAGGTGTTTGCTTCTACAGTGTAAGCTACAGGATAAGTACTTCTTTCACCGTATTATCCCTTATCAAATATGATGCTGTTACTTAAATGAAATATTTAGTAATAATAATAATAGTAATAGTAATAACAACAACAGTGTTCATTATTTATAAAGTGTGTAATAAATGTATAAAAAATATTGGATTTTTTTTAAATCTTAAGCCCATTTGTTTCAGGATGTCTTTCGTCTCTCATTTTGCCGTACTGTCCTGCTAATGGCAGAAGAGCATCACAGAGTGAAACCCAAAGGACTCTGCTGCAGAGGCAGCAGCAGGAGCTCCTAACTGATCCTTTTCAGAGAAGATGAGCAACAGCCAAATTACTCATCTTGATCAAAGAACTGGCAATGTCTGCTGCCTGAGTGGAAAGTGTCTGCTCCAGGTGGAAAGGAAGAACAAGCTGATAAATTGTGTTTGTGGTGGGATGTGGGGGAAGGGAACAGGGAAGGGGCAGTATGGGAACTGCCTGTTCTTACAGTACTGTTGTGCTAGTAGTAAGCTCTTGGGAAGCTCACCTAAGCTGTGGTGACAGGAGCTGTTGTGTCCCAACAGAACTACTCCTACAGCTGCATCACTTTTACAACATTTAAGAGATAATTCACCATGTATGTTTTTTCACCCCAGAAATAAAAATACAGAATCATGTTAGTTGGAGAATGTTCCCTTACATGAAGCTCTGCTTGACAGCTAAAAGCAGTGACATAATGGTGTGTATCATTCCTGAATAAAGGGCTGGGACCTCCTTTACTAAAACTGCTATAAAGCCTGTTCTTTATTTTTATTTTTTTTTTTTAATATTCAAAGCTGTATTTACTTCCTAATACTTAATGGGAGTTTAAATTTTTTCTACAGCAGCAAGTGATGCACAGTGGAAACGTTTTGCTTTTTTGTTTTCAAAGAAAACCTCTTTAATACTGTCCATGTAAGTGAGGAGTATCATTACTGATAGTGAAGTACAGCAAGAAGTTTCTATCCTGCATGCAATCACTATAAACAACAATAAGAAAAAACAACTACTCTGAAATAAAACATGTCCTGTATTTGTACTTTTTAATAGCAAATTTTAGCATGACCCTGTGAGGATTCACATGGGCAAGACCAATATAAGATTAATGCTGAGATTTTACTTCTCAGTGGTTCAATACAGCAGGGAACCAATTTGAGGGCGAAAATTATTTAAAAAAAAAAAAAAAAGACAAGCAATGAAGTCAGGGAGTTTGAGAAGGAAATTTACAACATGATTTCTCATACAGTTCACCCCTGTGTCACTCCCTCCCTTGAGTGTCAAGCAATGTCATAAAAGGTGTTGCTATAACAACACTAATTAATTATAGTGGGATTTCATGTGTGGCAGTGAAAAGCCAAGCCACAGTAGTCCTGTTTTATGTCATAGCCAGTGGTGTAAGACAAGAGTATATGATATTAAGATCAAACATAGTGCAGTAATTACCAAGAAAGGCCAGATTGTGTTAAGGCACTGCATACATATCTGCCCTTATGTTTTGGATACATGAATGTCCCTCAAAAATGCTGACACTTTTCATTCTGTGTTAGAAGGTAAATTGAAACAGAATGTGAAATTTGTACAAAATAGTTAAGATATTGCATAGCTATTTCACTTTAAAAATCATGGATGTCATATACCCAGAATTGTGCTGAATCCAAGTCAGAGATTTAGGGGTATCAGGAATTCTGAAACGACCGCGACATCTATTTATACTGTGACATCTATCTGATCTCTATAAGCTTGAAACAACTAATACAAAATATTACAGATCAGTAACAAGTATCAGCAGGGCTTTGATAAGATTTGGCTTGCTGAGATTTTACAGTAGCTACGAAGAGCAATGATTCTTAAGGGAAAGATAAAATATTGTGTAATGAAGACATGGTAAATTTTAAAGTTATTAAAAAAGACTACATTTTTAGGAGAGGTGACTGACACTTTAAAATTCCAGAACTGTCCAGAAAACACTTACATGCCTGTGGACTGAGCACTGATAAGTGCAGAAAATGATTATATGAAAATGGCTATGCCAAGCTGAAAAAAACAGTATTGATAGAGTGCAAATATCTCTCACTTAGGAATACTGTAAAGACATTATGCATTGGATTATATCTTCTTTGGTACAAACATTTAGGTTGAACTTCCCAAATATAGGAAGCTATTTTCACTTATTCAAATTAAGAAAATAAGCCTTTTTCTCATAATGGCATGAGTTGGTCTGGAACATAAACAAGAAAGACACCCATATGCATGTCTGTCTGTTTACTGCAATCTCATTAGACAGTATTAGGTACGTTTCTAGATGCAACCTTTGCAGCATTATACCCTAAGCTTTCTTTCACACTAGTGTAAGAGGAAGAAGCTGATCAAAATTGACTAAGTGAAAATAAGGCAGAAGTCTGTACAACAGCACTCTCAGATTTAGTACATTTTTGGTTCTGTTGGGTATTATTATAGGGTTGAGTCATTTTCACAAGTGATGCATACCTCACCATTTTGATCAAAGCTAGCTTTGAATCATTTGGTAAGTTACGAACATTGAAAGGCAAAAAAATTGTAATGGGTATAGAAAGGCACTGGTTAAATGGAAATAAAATCTCTGAGGATCACTTCTTAAATCTAGAGTAGATGTCTAATAAATTAAAAGACCTGTAGTTTTGATTGTCATTAACATTTCCTGTAAAGTTTATCATTGAAGTGGCACTTTCCAGCTTTCTTAAAGTCCATTAGACCTGGGGCGTTCTGACTGTAAGCCTGAACAAGCCTTTATGTGTTGACTGGCAAGAGCAAATGCTGCCCACACTGGTGCAATCATAAGTTTACATGAATGATTATAATAGTTACAGTGCTGCTTCAGGATATCCAGAACCATTATACAAAGAGTAATCATTAGATTTTGCATCTAGAAGTGTTTCTCTTATCATCATTAATGCCAAGGTCCTGTGCTTCATCTCACCAGGGGGTAAATTTCACCTATCTTTAGATACTATATCCAGATTATGACACAACATACAGGTCAGTTTATTATATGCTTGCATCAGATATCAGCTTTTAATTTTGCTAAGAGAAAAACCTCAATAGTTTATTAACCCATTGGACAATATCAATGCTGTCTGGATGTTTTAAGGCACCAGAATATGCAATTTTCAATGAATATGATTGGAAACCCTGTTTAGTCTGAACAGTACACTGACTTTCAGTAAAGGTTTACTTTCTGAGAGCAGATTATGGAGCAAGTGCCTTTTGATGAAAATTACTTTCAGCAAAACTTAACAGATTAATCAAATTTTTGGACTTCACAAATGCTTATGACATGCCAAAAGACTCTAGTCTTTTGATCAAAACACCTGGACTCTTCTTCCAGTGAGAAGGGTATCAAACAATATCATGGATATGACAAATGAATGGTCTTGGTGTTGTCACATGTTATCTAACTTGTGCGTCATGGACTCTTGGTTCATTAATGCAAATGACATCTGTCTCGCTATCCATGCTTGACCATTCTCAGATTCAAACACATATTGAATACCAGTGCTTAAGGTGGTTTCATCTTCAGCCAAGAAAAAGAAAAATGATACCTCATGTGTTCCTCTTGCCTAATGTTTCCACTGTCATTCAGTTTTAAATAAATTTAGATCATTAGATACCTCAGTATTTGGTAGTCTGAGTTTTTAAAATGTTTTAAAAAACCTTGTTGCCATGGTTAAAATTGACAGTGAACTTCTGAATATACTAGCTGACTAAGCATGAAATAAATATGCTTGTATGTCGTATTTGTTCTTAATTGTCACTGATCTTTCAGCATCAGAATATCATGATCTGGTGTGGTGCCTTTGATGCAAATACACTCTACCACAGCAAGATGACATGAAGTAGCCCTGCTAAGAAGTAAGGGTTCAGGTGATCTGTTTATTTTTTGTGTGGGTAAATAGGTTCTTTGTTTTCTCTTTTACTGTACACTTTCCTGGTTTTGACCTTCCACACTATTAGTGAGTCATGATGAACAACTCATGAACTATAATCTGTTTCCCTAAGAAGGGCAAATAAGACAACCTGCCCTGCAGCTAGAACAATAGAAAGCTATGAAGAAGCACTTTGTAGGGAAGTGCCCTCTATGGAGTTTCAGTAGCATCCAGTTGACGTTGAACACCACCAGTGCAACACCTGCCACTTGTCTCAAGAAGTCCCCCATTCATTTAGTGCACAGATAAGCCTGGATGTAATTTTTTGGTAGAGATGGTATTTTTCAATCTGCAATATATGATACTCCAAGCTGCAAAACTATTTGTTCATTTCTTTTTAAATTATCAACCTTTTAATTTCTTTCCATTCTCCCGTATAAGGAATTCCTTTATTTTCTGAAAAGTGCATATTCTGTCATGGATTGATGGCTCTGCTACAGATGAGTAAGAAGCCCTAGTGACCTGTTTACCCTTCCCCAGCAGGGTACCAGCTGCCAATTGCCCCCACTCTGTGATGACTTGTCCTTCTCCTCACCTTGTCATCAAGCCAAGACTGCACACTGTAGGAGCGCAGGTAAGCATCTGCCTCTCTAAACACTGCCAACAGCTCTCCATTATCAGCTGCCAGGGGTGCTTTGGAGAAGTGTGCATAACTTCCTCCAGATGTACATACTGAGCATTTTTATGTCTGCAACAAATTCTGCCTTTTCAACACAGGGAAATCTCAAATGTCAAATCTGTTTCCAAAGTTGCATTTCATCTCACCATGAAACATGATATATTAGTGCACTTTTATTTTTTTTCCACCTTAACTGATACGTCTTCCCAGCTGAACTCAGTATACAAACTTCATCTAAATAATAGAGATGTCCTTTCTGATGAGATGCATTTCTGCAACACAAAATTAAAAGGATAATGTCAGCATCTGCTGGTCATGATTTTCTTGCACTCAAAATGATTGGTAGAATTTGATGAGAAGTTTTAGTATTGAAATTGTCAAAAATTGAAGTGCAAGAAAGAATTTCCTTGTAGGAAATGTAAAATTTGGCCAGATCACAGAATAAGCAGGAAGATGTGAGATTTTGGCTTCTTCAAGCTGCATTTTGTGAAAAGGTCATCTTTCTGGAACCCTTGATGAAGGCTGGTAGTTTTCTTTGTCACATTTGGTGTCTTTGAACTTCACACACTGACTGCTGAGATTAGATTGGTTGGAGCATTGCACTAATAACACCAACGTTGTGGGTTTTTGATCTCCATATGGGACATTCACTTGAGAGCTGGACTTGATCCTTGTGGGTTCCTCCCAACTCAGAATATTCTGTGATTCTGATGCAAGTGCCAGTTAACTGTCCATTGAATTAGAGGCTCTCAGTAATTCACTAACTGAATTTCACTTCCAGAGATTGTCACAGATTTTCATTATTACTATATTAAGGATTACAGAACACAAGGTCCTTCATTGATTGGTCAACTATTCACCTCCGTGGGGTGATATTAGTGCTGAAGATGCAGGCAGACTTAGTGTGCCAGGCAATAGTGCATTGTAAATATTGAATATATAAAATTTCTTTATCATTTTGAAAAGACATTCCTCATGAACATTGGAATTGTTGAAAATATGTATTATGGACTACATAGGATGGTTAAAAATTGTTTCTTTTTAATTTTTTTTTTGCTTTCCATAATTTGCAGGGACAAAAGCATAACTAATTTTTTTCAGATTGAATCTTCTTTAAACAAACCCCTTATTTATAATCAGAAATGTACAATTATATTTGTAGCACATTTAGAATAGTTTTGGAATTTTTTTTTTACTATACTTTTTTAATTTTCTTATTTGGTTAGAAAATGAAAATTATTTTCATTAAAAAAAAAACAAACAACCTTCTCTAAACTCTTACAGATCCTGATTAAAAGCTGCTTTATTAGAAATTCTCAAATCTATTATCTCTAACTTGAGTTTATTCCTGTACAAATACATTAGTATAGATAGGCAGGCAGATGCAATGTCTCTGTTAGAGATATTGATAGGTGACATATATTTCTAAAATTCCAGCCTTCCTAATGGAAGGCAAGTGGAGCTTGGGAACAGATGGTGTTTCTTTTATTGTTTCTGAATTCCCTGGAAAATAGACGTTTTTCCCTCACCTCTGTATTCCTAAGTGGAAAGGTTAAGTTGCTGTAGTATCTGCCTTCTTCAAAACTTTTAGTATCATGTTAATCCTTTTAGTTAAAATCAACCAATATTATGGAAACTCAGTATCCTTGCATTATTTTTTCACTCTGCTCTGGGAGTACAGGCAAAGTGTGGGCAGCAAAGACAGGCAGCTTACCTGTGTAAGTGTGGGCAGCTTACCAGACATGAGGGAAAAGATCATTAAATATTAACATGAATTACAGTAACTCAGTGAAAAAAAATGTAAAATTATGATGGGGTAACGCACTATTCATTTATCTTTAATTTGTGCAGAAACAATAGTTCTCAGGAACATATATATGAGAGATATGGCTTCCTCTGATGGACACAGTGGTTTTCATTGATGTTTTCTGACTCATAAGAATTATCCAGGGGTTGATAAATTATTCTTCTGGTTTAGAAGTTTCAGAAGAAAAAAATAAGAAGAAAAAAGATTATGTCTAGTTCTAGATTTTGGGGGTTCGTTTTGTTGTTGTTGTTTAATTTATTATTTTTATTAATTTATAAGGTGATAGTAAAATGAACCAAAAGCCATGCAAGAGTGTATTCTGATCTTTATTACTCATGCTGTGCTGTTGGCAGTCTGCCTTAAAAGCGACAAAAGAACAATACTAGAGGGAGTATAGCCAAATAACATTACATCATACTGGCAATGGTGTAGACTTCAGTGAGCAGCACTCAAAAGGATGAAGACCAGTGACTGTAGACAAAAAATAATGTACATCAAAACAGTGGAAAGGTAGAAGGGCAGTGTTCAAACAAAGCCTCTGGAGAAAGAAGGCTTGTCAGTGGGTAGGCAATGAGTCACTTGAGCAAGACTCAGGCCAATGCGTAGCTTTTTGGCTTACACACACATTTCAGGCTCCACTAAGCTGTTTAAAAAATGCAATTCAGAAGAGTAAAATGTGAACATTTAAAATCAAAGGTAGCAATTCTCTGATGTCCAGATCTAGATGCAGTGTTTTTCTTTCCCAGTATCATCTCTGATCTTTGTTTTGATAAAAATACTCAGGGTGGGATTCATTTATTTGCTTCTTTGACAGCCACTCTTATTTGCTTTAATGATTTCTTCATTCATTATTTATATGACTTAATGCCCAAAGGATCTCATAAGGCTGAGGGGGATCAGGACTGATAGCAGAAACTTTGTTAGCTAGTGTAGGTGAGTTTGATCCTGCACATATGCAACCAGGCACAGTTTAGCTCTTCAAACAAGATATTGCTTTTGACTTTGTACTACCTCTGCCAGCTCTATACAATCAAACAGTTGAAAAGAAATTATTAGCTTATTTTTTTCTCCTTGGAAAATAGCTCACCATTTCTCGAGCAAGAATTATCAGTGTTTTCATGCATTCATCTCAGAGATATTGCATTGGGTTTTCAAGACAAGGTTTTGGTAAGGGGTGGCTTCTGTGAGGAGCTGCCAAAAGCTTTCCCCATGTCCAACAGAGTCAATAGCAGTCTATTCCAAGATGCTGTACAGGATGGGTAAAAACAAATAACAAATCAGGGAAAGAAGGTAAGAAAGGGGGAAAAAACTGTGGCAAAACAACAACCAGAAGAGAGGAGTGTGAATGTGTGAAAGAAACAGCCTTGAAGGGATCAAACAGTGAAGAAGGAGAAGAAGGTGTTCCAGGTGCTGGACTAGAGATTCTCCTGCAGTCTGTGGTGAACACCACAGTGAGGTTGGCTGTCCCCCTGCTGCCCATGGAGCTTCACAGGGGAGCAGAGATCCACCTGCAGCCTGTGGAAGACCGCATACCAGAGAAGGTGAATGCCCAAGGGTAGCTGTGACCCCATGGGAAGCTTGTGCTGGAGCAGGCAGGACCTTTGGACCCATGGAGAGAGGAGTCCACAGTGGAGCAGGTTTGATGGAAGGACTTGTGACCCCAAGGAAGGAACCCATGCTGGAGCAGTTTGTGAAAAACTGCAGCCTGTGAGAAGGACACATGTTGGAGAAGTTCATGGAGGACTGTCTGTCATGGGAGAGACCCCACACTGGAGCAGGGGAAGAGAGTGAGGAGTCCTCCCCAGAGGAGAAAGGAGCAGCAGAGGAAACATGTGATGAACTGAGCAAAATCCTCATTTCCCACCCCCTTCTGAAGCTGGGCACAGAAGGTAGAGAAATTGAAAGTGAAGTTAAAGGAAAACCAGGAAGAAGGGAGCGGTGGGGGGAAGGTGTTTTAAGATTTAGTTCTTGTTTCTCATTATCCTATTCTGATTTGATTGCTAATAAATTAAACAAATTTCCCCAAGTGGAGTATGTTTTGGTCATGATGGTAATTTGTGAGTGACCTGTCCCTGTCCTTATCTCCACCTATGAGCCTTTCATTGTATTTTCTCTCCCCTGTCCAAGTGAGGAGAGGACTGATAGAGTGGCTTTGGTGGGCACCTGGTGTCCAGTTAAGGTCAACCTGCCACAGATATAAGACCTCCTATACAGTAACTTTTCATATGCTGTACTCTGGTTCTATTCATATTTTTCTGCTGCAGAAGTGGTTATTAAAGTATTTATGCATTGTCAGTTTAAATTTTGTAAATACAATAGATGCTTATTCCCTTTTTAAGCAATAACTATGTCATTACAGAGATCATCAAAATAGGAATCACTCTCTGGGAAAAACATTTACTTTCTCAAAAAACGATTGTAATTACTTCATTTTTCTTTTTCAAAACTCATGTTTTGAGTTCATATTTCCTAATAATACTGTGAGACAAAACCAAAAAATACTAATAAGATCTGATCAGAATAGGAGGTTCTTTTACTCACTGTTCATACAATTAAATGTTCAACTGGACAAAAGTGCATTTATGTTTTGAGAACAGCCTTAGCAAAACTGTGGGGATGTGGCCTCTACAGAATATGGAACTGTACCTCATGAAAAACGATTAAATTTCAGCGGTTTCAAGAGAATATCAGAGATAAAACAAGGTCAGCCATACCTATGTGGCTACTTATGTAAGTAAGTTTTGGTTAGCTTTTTATCATTCATATCTGACTTTCTATTTCATATTCTATCCTACCCTTGATTGCTTCTCTGTTCTGTTCTCTGGACCCAAGACCCAAATATAGTATTACATGTTTTGTCCAGAGAATTACGATTAATCTAAATAAAGGGATTCATAAGACTGGAGCAAAACCTGAATTTTTTATTCTTTTGTGGTTTTTGGTTGGTTTTCTATTTGTTTTTTTTGTTTGTTTCTTTGTTTGTCTTGGTGGTTTGGTTTGGTTTTCCCCAAGTGAATTTTTGAACCTTTTTTTGCTATTTTTTTCAGGCAGTGTCTAAAGCAGTTATTAGCTCACTACTTTGGTTGACGATGTGGGAAAAATAGTATGATTTTCACTTAATAATTACTTAATTATAACTGTAGTAACAATAATAACAATAATAATCAATTCAAGTGATTAAAATAAGAATATTAGCAATAATAGCAATAATACAAAATAAACACATATCTCATACAGGTTGAAAGGTTTGCAACAGGAATCATGAAATCAACACAGAGTCCCTTCATTTCATCAAACATCAACGCAATAACTTCCAGCCTCTGTAATTTATATACATTCTCTTTTGTTCTTTTGTGTGAGGATTTAAAATCTGCAATGCTATACCATGGCCCTAATGAGCAATACATTGAATATACAAGAATAGAAAAGAAAGTCTCTGTCCATAAGAACTAAAGTGCAAGAGGGGAAATAAGAAAAATAAAACACAAACAAAAATAGAACCAGATGAAATATATGATGATAAACAAGTGGAATTGGTCAGAATGATAAGTTCTCTGCATAACTAGTTTGTGATTTTGCCTAATGGTTTTTGTCAGGTCAATAATCATTCTTTCTTTGTTATATCTTCTTTTGAAAGTGCAGATCTTGCATTTGTTATTGAGGCAGCAAATATCTCATTTGGAAACTTCAGAGACTTTGAAAACACAACCTGAGTTTTCTAGCCTTTCTCCTTTTCATTAAAATTGTTACTGTCGCATTTGTTTCCAGAGCAGTTTATTCTAAATTGCTACTTTGAACATTTCCGATTCTGACTTCTTGCAATCTTGTCAAAGACACTTGAAATCTGATTTTCATGAAATTCTGCAGAAAATAATTTTGAGGTATTAGTCTCTTCAGCTTCTGAAACAAAAAGAATTTTTCTGTATTCCTAATTTTTTTCCAATCTTTGATGATCATCAAACACAAAAAGGAACTGAAGGAAAAATTGTATTGAATTTGAGTGTAAGGCATAGTCCAATTATTTCTGCAAGCATGTTGTGTTCAAACATCGTGTCAATGAATGACTGAAAGAATGATGACACAAGGGATAGGTAATGACATCTAAAATCTTCTGCTCAGGTTAACAGTTCCATCCCACTAGAGTTTAGTAGCGACAAAAGTTGATAATTACCACAGATACTTTAATTTCTCCGAAAGCAGTTCTCTGACCTTGAAGATAAATGGCCTCATCATGTAAAAAGTATTTCCCGTCTTTAAAAGCAGTGCTAGTCAAGGATATGAGGTGGACCCATATACATGGTGTGAGACCCTAGAGATGTCCAGGCTGCTAAGTTCAGCTGCCTGCACCAGGCACACAATGACCGAACTTCTCAGATGAAGCTGTCTCCTGGGTCTTGCTTTCTGCTGCATGGGTTGGACAGAGGAGAGCAATATTTATCAATACTCTAGTCTGCTTCCTTCTGCAGGTGACTGAAGAAACACACTGCAGCAAACACATCATGCAGAACTCCAGAAAAGTCTGAGTGTTACTCACTCAAAGTCAAACTGTTGGAGTGAGGTATATCTTCATACTGCCCTGGGAAGTGGCTTGCCTTGACAGGATGGCAGCATGCTGAAGGTTCATTATGGAGGCATTCACTGCTTGGATAGAGATGAAATGTTGGATATATAAAAACAGGACTTCATCTCTTCATCTTTTAGCACTACTGTGTTACTCCTGCATTTTGGATTTGTTGTATTTGCACCCAAGAAGTCAGCATATTGGCCCTCTGTACTACAGGGGTTTTATAAGTGGAGTTGATCAATACTAATGCACTTATTTAAAATCTTTTTTTTCATTTAAAATGGCCTTGTCTTCAGGGTCAACCTTTCTATGAGGAAGGCTTTTATCTCTATTATGTATGTGTTTTTTCAAGTTTTTTGCTAAAAAAGGTAAAATAGTACATAGTGCTTTTCACCAAGGCCTGAAGTCCTTTTCACAGGAAGGCAGCTTTAGGAGAGCTAAATAAGGGGGAAAAATAGGAGAAATGGAAAATATGACTTTTAAGTGTCTAAATTCTTTTTCCACAAATGATTATTTGTGGTTTGAAAGAATATAGTAGAACAGACATAAAGAAATGAGACTTTTAGATTTTTTTCATAAATCACCTTTCTACTTCCTCCATATGTTTTCAGTAGCTGTGTTTTTATCTCTTAAAATAGTGGAATTTGCGTATGTACTTACCTGAGAGAATATATATATACACATGTATATATATGTACGAAGGCTATATAACATGTTCAGTGCAAAATTATAACCATCAGCAATTCACTTATCTTTAGGTTCACAGTTCTTACAAAGATTCTGCTTGAATTTGTGGCCCTTGAGAAGCCAATGGGAGATTTGCTGTTGATTTGAACAAAGTCAGGGGTTTTATCTTCAATATCTTGGACAGAACATTTGTTTTCAGTGGAATTTTCATCAGTGGTTGATATTACATTTTCATTGTCCAGATGCCTGTGGAGATTTTGGGAAAGTTTTTATGAGGCACTTGAATTTCAAATTAGATTGTTTACAGGCTGGAATTTCAACAACTGAAGTTTAATTAGCTGTGCCTCCACCATCTTCTCCTGGATCTTGAATAGGACATCAAAATTATTAATCCTTTTCAGAGGAACTACTTTTAGTAATGCGTCTTCTTCAAATACGTTTTAAAAAGCTAGTATTTTCTGTTTAATCTCTTTCATGTCCTGTTGTTTTAATGCTGGAGGTGCCCTTTTTACTTTCTGAAAAGATAGGTGATTTTTCTGCATCCTGAGTGAGTGGGTTTGTAGGGGTTTTTTTCTGCTCTGGCAGGACATAAATATCTAATTCAGACCAAAGACTACCTGAGCAGCTCCAGAAGGATAGGGCAAGCCTTTTTTTTCATTAGAGATCACATGGGAACAGTGACCAGGGCATTTTCTTTCATTTTAGGAAACTCCTTCAGAAAGCACTGGTATAGGAGGTGTGATATATCATTAGGCTTGCATGAGACGAAGGTCTATTTGTTGACAAAGAATAGCGTGATGCAGTCTCCTACTGTTTACCATCACTACTTTTAAGTAGTTTGTTGTGTTGAAGTTGAAATATTGCTAGGAGTTATATTCCATTTTATTATGGTAAAGCTAGTTACTATGTATTTTTATCTGAAGTTTGATTATAGCAATGTTGAGAATTGCATGTTTTGTTTTTAGGTTTTTTGTGTTCTCTACGGAATCTCAGAAGCTGAGATATGAGGAATGAGCATTGATATTTCAGCACAGACTTCACAGCTGAAATAAAGTCATGCTTCTGAGCAGAAAGAATATAAGACACACACAGGCATCAAAATAGGAGAGAGATGAGAGAGAAATAGGCAGGAATAGAACCTTGAAGACAAGAATAAGGATTTAGAGAGTGATTGTGGAAGGAAGTCAGAAGCCAGTGCAGAACTCAGGTAATAGAGTGATATCATGGTGAGAGGCCATGAAGAAAAAACTTCTAGCTATAAAGTGTTAAGACTTCAGGGAGGGAAAGATGTGAGAGTTAAGAAAGAGTAAGTCTACAGGGGTAAAAAAGACTCAGGGATTGACCAAAGATTAACAAAAGGGGAGGTGAGCTACAGATGGACTTTGATTGCAATTGAGAAAAAGTATTGATAGTACTACTTTTCCCTTTGCTTGCTCTGTCTCTTATGCTCTCTTATCACTTACTCCAAGCCAAAGTTTTTCTTGAAAGAATATGAGAGTTTCAATGTGGTCTGTGAGTTTACATCGCTGATATTATTTCGAAAACACTCAAACATTAGACTGAGGATTTTCAGCGTAAGGAGATGAACTAAATATCAGCATTTTCTCAACAAAATAGTGACATTAAGAATCGTACTGAAATAGGGAGTACTTGGAGAGTACTTTCAAATAGACAGACAGAAAACTCAGACCTTAAAGAGCACTAGGTAAGGCTCCCCAGTTTAAAACCATCTGAGTATCTCCCTGACTTAGGAGGGGGGATGAAGGGATAGTCCAAATTTATGAGCTAATCAACAGATTTAATCTGCTGTTTTTTCAAATAATTTCAGTTATGAAGACATGCGCAGACTGCTTTGCAAAGGCAGCAGCCAGATGCTTGCCAGACTCATTTACTTGCCTGAGTATCAAGCCTTCAGGAGTCATATGCGACTGCATAGACTATTTCATATCTCTGGCAAGAGCACGAATTGAAATCTACCAGTTTCCATTAATCATGCTGTAATTCACAAACTGTTCACCACAGTCATCAATAAAATTTATATGTGCACTGCAATTTGCAAAGAGTAAATTTATGTACCTTATTTGATTAGTAATGCTAAGTGCCATAATATCAGATCTTTACTTTTTTCATGTCTGTAGAAAATTTTCATCAGTGCAAACATATCCATGGGATCAGTGTGCCTATCAGAATCTTAGAGAAAATGCATGTTACTTTTCTGCTGGAAAAGGGAAAAGTGATGATATAATGGCTGACTTCTTGATGGACTGTCTAATCTTCATATTTCAATTTATCCCTTGTGGAGAAATTTGTATATTTTTGTAAGCCTCACTAGTTCCAGGTAACTAGCTTTGAGTAAAGGTCTTAAGACTTTTAGATTTTTGTTGGGTTTTTTTGGCTCATTAGTTTTTTCTGTCATAGAAAGAAAGAGCTGCTTCCATTGAATTCTAATGTATGAGGTCGACAAGTAAGCCAGTAGTCAACCAAGTAGTTCACGGTGAGCAGTTCCTTGAAACTGAAGATTGAGCTGTACAGAGACGTTCACCACACTGTAACTTACTAGTACAAACCTTCAATGAACTGTTATGGATGAGTGAAACGATGCAGAGAGGAAAATTTTATCAGGGTTATATTTGTCATAATGCTATGGGATCTGGCTGGACTAGAAATGAAGCTTCTTTAAAAGGCAACATGGTAGGAAATAGTTTATTTTAATACTTTATAGTCACTAGCTTGATGCCCTGAAACCTTGCTTGGAATCAAGTGCTCTGAGAAAAATTTCTTAACAAATTATTTTTATTTATATTTTCTCTCATCCTGTGGTTTCTTTATTTCAAAAAAAAAAAAGTGGTGTTAGTTAATTTCATTTTTAAACTAGCTTTTCAAATTCTAAGCTTTGTGAGTGGTTCTGACTTGCTCAGAGGAAAAGTTCAAGCAGATCCACTTTGATGCTATCTGGCTTAGTGTCTGTTTCACATTGACCTACCAGCAATTCATTTGAGAGTGGGCAAGAGAAATTGTTAAGCCTTCAGAAAGTTAAACTAGATATAGGACTTTATTAACCTGCTTGGTAGGCCAGACATAAGAGATGCAGGATATTTATGTTTATTTGTAATAACACTTGTCTGATACGTTTGAAGAAGGAAAAGTGTTAACCTCTTTCTCATATTCAATTTACTGCTTCAATAAGTTTGTAGAAATAGGTTCCCAGTAAGCAGAAACTTGTAAGTGTGAAATTTCCTGAATCTTCAGAAAAGAACTTGGAAAGAAAGTTATATTGTAATATATTGAATCAAACTAGATTACACTTAATCACCGTAAGTGGAAACCACATCCTTACTTCTTAAAAGGAATTTACTTGGATCACTTCAAAGTAACAATCCCAAATGAAGATTGATCTGTGTAGCTGTGATCCCTGTACTTTTCTGCTTGTCATGCTTTAATCCCATAAGCTATGAAGATGCAGGAAAAAGATCAGCTGCCTGGTTACATTTTACCTGGTTATACTTACTCATATGATCTTCATTTCTGCTTGACAGCAGGTAGCCTATAATTTTATCAAGGATAAGAATATGTAACAAGTAAAACCAGGAGATGCAGGCTAAGTTATTAAAAATAGAATGACCTCTTTATTTCTCATCATGCATTTCTCCCCTTCTGTTTAAATAGCTTACTATCCTTCAAGTTAGGAAATTAAGTGGTTGACAGATGAATCATGCCTTATGCAGGTACTAGAAATATATACACTTGAGATGTGAGGTTATTAAAATGTCTGCATGCTACTTATTCTTCTAAAAAGAGTGAAAAAAGATCTGCTCAAATACATTGGTGGCTTATGAAAGCCCAGATTAATTAATAAAGTCTAATCATTTACTGTATATGCCAAATAGCAAAACCTAGGTTTGAATTTTTATATACTCCTTTTATTTCCTCAGTAAAACACCAATTCCCTCAATGTTCACTGGTGGACTGTCTTGGAGGTACTGAAAGATGATGGATATATACTCCAGAGATGTTAGATTATTAAAACCATGGCAAAGTGATGAGCCTGAGGGCATGACCATTGTTATTGGCTGGTGTGGCTTCATGGGCCTTTGGATTCTGCTTCTCTCAATTGTACCTCTGGTGTTCTTCCTCTACATCTTTGCAGGCACATCTTGTAACTTTTCATTTTCTCCTGATCTAAAATCTTTTTTCCCCCTTGTCTATGCTTCTCCGTTCCTTTTCTCTGTTTTGGGGGTGTTTTTTGCCTTTTTTTTTTCTTTCTTCTAGTTAACCTTTTGCACACCTTAATGCTGGAAAAGCAAAACCTTGACATGATATTCTCCTACACACCTACATTCAACATTAAAGAAAAAAAGAGAAAAAAGAATGTTTTTCCTCTCATTTGCTACATTTCTATGAAGGTGAAGTTAAACTAGACCTAAATTTGTTTTGGTTTGTTGGGTTTTCCCCCTGGGTTTTATTTTTTATTCTTTAACATGTGTCTGCATAGTTGCCTTTAGACTCTGAGGCTTCTGCTTGGGGAAAGCTGATACAGAAGAGTTGATCTTTGGCTGAGGAAATTTCAAAAAGTTCAGAGAATTTTGACAAAAGGCAAAACAAACAATCATCTGCAGACAAGGAAAAGGAGCAGCTAAAGCAAATGGTGTTATTCCTATATAAAATTAATTACTTCTTTTTTAACCATCCTTCGTTACTGTTTGAGTGGGGTTTTTTTCACATCTCTAGGCAGGCGAATGGCAGAACAAAGGCCATATGTCTTACCTAATTAAGATATTTTTAGGCTGTGAGTAGGTCTTTATCAAATGGATGAATTTCTCTTGTCATGTAGCTATTTTACAGCCATCCTTTCCACCATATGGTGTCCCAAATAAAGTATTTTATTCATATCTAAACTACTTAACCATCATCTGAAAAGTTATCAGTGATGCCCAAGTACAGCTTGAAGATGCTACAAAGAACCCAGAACCCGATGCAGCAGATGTATGATGCTGTGGCTAGGGTAAGATCGCGAATCAAGTGCAAAATAATTCTATTCTACCTGCAGACTATGACAATATCTTTGAACAGTATATTGCCATATGAGCAGCAATGGCTTAGGTAAAGTCTAGAGTTTTCCCACCTAAGTACTGCTGTCTCGTGCTATCTTTTCCACTACATTTACTACAGAGGGAATTAACGGCTTTTCTAACTTAGAAACCACAGCTGAATCCTTATCAGTAGTACTTTTTGTTTTTTAGAAAATTACAAATATTTTTGAAAAATTTTAGTAAATTTGTGCACATGTGCATATGCCGGTGTGGGCATGCGCATGTAAGACACTGGAGTTTAAAATTGCAATATCATACAAAATAAAATGGGATAATCATCAATGAGAAGATATTAGCTAAATGAGTGTATTTACAACTTACATGTTGAAGAAATGTCCATCTTTGTAAAGCATCTTTTTAACTCTTTCCTCTGTTAGGATAGGATCCTCATGGAAACAATGTTAAGGCATATGCAAGACACGAAGGTGATCTCAGCCAGCCAGCATGGCTTAACTAAGGGCAAATCATGCCTGACCAGTCTGCTGGCCTTCTATGATGGAGTGACTACAATGGTTGACCCGGGAAGACTGAGTGATGTCAACTACCTAGACTTCTGTAAGACCTTGGACACAGTCCCACACAATATCCTTATCACTAATTTGGAGAGATATAGATTTGAAGGGTGGACTATTCTGTGGATAAGGAGTTGGATGGATGGATGGATGGATGGATGGATGGATGGATGGATGGATGGATGGATGCAACCAGAGTTGTGGTCAGTGGCTCTGTTCAGGCAGAGGCCGATGATAAGCAGTGTCCCTTGGGACTGGTGCATTCAGTATTTTCATCATTGTCACAGACAATGGGATAGAGTGCACCCTCAGAAAGTTTGTAGATGCCATGAAGCTGAGCAGTGCAGGGATGAAACAAAGGGAAAGGATGCTATCCAGGGGGAACTGGACAAACTTGAGAATGGGGCTCATGGGAAACATCATGAAGTTCAACAAGTCCAAGTGCAAGGTGCTGCACCTGGGTCAGAGTAACCCCAGATATGAGTCTCCCAGACTGGGAGATGAAGTCATTGAAAGCAGCCCTATGTAGAAGGACTTGCAGTTTCCAGTGGATGAAAAGCTGGACATCGGCCAGCAGTGTGTGTTTGCAGCCCAGCAGACAAACTGCATCCTAGACTGCATAAAAAGACAGGTGACCAGCAGGTTGAGGAAGGTGATTTCTGTCTCTCTGCTCTGGTGAGAACCCAACTGGGAGTACTGTGTCCAGGTCTGGGGTCCTGAGAACAATAAAGACAAGGGCCTGCTGCTTCATTGTAAGACTCCAGCCCTGGGAGCTGCCAGCTAGGGGTTTTACTTTAATGTATAGATATAGAGTTCTTTAATACCTCAAGATAGTGTCATGAGAATAAGCCATGGGCTTGTTCCCAAGAGGTTTCTTTATTAATTTAGTGGAGAAAATAAGGGAGCTTGGCCGAAGTTCAAGACGACACCACACAAGGTAGACAAAAATGTTCCACCACAATACCAACTCAGCACATACACTATTAATCCACAACACTTGATATCCAACCAATCCACAACACTTATGCCAAAATCCAATAAATCTACAACACTTAAGTGAAGATCCAATCACTCCAGCTCCAAGCCACTCAAAACACCAAGAAAGGAGCACATAAAGAGAAGAGAGGGAGCAAAAAGACAAAAGGAGAAAGAGGGAGAGCTACTACTGGAACCTTGTGGAAGACCACCTCTCACACATCCAGAGGTCAGGGCCGTGACATAAGGCAAACACACGCCCTTGGTTTTATCTGCTTTTGTCCCTATGGCCAACCCCTCCAGGCAGGGTCTCTGACCCACCAGCCACTCTGAGGTTCCAGGCCTGGGTGAGGGACTGTGTCCTCACTGTCCCTGCCAATCTGAGGTTGGGTTAGGGCCTCCAGGAGGTGTGGTGTGTTGTAGTTTTACCGGGCTGTTTATGACTGACAGCTACTCTGGGTCTATGTGGGGCATATGTGTCAGCCCCTATGCGGGCTCCAGGACCTGCTATGAGGGATGCAATGCCACCCCACCTCTGTGAGGTTTGACTCATCCCTTCCACCTCCACACACACACTCCCCACAGGGTGGTTCTGACCCAATAACAACTAATCTGGTGTATAACATTCATGAGGGCCATGAAGTTGATCAGAGGACTGGAGCACCTCTCCTGTGAAGACAGGCTGAGACAGCAGAGTGTTGCTCAGCATGGAGAAGGCTCTAGAGAGATCTCATTGTAGCCTTCCAGTACTTAAAGGGGCTTGTAAAAAGGAGAGAGAGTGACTTTTTACACAGGCAGACAATTATAGGAAAAGGAGGAACAATTTTTAGCTAAAAGAAAAGAGATTTTTTACTGTGAAGGTATTGAGGCACTGTAACAGGATGCCCAGAGAAGTTGTGGATGTTCCACCCCTGGAAGTGTTCAAGGCAAGGTTGGATGGGGCCCTGAGAAACCTGATTTACTGGGTGGCATCTCTGCCTGTGGTGGGGTGATTGGAACTAGATGATCTTCAAGGTCTCTTTCAAACCAAATAATTCTATGATTCTGTGATCCCTTTTTTGCTGAGCCCAAATTGCCATTTGCCCAGTGCTGGAGCTTGGTGGTATTCAGGGAAATCCTGCCACTGTGAAGGTGCAATATGCTTCCTCTTCTTTCCTTCTGGATCTGTTGCTCTGCTAGGACTGGGGCTCATTCAAAAAAAAAGCAAAGAAATAAGACTGAAAGATTTTAGAGAGGTTTATGGGGGGAATGGATTCCACTCACCCCTAGGTAACATGCTCACAGACCCCTTACCTTTTGTCCCTCGTGTAATTACAATCCAAATAAGACACCAAGGTTAAAGGGAGAGAAACTTACTTCATAGGGCATGAAAGCCAAATGTAGGCAAATTTAGTCTGCTGCCAGCAGAAGTGAGAGATAAAATACACTTCCCAAATTTCTATGCATGTCTAGTACAAAGGAAATAAAAGACTATTTAGCTGCCTCCCAAACTGCAGAGCTGCCCAGTCTGCTGTTAAAAAAACACAATCACATCTAAAACAATTAATAATTTTGTTTCCAGTGTGAAAAACTATTTTTTCTGGATATTAAGTGGTTGTCAACAATAACAAGCGTTTTTGCAGTTCAGCTAGAAAGCATGCATCTTCTTAAAAGTGATGGCTGATGCAACTATTGTGCTGCAGTCATGACAAAAATAAAGCCTTATGATTCTGAAAGGTAGGCAAAAGAGCCTGAAAAATTTTCCAAAAGACCTTATATCACAACAAAAATACCAGAGTCAGGCAATCCTCTCCTCTGACTTTTCTGATTCTAGAATATATTGATAATAATTATTTGGAACACTTAAGCTTCCAAAACTTCAACTATAAATGTATAAAACTAATAGTTATCAAAATCTCAGCTGCTTTTAGAATACTTCTAAGTTGAAATTTTAGTTACCCACATGATTACACTCTCCATGAAGTCCTCTGACCTCAGCTGGGATTTGCTAGATTGCACAGATTCACATCCTTAGGGCAATTTATACAAGTTTTCAAAGGCGTTTCACAACCAGATAAAGGCTTTTCTCTTCCCTACCTCCTTCTCTTCCTCCTTCCCTCTTTCGATCCTTTCCTTTCCTTTCCTTTCCTTTCCTTTCCTTTCCTTTCCTTTCCTTTCCTTTCCTTTCCTT
>VZRE01009254.1:45314-69109 GCA_013396775.1 Cephalopterus ornatus
TATTTATTTTTTCCCTTATTTCCCCCTCCCTCCTTCTGACAACCCTAGAAAAAAGGGTGTAGTCAGGTAGGTGACTGCAATATCACTCAGGTTCATGTTTAATTTATCCACTAAATTAATTCACATCAAACCTCAGATATACTCTTTAAAGCACTTAAAATTATTCACCTGTTAAGCAGTATAAGTACTGTTTACATGAGACATCTGGAACTCATGTTGTGGTCATATAACAACAGATCTATTCTGGTCTATTAATGCCTAAAAACAGAGTAATGGTACCCCGGAGCTGTTCAGCTGTCAGGAGTCCCTCAATGTGCAGCTGCTGTAGAGTGAATCTGAAAAAGCTTCTCTGTTTACTCTGAGTTTGCTAACAGCCATATGCTCCTAACTGGCAAAAACTATTGCTCAGATTAATATCCCTGACCTCTTAGAAGCACAAATCTATGCTACACTTAGTACCACATCTTTAGCTCGTTTTAAATACAACTCATTGCTTTCCCCTACAACTCATATGAAGAATAAAATGGTCTTAAAGTCCTTGTAGCATTTGCTAATTTTGGCTAAAGCAGTAAATTTGAACAGAGATAAAGCTCGCTGACAAAAATGTACATTTCTTTTCTCTTTTAATGCAGTTAATCTGTGACTGTAATTCGTTATTACCTGAAGGCATAGAGTGTTTTCAATACATAGAGGAAGGTGGTATAACACCAAAGTGAGACTGATGGCCCATGAGAAATACATTTACACTTCTCCTAGCTTACTCTTAAGAGACACACACACACATACAAATTAAAATGTGAACAACCAACATTTTTAATAGATTATGTTTAATTTGCTTTTTATTTTTGTTAGGAATATTTTGTTTGCTTTTTCAAAATGACATCTTTCATTTGAAATATATAGTGGATTCTAGAGTATGAAAGCTTATTGAAAATTTAGTGCAATATCGTATTTTGGTACCTCCATTCACAATAGTTCTAATATTCTTAGAGAACAGCATGTCTGGCTGTCTGCAATATGAATAGCTGAACATTTCTTGTAAAGAATGGAATGCACTACGTTGCTGGAATTGCATGAAAAAAGTCTTTAACGATATGGAAAAGGCTCCGGGACCTTGGATGTCATTTCTGGGAGAGATGAATTTATAGGTAGTGCAATCTCTCTCCTCAAACTGACATCTGAGATCCCAGAGGCTCTCTCCATATCACCGAGGGTTTTCTTTTTTTCATGATTTTCCAACAATATAATGCATGGTGCATACAGTATTTAAAGCAATTTCACACCTGAAGCAATTATGACAAACTTGGGCTTAGAAAATGCCCACCCTCTTTCAATATTACTCAATAACTTCTAGGTTTTGCAGTAATCAAAGAAATCAGCAAGAAGCTCTTTGCAATGAAGGGCAAAGGAGATCAGAGTTCAAAATCAAATCGCTACATTTACTTTCTCTTCTATGTGTTCAGAATGGTTAAATGAACTAATTATGAAAAATAAGCTACAAGGTCTCAGTACATCTAAATTTAACAGTGCATCATCATTTTCATGTCTCCTTTCCATTTCACTTATTACAGTAGCTTTCTTATCATTGCCTACACTTCTCAAAGAAATTGCCCAAGCTTGCATCTTTTTCCTCACACAGTAATGTGAGTTTTCTGAGTTCCCTTTCTTAAACACAACAGTTAGTATGAGTCCATAGGAGTTTGCCATTGATTTGAATGGAAACTTTGCTTGGTCTTACTGATTTGCAATAACCTTACTATCTCAGACCAACCAATGCTGTTTGTTTCACTTGAACAAAGAAAGCCCACACAACAATCTCTTCTCTTTCCTCCACAGATAGTATGGCACTCTAATACGCAGGGCCTTATATATTTTTCATTGCAGAAGTACATCCCTTAGGGAAGCTTATTATTAGAAAATTTGATTCTGAACATATTTGGAAATGGAAAGGTAAAAGTTAATTTTAGTGGAAATCCTTAGAGTTTGCAAATCAGCCCAGCTGAGGATCTCAGTTTTTATAAAATCTTTAACTACTAAAAAACACTGATGTTGTAATGTCGTTCTTCAAGTGCATAACTCGAAAAGGAACATCTTTCAGTATTATGGCAGAATAATAAAACCAGAGAAGCAACCCTGAGTGACTTCAATAATAATTCAAGTAGTTATTAGAAAACATTTTAAATTACATGAAAGTATTTGAACTCAATTAGCATAAACAGCAATATATAAACATATTACATTTTTCAGAATAATTAAGAAAAGATTGTACTGACACTGATTTGCTATATAAAAACTTCTGTTTTTTAAAGGTGGTTTGGTGGTGGAATAAATAACAAAAAAATTCTGCCTGCCATTTGAAGGAAATAATTAGATGGCAAAAAGCCGAAAAAAATGATGTGATGAGAAGAGGTCATCTTCCAGTTCAATCAGCCTGTTTCTTTTCTTCTGGGTTTTCCTGACAAACTAGAATATTGTGTTTATAATATTGCATATAATATTGTGTTTATAATATATTGCATAGTCACATCAGTCAGTGTTTGTGATGAATACAGAAACTTTAAAACATCACACATGGATATATAACAATATACTATGAAAAGATATTAAGATACTGTATTCAGCAGCATCATTCTGTCTCTGTGCAAATGAAATGTGAATCAATTATTTCAGATCAGCTGTCAAATGAGTGGAAAGAATGATTTTATTCCATCATAAAACAGTGCTGCAAGAATTAAAGTGGTATTTTCCTTAGGGAAATAACTAGAAATAAAAGGTTGTTCCTGGTACAGAGGTACATTTTGCTTGGCTGAAAATATTTTGTTGATTTTTTATGATTTTTAAAGCCTTTTTGTGCTGTTTGTATTGATGTTATTTTAAACTTACTTCATTAAAAATCAACAACTGAACTGTGAAAATATTCAGGCTTCCTTAACACAAAAAGATTTTGTTTAAATTGTTGAGAGAATTTTATATGATTTTGGAAATCATTTGAATCCTACTTTCCACCTACCCCAGCACAGGTTTATTTTGGGGAAAAAAAGTATTCAGTGAGAAAAATGCTAAGGAAGACTTCCTTTCTAGTGGTTGAAAGCTGGTCACGTCTGTTCCTAACACAGCGATAGCAGAAAAACCTCCTTTATATGCATAATGTTGCTGGAGTATCACTGTAGGTTAAGTTCAAATGCTAAAGTCATCCCTCACATAATGCTTTTGAAGTCACTTAAACCATGATCAGGTTTTAGCCATGGTGGTTACCGAGGCAGTTGTGCTTTGATCTCACAGCTTTTCATTACTTGGAAGTTCACAGTGTTTAGTGTGCCTGTAGCATGGTACGAGACAGAAAGTACCACTCTCTCAGGCAGCGCACTCGAAAAGTCCTGTCTCTCATACTGAGGCAGCTCTATTAACTTTAGTGAGACTGGCACAACCAAAAAGAGAAACTAGACTAGGAATTACCCTGTTGGTCATACTTACCCCGGTTGTGTATATTTATCTACGTCTGTAAAATACATCACATAAAAATGCACAGCCTGCCAAAACAGTGATATATAGTGTCAGTTTAATGCAGTGCTTTGCACTTTTTGTTCTTCCCACCGATTCCTACTGTAGGTGGCAATCACTAAACTTGGATTCAAGGTAAGAAAGAGATTTCCTGGCAGCGATGCCCATTTCTAGGCAGACTCCATGAGTAATTGTGTGGGCAGCTTTCAAGTTGCCTGTGGGTCATTCATGATTAGACTGCTGACGAGAAATCAACTATTTTCTCCCCTCACATGTTATTCCTTTTAATTCACTTTGATTCAGCAAATGTATTTTTTTTATCTAGCTATGAATAAAAATAAGCTCCTGTAAATCCAGTTACTGTAACTGTTCAGAAACAGGCTTGTAAGACAGTATGGGAATATGTGTATAACACTACAAATGTACAGGTTTTATGAAGTTTAAGATATCCTCTACTTTTCATGGATCTCCTCACATTTTTATTTTGAGGTGTGCAGCAGAGGCCAGATGCACACACTTTTTCATTTGATCATATGAAGGCACACTTTTATTTTAGATGAATAGAATTAAAATTATTTTCTTTTTGAAAAAGCCTTGCATTGTAGTGTAAAAGCTGTAATTTGGAAAGGTCACAATCCTATCTTTGGAATGACTGAAATGCTGGTAGATAAAACTCATTTTTCATCCCTGAAGTTTTCATTTGTTGCTTTCAATAATAATATTTGCATTTCCATTCTGGTGGAAAAAAAAAAGTCTCTTTCAGTAAAATGGACAGATAGGAAGCCAGATAATTGCTATGTGCTTATATCTAACTAAGAGGGACAATAACAAAATGTAATCTTTTTGAATTAAAACTTAATTTCTTTGTGAGGAATACTGATGTCACGAGGAGGATGCTGGATCATTTCTACATTTGCTTTTGACAGCATCACTTTTCAGAGCAGAACACAACGCTATTTGTGAAAAGGAAAGGTCTCTGCCTGGAGCTCACAGGGATTTTGAGTGAGCTTAGTAGCCGTTGATGTTTGGTTTATAAATAGAAAACTTCTTTAAGAGAGTGTGCCAATGTCAGCTCTGCTTTCTGCGGTGTCTCACGGCGCTGATGGGGGTTCACAGCACCCATCTCAATGTTCCAGTGATAAGGAGTGCAAAGTCTCTGAGGGAAGATGTGTGAAGACAGGGTGAGGATTGTAGAGTTTCTGATTAATTATGAGGAAAATGAAAAGGAAACTATACACAGTCTGCTTATACTATAGAGTGTATATATATAGAGGGGAAGGCACAAACTGTGTAGCCTTGAGTCAAACACAGCACCCATATGGTGAGCAACAGTTTTACCACTGGCTCTTGTTTGCAAAATTTCACCCCTAATTACACCCTGAAGCACCTAGGAATATAGAGGTCAGTGTTTCATTTTTTCTTATTGAGATTTAAGATTGTTGTCACCCCATCTTGGGTGAACAGAGTTCTAGTGTTTCCAGTTGTTATGGAATAGCAATTGGATTAAATCAGAAACTAACACTAAAAGCATGATAATTTTAGGTGACTGTTCTGTAATAACCACATCAGAGTGAACTGTCTTCTGGGGAATCTTCAATAGTGAGGTTGGGTTTGTATTTTTTCACTACTTAAAAATGTAATATTTTATTCATAGGAAATCTGCAATCTGGCAATTGCTCAGGACAGGAGGAACTATTGTTTTATAAGCTTTACAGCTTTGCTCAACATATGTTTGGAAATCAAAAAGGGAAAACATATGTCAAGGGATTCTGCATTGTAAAAAGTCTTATGAAAGAGAGAAGATTACAAGGAGACAGAATGTGAAAGTATTAAAATGAAAGGAATCCCATGAATATTCAGTCAATAACTTGTCACTGCTGATGTGCACTAAGGGCTCCTGAATACTGAGCAGTATGGGTTAGGTGAGAGAAAGGCAGACCATACATCTTTACACCTTTCAGATACTTTGGCACAAAAAGCATACATTAAAACTTAAGAGGCTATTGTCCAATATATAGCACTTTGGAATCCATTCTTGCCTTCAACTTGTATTGCACAGGATGGGCATAATGTTACTACAGAACTGAAAATATATTCAAATAGTATTTAATTTTTTTTTAAACAGTCTTTAATTCTTGCTCTAAAACTATTTAGCAGCTCCTTACAAGAAAAGGCACTATTCAACATCAAATGTGCATCTCATGTCAGAGATAAAAGGTCAAAAATGTATGACAATGTCCACTGAAATGAGTGAAGATTAAAATTGTAGCAGGCCTGGTTATCTGTGTCTTAGTCCCTCTGCTAAACTTCTGCATTTAAAGATAAGCAGAATTTAATGGGAACTCTTCATTTCCTATTTTTTAACAAATTAAATATCTGTAACACAGGGTTTCATTTACTTTCAGTAATATTGTTATGCCTTGCAATGTCTGTAAAATTGTATGATACAGCTGTTATACTGAATAAATTTTATCTGGCCTAGACAATTAAATTATTTTAAAAACATTTTTCTTCATACATAAGAATAGAATGTTAGCTATTAAGTGAACCATGTAAGGATTTGAAATTTCTGCCTCTCTAACAATAATGCCTTGCAATTGCCTATCTGAAAGACAGAGAAAAGGAGAATCAAGCGTAAAGGTTAGTGCCTTTAACTGAAATATCCCTAAGAGTAGATACTTCTAAATTTAACTGAGAAGGAAAGTGAAATAAAAAAAATCAGCTGGAGGAGAGAAAAAACACATACAAGATATGACTCTGAAAGTCATTTACAGACATTTACTCTACAAGTCTTTTACAGACATCAATGAATATCAAGGAATACAAATCTACAGTACACTCCAGTACGGCAATGTAAACACCTATTTAGAAAGAGCACAAGTTAACACTGTGGAATTATTAATCTTTTGAAATCTTTTGAAAGGCATCTATAGCAAGCATTCTATGAACTTAAATCTTGGGCATTTCTGCCCTGACCCTATAACTGAAGGTGTTTCATCTTGTTTCAACATACAAGAGTCTGGTGGGGGCAGTAGGTTCACACACATACATGTTTTATATAATCCTTCTACCTGAAGCAACATGCAAGTCTATTATACAAAAAAACGTATACCATTAGATGTCTCACAATAAAGAAGAATAAGCATATAAGTGTAAATTTCAAATGAGAAAAATATTTTTTCTCTGTGTTAAACCACTGAAAATGGAGTATCACTCAGTATATATTCTGAAAAACTTCATAGTGTAGTCTTGTATTTATGGATTGTATCTAAAAATTTAATCTGGTGGTAAAACATTTGAAAAAAGCCTTAAATTGAATCTGTTTGTCCTATGTAGCAATAGCCTAAAAATTTTTAGTCAAATAATTTGTATTCTTTTTGTTTTAGAACCACCTAAATATTTGAGGTGGTACAATTTATTACATAAACACAAACACACATATTAAATGCTACTTGATCTGAAATAAACAAATAATATACAACAATACTAGTTTCTGTTCTCCGTTATTTGCACTAGCTTAGGCTGAGCAAAATCTTTAATGTAATACACCTAGAAATAAACAAAAGCGTGTGTTCTGTAAACCAAAGTTATCAAATACAAAAAGTGACAATGAAAATAAGAAAAAATGAACCCCATGAACTCAGTAAAGAATAAAAATATCACATCAATTATATGTCCATTTTTAACAATTTTGTTATCAATACTGGGTAGGATGCTGGTACTGAAGAGATGATGAGTATAAATGAAATTGAAGACTAAATATAATACAAAACAGTGATTGATTCTGAATTTTGCCATCACCTCCTATGCTCTTTTAGCCTCTGGCTTTCTAAACCCATTTGGCAGAGCTGTCTTTCTTTCTGCCCTAGTGTTATTTTAAAGAATGAACTGGGGAAACCTTCCCCTTCTGTCCCTAAAGCTGTTTTTCTTTTCTCTTTTGAGGGAGCAGACAAGAACAAAATTGCTGGGCTTAAAGTACTAGTGATGTCTATGCTGGGAGTATCTCCTCTTGTACCCCTAAAGTTGACAGGAATGGGAAAGGGAATTTCAGCACCAATGGTGCCAATGTTAGAGGCAGCCTCCAACATAGGATAGAAGCCTCCAGCAAGAGACCTCCAGCTTCCCTATGAGATCAGATAACCTGCAGAACATGAAGTAGCCAGGAAATATCTGTAATATCAGTAATATCTCTGGTCTGAATCCATAGAGTTGCACAGCTTTTGTACTAGTCAAACCATGACACCAAACCTTGGCCAACTGTTGAAGAAATCACCCAAATTGAGGTAACAAAGTGCCCACACAGAGCACATTGGGCACAGACTACCTGAATCAGGAGTAACACATAGATAAAAGGATTCTGTTTACACACATCATTGCATATAAAAAGCCAAAGAGAGAAGCATATACTGGATTACACATTCTTCCATATGAAGGATCCTTTGATATGAATTCTGGCTTGGAGTTAATGTGTAAGCCCAGTCAATTGCACATCTTCTTCTTCTTGTAGATAAGCTGACAAAGAACAAAGTCACAGCAGCGAAACAGGCTTGTTTCTGTCGTTGCTGCTCACTGCCGCACCAGAAATTGTAGAGTGCTGATCAACTCCAGCCACTGAGTGCAGCAAACCTGTCTCAGTCTTCTCCACTCTGAGTTGATTACCAAAACAGGAAAGCAACTCACCCTTATGAATGGGAAGACAATTTTTAGAGCCCAAGCAAAGAAATGTGGAGGACAAACAAAAGAAGACATATACATACCTTCACTTTGAATTTATATTTAATGGCGCAAGGCAAAATAAAGTTATCTCAGAAAACTTTTTTGCTGGATTGAACCTATATCAAATGCTTGGGTTTTATGCTATTTTTCTCTAACTTGAATGGTTTACTTGGACTCCTGTGACTCCTCTAACTATCCCAGAAATTTCAGAAATATGCTATTTCGGGCAAAAATGAAACCTGTAAATCACACATTTATTTTCGAGAGAATACAAAAATAAACTGAAAATAAAATGTTTCACACGTGATCCAGAAATGTATAGCACAAATGCTATTGAACTGATGTTTTCTGAAAAATGTACAACTTGCTCTGGGCATAAGTTTTAGGTTTGACACTTCCCTGAAGTACCATCACCTTATAAACATGAATTGTGGTCACCCAAAGAATCCCCAAATGACAAGTGACTGCCCTGGAATTGACTACCCTGGTTAATATCAGGCTGGCTACAGGTGAACAAGAAAAAGTGCTACCAGTGAGCACAATGACAAAAAAGTGACAAGTGAAGAAGAATTATAATGGATGAATATAACTCAATATACTAAGCTTTATTCCTAGAAGAACCAGATAAATTAGATGTAGGTTGCATCTGAAAAGGGCAAGAGGGAAAAAAAAATCATCATGGAGTCAAAACTGTCTCAAGTTCTCGGTCTTTATATAAAGGTGTGCTATGCATTGGAACGGAAGAGGACTTGAGGAAGCATGCGATGATATCTCCAGGGAAAACAAAAACTCTTGACAGAATACAGAAGAGAACTGAAGGTACCCAACAGGCATATGCTTTATGCCTCTGGGAAAGGTTTTCTACTCTGGGAAGAAGATAAAAGAAAACCTATATGACTTTATTGTTTCAGGAGTCATAGAATGAGCAAAAGGACAAATAGAGTATGCAAACTCAATAATCATTGTAGGCAAAACTGAACAAAAAAATACTTGTTACAGAATCCCAAAGAATTTATATCCATCCAAACATATCTATGCATACACAGACATATGAAAAGGACAATTTCTACTACCTTCAATGTTAGAAAATAGAAAAGATGTATAGGTCAACTATCCTCCTAAACTTCTTTCAGCAAGAAATAATAATAACATAGAAATAGAAGACAAATAATCCATGCTTCATCTCGAGGAAAAAATTATGTGGTTAGAGTAAACCAATTATCTCCCATTAGTATACTTTATGCATGTAAATTTGAACATTATTTCCAAAAGCAGAAAATTCCCACAGTAACAAAAATTCACCAGAGCCCTCAGATACAAGCAGAAGGTATAATGTCCTGAGAAATAAACATCCTAAATAAAGTGAAATGAAAATGAAAAAACTGAGTCAAGGCAGATGATTTTTGCCAGGTGAAGGTCTTATATAACTGAAGGATTCACAGTCAGACCTAAGTATATTTTTCTCAGGTGGTATTCAAGTTATTTTTCCTCAAAATACCTCAACTGCAATGTGTCACCTCCAACAACAATTCTACAGATTTTTTCACCTGAGGATGGCCTTTGCAAAGAGATATATTTTTATTCATACCTGGCAAGCAACCCTAGCTTCTTTTGGAAAGATTTTTTGCTTCTGTTTAAATGTCAAAAGTAGCCTACAAAACCAAACTGTTGCCAAAGCCAGACTGTGTGAATGTCACAGTGAGACATACTACATACATACTGCTTGCATAATTCTTATGCATGTCAAATTCTGTCAGATTCACATTAATGAAATGCTATATTTTACAACTGGCTATCTGCAGCCTACAGTAAAATAATACTAATGCTCTGCATGGGTCACTAGTTACCAGAGTTTCCTACCATTGGGATGAATAAAGGCACTTTGCACACCTACTTCCCAAGTTTTAATACATCCCATTGTCTACTATCACGAAAGGGTCTTATTAAAATATTTCAGCCACATTTATTAAAATTACTATTTGCTTTACTTCTACATACAGTTAACATGTGGGTTAATTTCTTGATTTTTCATGTGTCTTTGGTATAACTGTAATTTTTTTTGTCATGAAAAGATCTTTGGCTAGTTAAACTCAGATTTCTAAAGTGGTATCAGAGGACTTGCTATGTTACTGAGTTTCACATATGAGGTTATAAAAATTGATACCTTTCATTCCATGTCAGAAAATTTTCAAACTGTAACCCATGTTATGTCACAAAAGTCTAAAGCTAGTAGTCCTATGTCTACATGGGGCCCAATGGAACTACAACTCCTCAGGGACAAAAAGAGTGTGTGCCCATTTATAACCATATACCTCTCGTGATAATTCAACACAATAATATAAAAAAAAAAAATATAGTTGTGCCTCTCTACTCAAGAGATTACTTTTTGAATGTGTGTGCCTTTGGCTTCTCTTCTATTGGGATTTGTAGATTACTGCGTCAATTTACAAGCAAACTTCAGTTGGCATCAACAAAACCCCCAAATCTTCAATCACACAAATATCTGTATTGCATTTAGGTGGCAAGGTTTTTGTGATGTGGCTTGCAGAGGTGGTCCTCATGATAATCTAGGAGAGATAAAGTCTATCATTGGTTGGAATGGAACCACAGCTTTCAGTGATGTCCAGTGAGAGGACCAGAGGCAATTGACACTTGCTGAAATACAGGAGGCTCAACCTAAACATCAGGAAACACTTTTCACTGTGAAAAAAGTAACTGAAGTCAGAGTGACTGAGCATTCGCATGAGTTGCCCAGGAGGGTTGTGGAGTCTCCCTCCTTGATTATGTTCAAAATTCATCTTCAAACAGGAAGATTTTAACTGATTTTTTTTTTCAATCGTTCACATTCTTCCAAATTCAAGAAAACATACTGACTCTGGGGTCAATATTTGACAGACTTCTCTTTCAGTTATACTTTCTTCTTTATTCTTCATATACTATTTCTGAAAATGCCAATTCAGTGGTGATCAATTAAATACTGGTAGAAGTAAGAAATCTTCTTTAAAAAAAGAATTTTTTTCATACATACCACCACTGAAATAATATTCATTTACTGCATTTAGATTAGACTAAAACTTGGGGATGATTAATACTCCATAGAATAGTTATAATTGAAAGGACTTTTATTTTCTGTATAAAACATGTTCATGGTGTCCACCACCAACATTATGGAAAGATACATTTAACAGATAAGAAAACTATTAATGTACAATCATTTTATTTTAAGACATTAATGCTATTACCCATCAACTTCTACCTAATTGTACTTACCTTTGTATGGTGGTAGTTAGCTCTTAGATTTGTAGAAAAGGACTATTTTTTTTCCTCATGGTGGAAAGGTGCTTTATAGTGTAGTAGAATAGACACCACAAGATCTGGTTTCTTTGAACCTTGTCAGACTTACAAAACTGACTTATTTTTTTCTGTCCAGCACTTTGAGTCCTATGAAGTAATCTGCAAACACAATACTGAAAATTTTGAGTTAAATGGAAGATCTAAAAGGAACAGCTGCGGCAGTTGTTCTTTTAATGTGCATAAGCAATAGGTAACTCACCAAAAATCTCCACAGGTGACCTTACAAAGAAAGTACACGGTCACCAGCAGAACAGCATCTTCTGTCTAAATCTTCTTTATGGACAAAGAGGAAGCACAAGCTGCACATAAAAGAGGCCAAGGATTTATTATTAATATAGTGGAAAACTTATCAGTCTAATTCCAGAATTATCATTAGTCTAGATCTAATTATTTACAGACGGGAAAAAAAAAGTGGAATACAGGAAAAGGTGCAAACCTGCAGCAATATAATTAAAATAAAGATTTACTGCACATACTTCTTTGTCTCTACCCTTTCCCAGGTGCTGTGCTCTCCCTTGTACTGCCACTCAGGGTCCTAGTGTCAGTAGTTTCACCGTAGTGTTCATAATGGTGAGGGAAGTATTACAACAAATTGCCAACATCTGGAATTCCTTTGTTGAAAGCAACATGGTGCTCATGTTGATGATTTTCTCTTCTATGACTTTTTTTTTTCTTCCCCACGGAGGGTCTTTTATGACTTTCTTTTCTTCAGTGGTCAGCAGCTCCAGGTTGCATCTAAGTTTACTATGTGTGGTGCCTTTCACTTATGTCAGATACTGTTTCTTTGTGTTCTTTGTTACCCCTAAAACCAGTTTTGTCCAGCTCTAGGTCTGCATTATTTTTTAAGTGACTATTGCTGAGCTGGTTATAGCTGTAAGTTCTCCATTGCTAGGGAACACTCAAATTTGGCAGCTCAAAAGTGGTAAGGCTGTTGGAGCTTGATTCCCTCAGCTCCACATCCCCTGCTCTGCCAGTAGTGAGGCTGAGTGTGATGAGCCTGGGCACAGTATTTGTTCCTCTTGAGTCTGTAATTTGGATTCCTGCCTCCACTGTGTCCCAGTACTCCTTGATCTTGTGGAGATGGGCTTCTGATGGGGTGATGACTCCTGTGATAGGCCTGGGAGGAGCTAAGGGCAGAATTTGAGCTCTCCCTTCTGCGGCTGCCCCTGCTCTCTTTCGTAGGGTGCAGATGAGCTTTCCCTACATAACCTAACACCATCTTGTGACCCATTCCTTGTCACCACACACTTGCACTGTCTGTGCTGTATCCTGTGTCTCTGACTCCAAAAGCTTCTGCTGCCTTTCCAGGCATGTTTCTCTCTACATATTTGTGTTAGAGTCATAAATAACTCTTTCTACCTGAAAAAACTGTTACCTGTATATAAAACTGTAGTACCACACAAATATAAATAATAGTAAACCAAATTAGATATGGATGCCTGGTCAGTTAGAGAGATGCTTCCATGGTGGAATCAAGTAAGACCTGGATGCAGGTCAAGAGAAACACAGTCAAAACACACCTAACGAGCCTTTTTCCTGAGTCTGTGCGAATTCAATACAAAGCTTACAGCCTACTACTAGTACTGGTAATACTGTGTTATGGGGCTACATGGTTACACTTAGTTCCAATCAAGCAATCAGGAACATGGGGTTCAGACAACCAGACCACATCTTGCAGTTCACATCATCCAATAACAGCCCCTTGGATACGTATTCTGGAAAGACTCCTAACTGTGTAATCAACTATTCATGACTTTTCAACCTAGGGACTCTCAGAGCATTGTTTTGTGATATACAAAGAATTTCTGAAATCCCCTGGATGTTGACTTTGTCCCCTATATCTTCATGCCTTATAAACTTCTCCATGCACTGTTAACGCTGTATTCCCTGCTGCACTGTAGCCTTTGGAAAACAGATCTGAGTGGATGGGTTCTGACAAACATGAATTTGTCTCCTTGTACCTAATCTGAAGAATTGGAATCAGCACCTGTTTTGTGTATTCATCGGTGCAGTGCTATACTTAACAGTAGTAAAATCAGAATATATGAATACCAAACAAATCCAAAGAATCTCATTAAAGAGGTGTAAGTCTCCCATACTAGAGTTGAATGACATGTCTTTTTCAGAGAGTTCATCTGTTTTTACCTATCCATGTAGACAGATGTGGGTCCAGAGATGCATAGGACTAGAATGTGTCTCTCTTTCAAATTACTTCTCAAAGTGAGCTGCTGAAGGGCTGTGGCCATATCTGGGCAGTAGATAGAGTAATTGGGCACTTATAAATCACTATATACTTACAGCAGATCTTGTAAAAGTCCTATGTTTTCATCAAGCTGCCTGCAGAAATACTAACAACTCTAGTCCTGTTCTTTGGACAATCACAAGGATAGCAACCACTATTTTTGCAATGCTCAGTGGCCCATATATTAAAAGAATATATAAAACAATACTGCTAATTGCCAGTAAGGAGTCACCTACTGATTTCTTTTCCCATTTTTTTCAGTATTTTTCTTCTCAAATAGTATTGATGGATGATTTAAAATGTTAGGCAGAAAAGTACATGGCTTGCTGGAATTTGTAAACCATCTTCCTACTTGCTGAGAATATCTATGAGAAAGAAGCTTTTAACAGCAGACTCGTAACACAGTTTTCCAGAGCTGGAAGAAAGATTACAATCTAAACTCTACACGTATATAAGATGGGCAGAAGTACTTTGAAGAATAAGGGTGAAGAACTTTATATAGGAGTTGATACTGCCCCTTGAACTCCAACTGGGAATTTGTATTGCAAAATTTTTAATCAGTTTATATGCCTTCTAAAAATAAGCACTGATTATTAACTTAGAAAATAGTTGAAGTACAAATAATGCAATATCCTATAGAATGTCTGTGAATTAAGTGGAAATTCAATGTTTATATTTAAAGTCAGTGAGGGTTTTTTAGTGTCTAGATCTGAACCTTATAGTAGACTGTT
Organism: Cephalopterus ornatus; assembly: GCA_013396775.1. Taxonomy (NCBI): domain Eukaryota; kingdom Metazoa; phylum Chordata; class Aves; order Passeriformes; family Cotingidae; genus Cephalopterus; species Cephalopterus ornatus. Next base: position 59,859 of record VZRE01009254.1, read on the forward strand.
GTTACTTTGTCTGTCCCAGGACTGTAAAAAATTGACACATAAGAGGACTTAACTTTTCATAAATTATTTTAAAATAGATGTAAAAGGAATTATAGACACTTTTTTTTTCTTTAAGTAAGTGATACAATGAGACATTTTCGTCTGGTTTGGTCAGGTCATATCAAATTACATCACATCATAGACTACATTTAACCTAATTCAATGCGCAATGTCTACATCAAAATTTAAAAGAATAATTTAACCCAAAATTTAAAAGAAGTACAAGAAAGTAAGAAGTACAATACTTAGATCTCCTTATTCCAAACATGCTTCTTTCTTGTAATAGACATGATACCCCTATGTTCTCAGAATCAGTATAAGTTACTTTGTCTCCAGCTAGTTATAAATAACATAAAAAATTCAAACAAACAAACAAAACCCACTAGCAAACCAGCTAACCACAAAAACCCCAACAACAACCAAAAAACCAAACCACACCATCAAAAAAACCCCCATCCTCAGGATTTCATCAAAAAGCCACTTACTTTTTTCTAGTAATAGGTCTTGACAAGAAAATGTTCATGCTGTGTGACTTTGAAAATGCCCTTTTCTGGCAGACAGCTTTCCTGCCAGTGCTACTCTGTTCTGGCTTTAAACAACAGGAACAAGGGCCAATTTAAAGTCCAGGAATCAACTAATTTGAGATGCACAGACTCCCCATGAAGCAATTGTTCCCTTGGATGGACACACTGTCTTCATTATTCCATGGATTTTGAAGAATTTAAATATTCAACCACTGATGTACATTCTTTGCACTGTCAGTAACACAAGTGATGTGATTGTCCAAAAAAGAAAGCACATTTCTGCCTAAAAAGGCATAGTGTGATATTCCAGCACACATGGATGGGAGTGGAGAAAACATACATATATACTAGGATTAAATTATGTCCTGTGGAGATGAACTGGACAGGTTTAAAAGAAAGAGAAAGTTTCAATAGCCTTTGAACAGGATAGTCTAAAGATGTGAGTATATGGTTTATTCATCTTGTTTAAAATATGGAGATTCATTCTCTGCCTCCTTTGAAGAATCTTCATATTTCTTACCTTCCCACTAGCTGGTAGCTTATTTTTGTTCAAATTATTGGGTAACCTTGGTATTTCTCTCCCAAGCAGTTTGTTTAAGAGTACTAGGAATTCTTGCTACCTTTCAAATAGATTATGTATTTTTTATTTTAACAATGGGAGAGCAATAGAAGACCAGGAGGAAAAAGGAAAGCAGAATAAAAATAAATGTAACCTCTTGTGCTCTAAAAGTTTATGGAATTTTTCTCTGGAATTCATAAAAAAAAAAAACACACCAACTTTTTATTGTTCTATATTGTGAAATTGTTCTTCTGATCAGTCAATGATTTTATTTTTTTTCTCTAGGTTCCTGCTAGTAATACACTGTCATCCTACAAAGTAAGTATCTGGCAACTGGTATGTCAAATTTGTGAAACTGGAACCCTCTTCCAAATAAAGGTCAATACTAGACCCAAAAGACTGAAATATTAAAGGCAGAACATCATGGCCTTGGTTATTTAGAATGTAAATTTTCATAGGCTAAAACTGTAGCAATGGGTGTGTTCTAGTAGGAACAAGACCAACACCTTAAAATTTAATCATTACATGTGTTCACTAAATTTGCATCTGAATCTGTTTTCTAATCTAGCTTTGTCTTCTATGCACTATGTTTCCTCATGGACATGGATTTAAACTAGTCTGGAGGGGTCCCAGAGATGGAAGAGTCCTGGAAAGCTTAGCATCTCTAATGTGCACTGTCTGCTGAGCACAGGTAAAATCATAGAAAGTATGCATTCCACCAGCATGTCCTAAATCCAGCACTTCCAAAAGACTGCAAGAAACCTTTGACTTTCACCTAAATCCCCTCAAGAAGCTATATGGAATCTTTCAGGAACTTACAGACATCTATGTCTTCTTATAGAGTAGAATTTCTCTAAGTTTAATGTTCTGTTTGGATTATAATTTAATCTATTTTTCTCGGGTACGGAAGTAGGATGGACACTTGAAACTAAATCAAAGAGGGAACAAAAATGTGCATTAAAACATAAAAATATTTTGGTTGGAGAAAAGGCACAATTTCCAGTGACTACTATGCTAGACTGTACAGACACTTTAGTTTAACAGAAGGAGAGAAGGAGAAACAGACATGCAGACAGATGATCTGATAAGTCTGCCAACTGCTTACTCACTTCTTTTAATAACAACTAAAAGTAAAAATCTGCTGTCTAGCTAACAGTATCCAATTTTATTCCATAATTTTCTCTGTGGGTGTGTTGTATCATATTAAAATACTTAGATATAAATCTGTGATCTTAATAATCTGATTTGATTTTTAAAGAAAGCATTTTACTGTGCTGACATGCTCAAGGTAGCTCCTAGTAAACCATTTATGGAATCAGAGATCACAGAGCTGCATTATTGCAGCAGTACAAATAAACTGTATCAGAATCCCAGAACAGTTGAGGTTGGAAGGAACCTCAGGAGGTTGCCCTGGTCCAGCCACCCTGCTCAAGCAGGGCCACTTAGAGCAGACTGCCTGGGGCGGTGTCCAGATGGCTTTTGAACATATCAAAGGAGGGAGATTTCATGACCTCCCTGGGCAGTCTGTGCCAGTGCTCAGTCATCCATTACTTTTTTCATACTGAAAAGAGTTCCCTGATGTTCAGGAGCCTCCTGAATTTCAGTGAGTGTCCTTTGCTGCTGGTCCTCTCACTGAGCATCACTGAAAAGAACCTGGTTCTATCTTCTTCACATCATCCCTTCAAGCACTTATGCACATTGATAAGTTTCCCCCTGAGCCTTCTTCTCTCCAGGCTGCACAGTCACAGCTTTCTCAGCTTTTCTTCATATGTCAGATGTTCCGGTCAGTTTTGTGGCCCTTTGCTCTACTCTCTCCAATATGTTCATGCTTCTCTCGGACTGAGGAGCCCAGAATGGGGCATATGGTACCAGATATGGCCTCAGCAATGCTGAGTAGAGGACAATATGCACAATGTTATGTTAAAATGTTTTGGACAAAGCAATGGACTTGAAGCTTATGTGACAACTTCAACAGTGCACTGATTTCTGTTACATAGCATAAATGTGCTCAAATTTCTTCAACAGTGTTTAGTGTTGCCAAACAGTGAGGTTTTTAGCCCTAGCAAGTATATCTACACTATTGAACAGCATAGCTGTACATTTTTTTCCCAAATGCTTAAAATTGGACTTGCTATTGTATATAACTATTCATTTTCCCCTGACTGTGTTTTGGAGTCAATGATTCAGTCATCTATCCGGTTGTCTCTACAGATAAGATCCTGGTGACTTTCTCAGATTCAGAACAATTAATTTTCAGATTCAAAACAGCTTCCAAACCATGATAAATGGATTTCTTTGCTTTTTCCTCTCTCTGTTTCACGGAGTCCTTCAACACTATCTCGCAGGACTCTGAAATCACAAAGATGTCATGGATGAATTGCATACCATGCATACAAGCTTTGTTAAAACACCAGTAGTGGGACAGCATTCATGCTTGCATCATTTCAAGCACTTGGAATGAAGATGAAACTTTCACATGTGAAACATCCGTGTGTTCCTACGCATACACGTGTATTCCTATTATCATATGTCTGCCTCCAGTAAACCACTTAAACACCTTCTGTATAATTTCAGTTAAGTGAAACTGTGAAAGGTTAAGCTATGGAATTAATATGCTGCTCATGAAAATCGGCAGACAGAAGCTGTTAAATCTCCATTATGCCTCCATAGAGGCAAAGGTTGAAATCTGAGCTTTAGTCTACTTAGAACCAAAGTAATCTACACGACAAAGTTAAACATCAGGAACGCTCTCACCCCAGGGACATCATAAAAAAAAAGTAAAACCAACCAAACACCAAAACACCAAAGGATTCAAGCATGAAATACCATAAATACATTGCTAAACAAATATATTGCTAAACAGCTTAAATAATTGTACTGCTTATTGAATTCTCCAAAGGAAATGAAAGAGATAGATTTTCTCTCCTCTTGATAGATTGATCTCTTGCTTGTGGTCTCCCCACCAGAGTACATATGCACCAATATATTTTAATATTTGACTTGTTCAAGGTTTTGTGGGTTTCAGAAGGGCTGAGGTAAACAAACTCCAACTCGTTAGAATTTGGCAATTCGTATTCCCTAGATGTCTAAACTTCATCCACCAAACAGACTGAGATTAACTAATAGGTGTGGAAGTATTTGCAATAATTTCTAGATGTTCTTATTTTGTGTAGAAGGAGCCTTCACAAATTGCTGAAATGCTTCAATTTTAGATGATTGAAGATTTTAAGATTATGATAAAAGTTGAGTAACATTAATCTCATTATTACTTGCTGCTTAGGTGTATCTTGCTTGTTACAAGTATCTTTATTTAGAATAACCAAACTGGGAGAAATCTCAAAGGCTACTGCATCCCTTCTTTTCTTCAAACCACCGTATACTTCATGAAATTCTTCTGTTAGCAAGCTCCAAACACTTGAAGTAATTCAGTGTATTTCATTACTTTAGAATCTGATCAAACCCCCAAAGTCAATGGAAGGCATCATATTAATTCAAGGGGGTTTAAATCCTATTAATATTTCTTCTATTATCGTCTTTGCTTTTTTCCCTGTTTGGGATACCAAACACTGTGAAAAATTTGTTATCTAAAATTACTATTTCAGTTCCTCTCCAACAAATAACTTGAAAAATAATAAAATTTATGGGTTGTATTTCTTTTTTGTTTAGATTTTCTTTTTAAGATGATCATAATATACCCACATTGACAGTGATAAAATGGAATGGAATACTTTCTTTGCTGTGATAAATAGTTAGAGACTCAAAAATAACCTTTTTGATCTGAAATTTTTCACTGGCACTGTAAAATTTACTTATTTACTGATTAGAGGCCTTTAAACTATCCATATATACTTCAAGTGGATAAGAGTCTGAGTGGTACAGTGTAGTTAAGATATTGCTATATCTGCTTTAAAATATTTTTCATTAACATTCCTTTTCTATTATCTACTGTTTTGTTCTCACATTTGAACCAACAATTTCTTAAATAAGATAGTATTTTCAGTACTGAAACAGAGTCACATTTAAGGAGGAGAAATATGTTTGGACTCCATTATTTCTCCACATAAATTTGGAAAAGAAAATCCAAGCCATTTTTGCTTGATTTGAAATTCAGATGTTCGTTTGATAAAATGTTCATAGCACTCCTGCTGAAATCAAGTTATACTGGTGAGCCTAACAGCAGATCTGTCTTTATTGTTATATTTCCCAAGCTATTGCTAGTACAGGACATTTTTAATAATTGAAAAGGAGAATTGATTTGCTTTGTTAAGTTTTTATTCATAAAAGTCTGTTAAGGTTAGGGAAGGCTTTCATCTTTATTAATGAAAGAGAATACAAGTCATGGATCATTAGACTGAAATACAATAATAAAAAGTTGATGGTAGTTTCTCTGAGCAAAAAGAAAATAAAGCATGAAAGAAAATTAAATATTCCAAAATGCCTAAATTACTTAGGAACCTAAAGTCAGTGTCTAGATGTATGCAACTATCTTGGAATCTACACATCTGGAAAACAAGAACTCTCACTTCTTGCTGTTGGTCTCTAAATAGTCATTCCAGATTCCCTGAATGGGATTCACCTCATCTTCCTTAAACATCTACATTGAATCTGAATTAATCAGCCAGGGCTCCCTTTATAGTTAGACGAGAATAATAGGCACTCTCAGGGTGCAATTCATCCGACCTACTTCAGATGCCTATTTTAGGATAAGAATTGTGACCTAGAAGTGCCTGTTTCTCTTCTTTGACTACTAGGGAGCCTGAAGTGATTAGCTCAGGTGCAGGCATTCACACTCATAATGTATATGCTTAGCCAAATTAATTCCTCTTTTTTTCTGTGATTATATCTTTGGGAATTTTGCATAACAGAATACATATTCATACTTACCTGGTTTTTCTTCATTAAAAAAAAACTGTGCAAAAATATTTCTTATGTTAGCACTCATTAGTGCTTAAGTTTTCACCTTATTACCAGAAATACAGTAATTTGCAAAGAGATAAAATATAACTATATAATTTCATATTTAGTCAAGTGAACAAAAACACTTAAAATAAAATGCAAGTTATGGGACCTCAAAGACAACATGACATTATAAGTTAACATTATACAAATAGACTAAGCACCCAGTTGCAGGTTTTCTGGGAGGGTATAATGAAGCATTAGCTCCCTTTCACCAAGCTCCCCATTACCTTTCTTAGCTCTGGTTCCCAAAAGTCACGTGCCAAAATCTATATTAAGAGCAAATCCCATTAAAAAAAAGAAAACCGCAGCAGGGAGAATGTACCTGTCTTGTGGGGATCTCTACCTGCATATTTTTACTCATCAATTAATGGGACAGAGTTGTAGTTGCCTCTCACTCTGACTGACACAGCAGGAAGGGCCACCTGCAATGCCCTTTCACTTCAGGCTGCAGCTGTTCCTAGGAAGCTTTGGAAGAAAAAGCCACAACACGGAAGTCAACACAGTTTTAAAACCTTAAGACTTTTTCTTGTGCCTTTACTTCTACACATAACATTGTTTATCACCTACTTTTCACTGATCCATCTGGTGTTTTAAAACTATTTACATATAACACGAGAGAAGTAAGCCAACAACAAATTTCTGAGGCACCTGTGTCAAGCAGAACATTTTATCAATTAATTTGGCAGCTTTTGCAACTAACTATCCTGAGGAAGAAGATCTCTGGCAGGAATTTGTGTATGGGGTTTTAAAGTTACTAAACACCACTACTTAATCAATACCTAAGTTCAAAGTAAGCTATTAATGAAAAAATTATAAGCAGATGTAGAAGACTTGTAAAATCCAGGAAGGTTATGTCAAGGACTTCAAGCAATGATAGCCAGTTTTTCTGGGCCTTTCTCTTTTAAATTATTTTTATCTTTTATAATTAATTTATTTAAAAAATAATTTCTATGTAATTTTCATGTTTCTTTCTCCCTCTTCTCATTTCAAGTTTCTTTCCCTGTGCTCAGTTCCACCTGCTTGCTGGAAGGGCACGCTTAGGCTTGTCTGTTTTACTCTCATGGCTTACTGACTCTTGATTGTATATTGAATTAGATCTCAGCACAGGACAATATTTTCTACCCTGACCTAGTTTCCATGGAAAGGAAAGCATGGTGGGAGCCACTGCACTCTCCAAGAGTTCAATCTACAACTCAGAATTTCCTATTTCAGCAATGTATGTGACCAGCTAATAAACAGAACAAGCAGAGAAACATCTCTATATCCTTCCCAGAAAAAAATTAATTTTTTGAAATTTCCTCTTTATTCACTGCTTGTAGCTAGTGTTCAGACCCTTCAGGCTGTGTAGCTGTCATACAAATTTGTAATTATGTTATACCCAATATTTATTTGTTTGGGAAAAGTAAATACTGCAGGTTTTTTTGAAGGCAACTAGAGAATCATATTGCTTTGTTATCTGCCCCTGGAATGAAATAGAATAGATGTTCATGTGCTTTCTTATTTTCTAATAGAAATATATCTGTTGAAAAATGTTACACTACTTTAATCATGAATAAACTAGCATAATTCAAAACTTATTCATAATAGAATGTATGCACATGCATTGTTTCTGTAATTTTTTCTGAGATCTGAGGGTTTAGGTATAAAAAGAACAAAAGATACTCTCTGTTAAAAATAAATAACCTAAATCTGAGGTTGAAGATTCATTTTTCCTTGAAGTCATGAAAACCTGTAAATATGGTAAAGAAATCATATATACACAGGAGTCTACTACACATAATCTAGCCAGGTCAATGATATCAATGAGTAATTCTTTGAAGAAGTCAGGAATACATTGAAATCAACAGGTCTTGTCCTTATGGGGACTTCAGCTTGCTAGATGTTAACTGGGAACACCACACAGCTGGGACAAATAGGTCCATAAGATTCCTAAAACACCTCTAAGATAACTTCAGGGTACAGGTTCTAAGGGAGCCAACTAGGAAAAATAACCTCTTTGTTTTGTTAATGGAGAGGATCTTATGAGCAAAGTGGAGATTGGTGGTCTTCTTGGCCACAGTGACCATGAAGTGATCTAGTTTAAAAAATCTGTTGACAGGAGGAAAAGTGGCAGCAAAACCTCAACTGTGGACACAAGGAGAACAGACTTCAGGGTTAGGGTTAGGCTCAGAGATCTACTGAGTAAGGTCCCCTGGGATAATGTTTTTGTGGGTGCTGCGGTCCAACAGTGCTGGAGTTAAACATCACCTCCTAGGGGCACAGGAGCAGGCAACTCCCAAATTTGGAAGTCAAGAAGGAAAAGCAGAAGTCTGACTTGGCTGGGCAGGGATCTTCTTTTGGAAATAAGGCAAAAAACCAGAAGGTGTATGCCCAGTGGAAGCAAGGTCAGGATGACATGGGAAGAATACAAAGATGCTGCTTGTCACTGTAAGGAGAAAGTTCATGTGGCCAGAGCTCCACTGGAGTTGAAGCTGGCCAGAAATGTGGGGGACAATAAAAAGAGTTTTTTCAAATATACTAATGGCAATAGGCAGTATAGAAATATCATTGGCCCTTTACAGGATGAGGATGGTCACCTCAAAAACAGGGACAAAGGCAGAGGCTTTTAATGCTTTCTTTTCCTCTGTCTTCAACACCAATGACAGGCTAAAAGGGTCCTAGTGCCCTCAGCTGGAGGACTGTGGCTGTGTGAATGATAAACTCCCAGTCAACCCTGAACTGGTGTAGGATCTACTGCTCCAGCTGGATCCTTGTAAGTCTATGGGGCCTGATGGAATTCATACAAAAATATTCGAAGAGCTGGCTGATATGATTGTGAGGCCTCCCTCAATGATTTTTGAAAAGTCATGGGAATCTGGAGAGATCTCAGTTGACTGGTAGGAGGTAAATGTTGTCCTGATTTTCAAGGAGGGCAAGAAGGATGACCCAGGACATTACAGGTCTGTCGGTTTCACTTCAGTGATTGGTAGTTATGGAGAAGATTATTCTGTGAGGTATTGAAAAACACCCGAACAACAACATAGTCATTGGTCACAGCCAGCACGGCTTCATGAGAGGAAAGTCCTGCTTGTCAAACCTGATTTCCTTTGATGACAAGGCAACCCAGCTAGTTCATTGAGGGAAACCAGTTGATTTAATCTTTTTGGATTTCATTAAAGCTTTCAATACTG
>VZRE01009255.1:0-57020 GCA_013396775.1 Cephalopterus ornatus
CGAAGCCTAGCCATGATGATGATGAATTATATCCTGTGTAAAATGTAATTGTGTCCTATATCTAATCCTCCTGTAATTCTCTGTTTCCACAATTTGGACCACTCTTGTCACATTCATGCCCTTTGTGAACTACTTAACACATCATTTACATATTCTATCATCTACTATTATTTAATCTTACCTCACTTATCTATTTCAAAATTGTTAAGACATTTCTCTTTTTGGTTGATCAATGTACTGATACCTTTTGCCTTTCTGTTATGTTTTCAAGTAAACATCTTAGTGGAGTACCAAATGCTCCCTTCTCTCAGACTTTGAAGATTCTTTCCTTAAATAAATAGAAACTCCCCCATTATTCTCCTTTTTTTTTGCTGGTTTTCTTTTTCTAAACAATGCAATGGCCAGGTGCATCAACTGAGACCATAGCTTATTATGGTGACCAGAGCTGTGTCATTTCTATTTACATCTATGGATCTCTTAACCTGCCTTTTTTGTCTAAATGTTAATTTCCTGTCTTATGAGAACACAAACAGGTTAAGGTGCAATAGCTAGACTGTGGACTAATATTTTCAGCATCTGAAAGAGTGAATTCTTCTCATACAACTTCGTTCAGAGTTTCCTAAATAACACTTGACATGCATTAGATCAGATTTTAAACTGTCCTACATATTCCTCATGTAATGACACAGTGCTGTGTACATTCCTCATGTAGTGACAACTGTGAATTTTTTAAGGTATTGAGCTTAAGTTTGCTCCATATTTTTCCATATGTGGCAAGAGTCTGGTCCAGTTGGGCCCCTGAATGGCACTGTCTACTAATGTCTAGAATAGCAATAACTAGTCCCACAGTCATTTAGATTGTGTTAGCACATTCAATGTCCACTTTTAACCAAGAGTTTGGACAAGGCCGTGTTGCTTGGAAGGAGGAAAGGCTAAACCGTAAGCAGTATTTAAGTTACAAAAATGTGTGTAATCTGTTTTCTTTCTTAATATAAGTGTAACATCCAATAATGCTGCAATACTAGTAAAAATTATGCAGGCCCAAGAACCAATGATTTTTATTTCTGTCTATATCCAATGGTGGTGTGGTTTAACCCCAGCTGACAAAAAAGCCCCACACCGTGGCTCACTCAACCCCCCGGGTAGGATGGGAGAGAATTGAAAGAGTAATAGTGACAATACTCATGGGTTGAGATAAAGACAGTTTAATAGGTAAAGCAAAAGCCACATAAATGAGCAAAGTAAAATAAGAAATTAGTTCACCACTTCCCATCAGTAGGCAGGTGTTCAATCATCCTCAGGAAAGCAGGTCTACGTCGAGCTTAACAGATACTTGGGAGAAGACAAATGGCATCACTCCAAACCTCCCCCCTTCCAGTCTTCCCCAGATTTACATCCTGACCATAATGCCATGTGGTATGGAATGCCCTGTCTCAGCTGCGTCCCTTCCCAACTTCTTGTGCACCGCCAGCCTCCCTGCTGGTGGTGTGGGATAAGCAGCAGAAATGAACTTGACTCAAAGCATTGCATAGAAATAGCAAAAACATACCTGTTTTATCAACACAGCATAAATCCAAAACTCAGCCCACTGTAAGCTACTGTGAAGAAAATTAACTCAACCCCAGCCAAAACCATCAAAAAGAGTAATTTTCAAATCCAAAAGGAAAAGAAGTTGAGAGGAGGACTGAGAACACTGTTAATTTGAAGGACAATGAGAATATTAGGATATTAATTCTGGATGAACTGTAGCTTAAGCAGTCAGTTCATAATCTACATTTAAACATAATAATTAACATAATCATTTGTAATCAATCCTTGCAACAGCAAGCCTTTCTAACTTCTGCTGAATCTCCTCACAGTAAGAGGGGAGGGAGGGAGGGATGGACTGGAGGGAATGGAAACAGAATCTGATGAACTATGCAGAATCCAGAATAAAAAGAATTATTACTGTGACTTAGGGAAAAAAAGAAAGGTAAAAATGGCAAGAATGAATGGCAAGCATGGATGGAAAGTGAATATTATGATCCTAGCATATGCCATCAATAGCTGACTTACAGGTAAATAATTGTGTTTTGTCTTAGTTGAGTGCCAAGTCCTCCTTACATGGCATTTGAGAGCTAAGTATATGATTATTTTATGTGAGAATACAGAAAAATGATTTTATGTACATTTTAAGGTTATTTTCACAGGTGCTGTGTTCCACCAGACAGTCCCTTAGTACCTTAGCACCTCATCTCAGTGGTGCAGGATTTTGAGGGAACAATAACTTGACATATGTAAAAAAAAAATCAGTCAGCTCTCAAAAAAACATGTCCGTGGATTACACTATAATGGCTAACTTAGACAGACTGTATTGCATGACACATGCCTGAACCACCTTCCTGGCAGCTGGGAATGTCTCCACTCCAAAAGCCACTCATTCACTCAGAAAATCGCATGGCATCTCATGAACTAAAAACATATCTTTAGCGTGTCTTTAACCTGGGTTTCAAGTCCTGATGAGTGCCTGTTCAGGAAGCAAAGGACCTACTGTGATCAGACTGTCTTGATTTTACCCTGAGTGACCTCAAGGAGAGGAAACCAGTACGAGAAAGCTCTTCTGAACCTGCCTAGAGCTCGGGAGAGCTGCCCACTTGTCATACTAGCACCATGATTGGGTGCAGCTGAAGAGTACTGTCTGGAAAATATTCTGCTTCTATCCCTGAGACTCTGCTTACGTATTTCTTGCCTTCATGGAAAATAAGGCTAGGCCTAAAGCAGGTACAGGATACCCTCTAAGAGACTGCATGGAGATCTTTCCGTACCATGATGAATCTCCTGCTGTAAGCCTATTACTGCTCATACAGTACTCTGTGTCTTCAAAATGACATAAAACCACTCTGAAACATGGTGAATTTGCCTTCTCCAAAAAAAAAATAACAAACATATGGATTGATATCTCTCTGTATTAACAGAGATTTGTTCTAATTAGTTAATTCTCAAAAAGTTCAATGACTGCCAGATGAGCAAAGTAAATAATACTGTATATTTTCTTGTTTTAAATTTTTGCGAAAGTCCTTTGCTTTTTAGCTGGATAATTTTTTCAGATAGCTCTTGCTTCCCAATTAATATTTTACCTCAGCCGCTCTGAGCAATGTTCCCCATACCCAAAAACATGCAATGAGATTTCTCTCATTCCTGAAGTTTATATTGGCTTTCTCCCAGCCCTTTTTCTTATTTTATTTCAGTTTTCTGTCCTTGCCTGTTCCATGCCTCCTTTCTGACTTTAATCTGGCATTCTTTCATGCTCTTCCTTTCCTCAGAACTGTCTGCAGTCCATTATACATAATCAATCTACATGGGCCCACTTTTGTGTCCCCCAGCCCCCTCAACCATTTCATTCCATTTTCATTTGTTTCTTGGCTGTTCTTTCAGGTTCCCTTCTTCCTTGAAGAAAATCAATTCCACTGCTTCCCCTTCCTCTCTGTGTTCTGTGATTAAAAACAATGTACTGTTATAGAGGAAGAAAAATGGACAAGTGCGAAAACACACACACGCGCACACACACACACACGCACGCTCTTCAGTCATAACAGAAGCCATAGGACAGATAAATGAAACGGAAGTTCTCATGTTGGCCAAAATATTTGCTGTAAGAGAACATTCTCATTAACATACTTTTAAAAAACATTTAGAAAATAATGGTAAAAGTAATCAATCCATTTCTCCACACTATGCTACCAGTGAGACAAAGGGCAAGACAATCTGAAATATCTGAAGGTTCTTCAGTGTTCTCAGTATCCAAAACACTTATTGGTTTTAATGAAAGTTCTTTTTCCTCAACTGTGCAATTAAAGGGATATAATATTGTGTCGCATATTGCCCTTCTTTTAATACTGATATCATGTTTCCCATAGTACTTGCATACTTGTTCAGCATTGTACTTGCTCTTATCAGCTTCCTGGGACTTGGGTAGATACTGCAGCTACTTGGTACCCTGTAAAATGGTATTTCGAATTGACAGAGGGATTAATGAATATTCATAACCATTCAGCTTGGATATCAGTTTGGATATCATGAGGTAGCTACTTGCTCTGTGGTTTTGTACAATAGAATGTCATCAGTTACAGAAACCTCTTGCACACACAAAGGGCATTTGTTGTAAATGAATTTAAATGTAAATTGTTGCAGAGTAAATTCTTTCTCTGCCTGTTACTTTTTCAATGCAGGACTGGAATACTCATGAATTGCACTAAAAAGAATTGTTTCCCAAGTACTCATGGAGATGTTATTAAAATGAATCATGCACATATTCATGATGAAAATGAAAACTCAGAAAAAATATCTGGGACAATTTTCTGCAAAAAGAACTATTTCCAAAGTAACCATTCACAGACACCTCAACCATTCCCCTCCTGAAATCATAATTTCTGTACCTCAGTGTCTGTGTTGGCAAAGTGCACACTCTTTTCTGTCCTTGTAGATATCAAACTACTTTAAAGTTCAAAAAGTGACACAGTCAATACTTGTATATAGAGTTTTTCAAGCTATTGATTCCATAATTTCATATATATTACATATATATATTTGCACACATATATGTATGTACACACACTATAAGGCAACTGCATCACACAGAAAGATGCCATCACAAATATTCTGTACTGTGCTCCAATGGAATATCTATTTGTGCTCACATAAGGCACTTGAGACCTTTCTTTAGGGAGCTGCATTGTAGTGATGGATGAAAACACTCTGCTTTATTTACAAGGACAGTCGTTCCCCTTCCATGAAAGCAAGTGCCTTTTCTAACATTCTGAAACACACAGCACAATACAAACTGATACTCTCCTTATTAACCTAACATAGCACTAATGTGACTGAAGCTTTGCTTCAAGCTGGGCTTTCCTACCCCAAAGCTGCTGAAGCTTGGCTCACTCTTTTCCATGAGTTCCAAAATCTGAGTAAATGAACCACTGGTTTTGTAATAAACTCTTACTGTTGTTGCTGAAATGTACTGACTAACTGTGAATACATATCACAACTTTTGACTCCCCAGTCTTCCTTTAACACTAGGACTTCAACCCTTGCTGTTTGGTTGTAGTGTTTTTATAAAATGTATCAACACAAAAATCCAAACATAATTCATTCACATCAGTGCTAGTTAAGCTGAGTGCATAGTTTTATTTTGGGAAACATCTCTCTTTTATGAAGGCAGAGAACTCCAGAAGTCAGCATATAAGTGGTAAAAGTCCTTCTCACAGTGAAGGGTAAATTCAGTTGTAGCTGTTATGAAGATTTCCATCCTTCCCTCATGTCTTATTTATTATCACTTTTACATGTATTGATTTGTGAAGTCATATGGCAATTTTCAGTTTAATTTCTGTAGATGAATTTCGGGGAATATAGGACCATTACATAATGTACCATGGCATTACAAGACAGAGCACAATTTTGCAAGACTATGTTTGTAATCTGACCAGCATAAAAATTCACATTTTAAGGACAAGAAAAAAACATATGAGATAAGAATTTTGATAAGTAGTGTTTTGGCAGAATCCAGTTGCCTAGAGATAGCTAGGGATCTACTAGTGTTTGCAAGGAAGCCCTGACTGCCTTTCTGCTGCTTCCGAAAGAGGAGTGAACACACATACATGTATCATTTGGTCAGTCAATTCCCTTCATGTGTCTTGCATACCCTATGGCGTTTCATTACGTCCACAGTGTCCTGGTTTAGGAATGGTACTCCCCAGTTCAGTGTCCCCACTGAGACACTCCAAACCATGTTGGATTTCTCTCGCTCCCCCGCTTTCCCGTCTCCCTCTCTGCTGCAATAGGCTGGAGAGAAGAATTGGAGGCAGAAAAGGCAAAGATCACAGTAAGAGATAAGAACAATTTACTGGAAACAGAAGAAAGCCACCAGTAACAGGAACAAAACTAATGAGAGAGGGTACAAGAAAAGAAGCCATTCACATGGAAACTCCCTGACAATAGACAATACCAGGTGGCTCCCTCTGCCACCTTTATTTGACCAGAAGGAACCCTTCTTTCCCAAAGAGAGATCCTTGCCCCAGCTAGGGCAATGATGTGAGGCGATATAGAATAACCTCCAGGTCCTGGCCATGCTCTGTCCAGGCTACCACAAAAAATTAGCCCTGTTCTGGTCAGATCTAGGACACGTAGATAAACAAGTTATGCTTGTCTCTAAATGAGAACTAGTTATCCAGTAATGCTTTGCCATGTATTCTGGAGAATCCTCTCTCAAAGCTCATCCTCAAAAATAATTTGTGTTGGAAAAGACCTTAAAGATCACTGAAGTCAACTCTTAACCCAACACTGACAAGCCTATGATTAAACTGTGTCCTTAAGTGCCACATCAAAACATCTTTTATTATACCTCCAGGGATGCCATTGGCCTTCTGGGCCACCTGGAAAAACTGCTGGCTGTGTTCAGCTGGCTCTTAACCAGTATCCTCAGGTTGTTTCTCTCACCCTTCTGCCAACCTGTGGCACTGCACGGAATTGTTGTGACCCAAGTGCAGGACCTAGCACTTTGCCTTGCTGAACCAGAATACAGCTGGCCTCAGTCCATCAATCCAGCCTTTCCAGATCACTCTGCAGGGCCTTCTTATGCTCCAGCAGATCAACATTCCTGCCCAACTCGATGTCATCTGCAAACTGAGTTAGGGTACACTTGATCTCCTCATCCAGATCATTGATAAAGGTATTAATCAGAAATGGCCTCAAAGTATATGTTTAAATATGCAACTTGACACGCAAAAGTAGCTCCAAAACCACTTTTGTTCTTTTGAAATGCCAGGAATTGAAATCACTTGGAAATGGAAATGTCTTTTCCCTTCATTTTCTACTAGAACAGTGAGAAAAGAGAAGTTAGGTGTGAGGAAATAGCACATTAATTTTTAAGAGTTCATGTTGGAAGAGTAACACTTAAAAACATCAGTAGTGTTTTTCCTCATATGCAGCTGCCCTTTCTGGTCAGAAATCAATATGAACTATCAGTCTGAGGAAAGTGTCTATGAAAACCTTATAGTTCTGCAGAAAGTATGACCTAATTCAACATTTAGTGATCTCACCCCGTTCAAGTCTGTTCTGAAGAGTTTTGGCAGCAGGAGAGGTGCCCAGTGCGACTCCCAGACAGAGTCAGACACTGATCTAAAAAAGCAAATGACCTGAAATGCTAAGAGATACCTTTTAAAAAACATTTTTCCTTGTCATATCCCCAGGATAAGTCTTCAAAGACAACGTGCAAGGGCAGTTTTATGCTTCTTTCTTATAGATATGTGATTTTTAGGGCTGTTTTGTAGTAATTTCACATAAGGAGATCATGATTTTAATTTTTTCCCTAGGAACAACTTTTTTTTAAATTTTGTAAAGTGTCCCCTGAAATGAAATGTATTCAGAACAAAAGCTGAACAAACAGTCTTAACTGAAGCATTTTTTCAACATGCTTTTGATTTTCTCCATTCTCTGAAATCAAGATTTTTTTACCATTAAGGAAACGGGATCGCCTTCTGACATGAAATCCAGCCTGCTTTTCTTTTTTTCTTTCTGATTTGGAACAAAAATTAGCACTTTTTTAAGGGAAAACCAGCACAGCAGAAACAACAAAACTAGGATTTTCACTGTGACTCTGCAAATTTTGATAGATACTGTTTTGAAAGCAGTGAAATGTAGATATTGTCCAGGCTGCCAAAACACTGGGAACATTTCAGAGTTTCCAAAACAAATACTCTTCCAGACCTAGCCAGTGCCGACTCCAAGAAGAGAGCTTGATTTCTGTGACACCAGGTAACCCCCATCCCAGCTGGAGAGCTTGTGAAGCAGCCAGTTGGAGAACCTGGAAGGCCAGCAGCTCATCAGGTGAACAGCTGGGAAATCAGATGTCCTGGAAATCTTGGCAGTCTACTCTTTAGGCAGCTAGTTGTCAGGAGAGCTGCCCAGGAGGCTGAGTAGTTGGTCTCACCAACCTATTTCCCTGTATGATTTCCATGAACATTAAAAAAAATAAATAACAGGGCTGACAGTATTCCATCAGAAAAAAAAAATATGTATATAAGTATGCATTATATGATGAAGGTTTCTGCCGTGCCCCTTCATCCCATCTGTCCCTAGATCTTAATGCTTAATGAGCCCATTATTTGAATATATGAAATTTTGTCAACACTGTTATAGATAAAGGGGTGGACAAGCCTCTCTCATGGCTGTCATATCCCATTGTTCCTTCTCTCTTTGGTTCTTCTCCTTAGTTTTTTTTCTTTTATCTTCTTTGTTCCTCATTTGTCTCTTACCAATTCATTCTCTTTTTCTTTGGTAGCTAGCTCTTCCCCTCTTCTTGAACTGTCTGAGCTTGGTTCAACCCTTTTAAAACCACAGAATTTATTTGGGAGGCAAATAGGTGAGGTATGGATATTTCTTCTCATATCACCATTAACCATCAATGTAAGCAAAAGAAAGCCAGCTGACAATTCGTGTTATTCCTCCCGAGTGCTAGTAGAATATTTCATAGCCCCTCCTCACAGTTGTCACATTTACTTGTCATTTAACACCTTGCTTTTACTGTTCTATTTCTCTAGTTGAAATCTAAAATAAACAATAAGGGGCTTCATAATTTAATTTGATGTCACAGTCAGTAACACTGTGGGGAAATGAAATGGTCTGATAACTTTTCTTATTTCTTAACAGCAAAAATTAGGTAGGGCACACTGTTTAGGAGTCATTTTGCCCTTGACATCTTTAAGACTAACTCTGGAATTATGGAATCTGCATGTGAGCATGAAATATTGTAGCTATTTCAAAAGTAATAAAGAAATTTGGAAAATTAGTCTTCAGGATGTGATTAAAACTAGGTAAAATATATTATCCCTAGTTACATTGAGAGAAAAGATTTCTCACAAAATCTGACACAATTTTAAAATCAGAAGTGGAAATTTTAATAAATTTTAATGTCTATTATTTCATTGTTAGCTCAAATACCTCAGAGATCATATTCCTATGCTAATATTTCCAATTTTTGAAGATTTTAATGATTGAAGTATTTAAAGAACTCTTTTCCTGACAAATGCATACTTTAATCTCTGTATGTTGGACATATTTTTAATTTTTACATTTAAAAAAAGATGCACACAACATTGTAAAAGAGAAAAATAATAAGTAACTCAAAAAGTGTTGGAACATTGTTTCATTTGGACAACCAGAAATGTGATCAGAAAGTGAAGAAATCTGAGGCTATAGTAAATCCATTTATTCAGCCTTTCTTCCACCACCATACCTCTATTTGATTTTTTACTCATTTCTGGGTAACATATTAGCAATTCCCAGCTAAGTTTCTCCATGCTGCCTGCCATCTGTCAACAAACTCAATTCTGACAGGAGTAGCCAGCATCTCAAGGGTGCAAATCAATTTACTGTCAGTGTTGGATGTGTTCCAGTGCATTTCCTCAGCACAGATGAAATAAACTGTGTCAACTGAGCAGTGTTGCATATGTTTTTATCTGCTGTTGGCTGGGGATTGAGCTAAAACTACTAAATTAACTAACTCAGAATCTCAAATTTTATTGGGTGCATGTATAGCATACAGTGCATAGGAAAGGGAAATCAATAGCATTGATGAGCAATTACAAAATAAAGAGAACCAGGCAGGTATTTTAAAAACAGATGCAGAATATAACTGTGAGTGGACTCTTATAGGGAAGAAAAGCACAATGCAAATAATGGCAGGTAAATATAATGTTCATCCCTCCCATAATATTCCTGAACTATAAATTGCTTTGTAAACCAAGACTGCCACTTCAAGAACAAAGCATCCCTCCTCTAAAGAACTGTGAATTCTTTTCATAAAACAGTTCACCCATATCAACCTATGATGTTTCTTTTCATAAAATGCAGGGTGTATCAAATACCCCATTTTAGGAGCCTATCTCATTTACCCCAGATGAATATGATAATTTATGGCAACAGTTCAGAGCCTATGAATTTGACCTCTGTTTTATCTGAACAATTAGAGATAACAAAGGGCATGCAGAAACTTTCCAAACATAAATTCTTGATGCCTCTTTTGATAAGGGCAATTTGATGATCTAAAATGGTTTGGAGACGTGGGCATGTTAATCCCTGTAAATCACACTGCCACAGTTTCAGAAAGCTGTGAATCCTGAAAGTTTTTGACATTTGAAAAAGCAAGTTGGTTCCACCCCTAAGTTGGTAATGTGTAATGGGTGAGGGGGGAGCATATTAATCGCTTTTAAATATTGACTTTTCTATGTATAATCTAAATTTTTTTTTACAATTTGAAATATACACTGAGCTCATTTGCTTTTTGCAGCCACTGTGACCTGCTCCAGAGTTATTGTAATCTTACTTTTCCATTCACATATTTGATAAAAAAATTGCAGGAGCTGTTCATAAGAACCTTGTGCTCACTTCTATCAATTTGATTGTTAGCCGCAGACAATGCTATTCCTGTTGTCAAGTAAGATCCTCATGAATTTTTAAGAAAAAAATTAAAGAAAGCAATAATTATAATACATCAGTTGCCAAATTCCTGAGTGCGATCTTGACCAGATCGCAATACAGAGAGAGCCCTTTATGCAACACTGAAGCAACGTGTAATCACCAAATACACGCACCTTGTTTGGAAGAGCTTGCAGTGAGCAAGGAGTCCTAGAATCACAGAATGGTGTGGGTAGTTAGAGATCATCTAGTCCAACAGCTCTGTTGTGGGCTGGGTTATCTGTCACTATATCAGGTTGCTCAAATCCTCATCCAACCTGGTCCTGAATACTTCCAGAGATGGGACATCACAATTTCTCTGAACAGCATGTTCCAGTGTCTAAATCTACCCTCTCTGAGTTTAAAAATATTTCCCCTTGTCCTGTCACTGCAGACCTTGGTAATGTCTTTCTTCCTTTTTCTTATAAGCTCCTTTTATATATTAAAAGATCACAATAAGGTCTACAAGCAGACTTCTCTTCTCCAGGCTGAACAACCTCAGCTATCACAGCCTGTCTTTGTAGGAGAGGTTCTCCATCCCTCTGAGTATCTTCATGGCCCTCCTCTGGACTTGCTCTAACAAGTCCATGTCTTTCTTGTGCTGTGCCCTAGAGGTGGACACAATACTCCAGGTGGATCTCCTAAGAATAAAGTAGAAGGAGGGAATCTCCTCCCTTAACCTGCTGGCCATTTTTTTTTTCGTCAGCTGGCTTTCCAAAAGGATCCTCCAAAAATGGTTTGCACGGATTCATGAGAGCAGCTATGAGTTACTTTGCTTATACACCAACCAAAACTTTGCCTTCATAATTCCACTCCTTCTCTAAGATAATTTTCTATATTTCTGTTGTGGTCACCTTTATCTGAACTATTGAACTGAACATTTCCCAGGACTTTCTTTAATGACATATCTAATGCTTGCCACAAATTTCTTTCTTATTCTCTCTCCAACTGTAGAAAATGTAGCGAAATATTTTGCTTTCTAAATATTTTGGTTGGGTTTTTGTACTGTTCATGTAATTGCTTGCATTTCTTTTCAAGGTGCAAACTCTGTGTTGGAAATATAAACTGTTGTGATTTATAATGCCTGTTCCAGCAGTCATTGCAGAAACAACCTATTGGTC
Organism: Cephalopterus ornatus; assembly: GCA_013396775.1. Taxonomy (NCBI): domain Eukaryota; kingdom Metazoa; phylum Chordata; class Aves; order Passeriformes; family Cotingidae; genus Cephalopterus; species Cephalopterus ornatus. The sequence goes on from VZRE01009255.1 coordinate 11,610, forward strand.
CAAAATATCATGCAGAATAGCACATATGTATATGCTGTATATATGTATGTATATTTGTCATATTTTGTCTCTGATCAAAACCTGTTAAAGGACAAATGCAATAACACTGTCTGGAGATGTGAGATCATCCTCTAATCTCTCTATCTCATGAATATCTAAAGTGGAAATTTTCTAAGATCTCAGCCAAGGCTGGAGAATTCACTGCTGCAGAAGATGAGAATAACCACAATCTGAATCACTTTCTCACTCACTTTCAACATTCTCATCTTTGATTCACTTTTACTCAGTGAAGTTTTCAAGAACAGACAAAATGGTTCAGCTGATTCATCTTCAAGTAGGGAGGAAAGTAAGAGTGGGATGTTGTTATTTCTGGTTTTTAATATTTGGCTATTATAGTTAATAGTTGCCTAGGAAAATAAATAACTAACTAAAGGATTAGATAAGAATAAATGAAAAAAACACTTCAAATAGCACATTGCCAGTTTATGAAATTAAATACCTCTGGGTATAATGTACTCAAATATTGTGTAGAAGAATAAAAGGGAACCAGATAATAATGACTCAGAATATATCTATTAAGATAATCAAATCCTGTACTTTGGATGCATACTGATCACTCTACTGCAGACATTACTTCCTTTTTCTAATGCATAATATATTATAGAATTTTCTATGTGGACTTGGGGCATTTTTCATATACCTTTTAAATATTATGACTGGAGGAGAATCAGATACATTAATGCAAAATACAAAAAAAGTAACATAAAATATAGGTGATATTTGAAACAATGTTTACCAAAATTTAAGAAAGTGTAAAAGGATATCCAAGAAAACTGGTGTGTTCCTTATTGTACTTTTGTGATCACCTAATATAAGATACATCACAAATTCTAAGAAAATATTTCAGAATAAAAATAAATACAGACACAATAATGATCATAATTTGTATCTGACTTCAGAGTACTATCTTCTCAGTAAAAAGAAAGATGAATTGCATCTCCAAGGATCATGACTGTGGATAAAACAACATGAAAGAGAGATCTATTTGTGTGCTCTGGAGTGAAAAAGCTATAAAAAGATTACCACTGTCTGCTAAGAAAGGTATATAAGGTATATATCTGGGACACACCAATATACTCATGATTTACGTTCCCTGCCCTACGAGGTCAAAATGACAGAAAATTTTATAAACATTTCAGACACCATCTTTAAATAAAGTGGATGTACTCCTTCACTATTCACATTGGAAAACAGTTGTAGATCACCACTTCCTTGTGTGAAGAAACTCTAATTTCCAGTTCACAGATGTGTCTTTTTCTCTTTAATGTCATGCCTTTTATATTACATATATGTCTGACTGTGTGTCTACAAATAACATATATTTAACTTAAAATACAGTTAATTTCTGGAGGTTACTTCTCAAGATATTTATAAAAAGCAATAATATCTTCAAGCATACCTTAATCATTGTTTTAAAGTCTAGCATATTCATTTACTCAAAAGCCAATCCATTCCCTTTACGTTCCACCATATTTTACAAGCAGAACCATTTGCTGGTGTTACCAATGCAGAAGGATTTGTAGCACTGTAGTCTTAATGGCCAGTTTCCCCTACTGCACATCTTTGAAGCTCTTATGCTGCTCTGAAGTATCAAGCAAGCTGCCACTATCCAGAACCTGAAACTTAATCTGAAAGTTGTTAACAACTCCAAAGTTTTTCCAGAGCCATTTGAAGCTTTCCCCTTATCACTGTTGTTCAGCTGCGGAGTTGATAGGAACTTCTAGAAGTTGCAATTGTGCAAACTAAGCAAGGTTACTTTTAACTTCATTATCTTCACACCTTCTTAAAAAGGGGGAATGTAAAGTTATTCAACATCCAAAGCATTGTATTGTCATGGTCTATAAACGTGTTTGCTGGCTACCTACTGTACTTTCTTTATCTGACCTTGCTCATTCAAAGATGCACTTGTTATAGTATGTCAGTCACTAATGAGGCCTAAGTAATTGAGCCTGATTGAACTGGCAAGATGCTGCCTAATTATAATGATAAATGGAATTGGCTGATCAGCTATGGAGGGTGAATGGCGTGGAGAACATTAAAGCAAGGTCACTCTGTGAAGGAGAACCACTAGGTTTTTTTTTTTTAACAATTATTCCCTCCCTTTCTTATGGTCCTCCAAATTCAAACTCTTCATCTCTTCATCCTACTACACAGCCAGGCACTCAGTGTATAACTTTACTGGGACTGTTTAGGACAACAGCACTGTAGACCAGTACAGCATTGATCTCCTCTTTCCCATGACTATACTTTAAAATTCATATGGAAAATACTTAAAAGACATACGATGAAAGGGTTAACAGATTTTAGATGTTCATCATTACTGGATAACTCAATCCACACATTGTCCCAGAGAGAAAAGCTGATTGTTTTTAGATCAGATAAATGAGTTCTAATTTACTTTTAAAGAAATCTTTCATTAATCCCACCAGCTCTTTATATGATTTGACCCATTTCAAATCTGTGACCAGAAAGAAACTCTCAAAGAACTCTTAGAAAAAGTCACATTTTGTGAAGTAAGGTATTGCTGTTTCATCTCAAAAAGAACCTGAAATGTTTGCATAACAAGTCATAGTTAAAACTATTTTTTTAGCAAATGTTACAGTTTGTGTTCCATGAGGTGGTGGTTGTTCTGAATACAAGGAAGACGAGGAGTTACCTGGAAAGAGCTGGCATAAATTTACCAAGGACAGGTTAAGCTTTACCAATCAGATTGCTTTTTGTAGTTAGATTATTCTCTCTGTGGACCAGGGGAAAACAGTGGATTTTGTAAATTGAGTCTAGGAAGGCCTTTGAAAGGGTTGTCAGTAATTTCTTGGTAACCAGGTGGTGAGATATGGATCAGAGAACAATGAGGTGGGTGGAGAATGGGAAGGACAGCCAGATTAAAATTGTAAACAGTGTCAAAAAATACAACTGCTCTTTAGTTACTTATTCTGTAATACTGTTTGCTGTAAGTATACATGTCTTCATCCCTTTTTCTGACTTTGTTTCCCCGGAAGGACCTCAGACCTAATTAGCAGCTCTGCTTCAAGTGTCGTATTTGGCCACGTCTCCTGATTCATCACTGTGTTGCAAGCTGACGATAAACTCCCTTAGCAACAGCTGGATCTGTCTACTGTGTTCAGACTCTGTGAGATGATTCCAGCTGATGAGGAACTGAGCTAGAGTCACCCTTGGCTTCCATATTTCCTCCCTCATAGACAAGGCCTGCTCCAGCTGCCTTCTGACAGAAAGAAGTCTACTGAAGTTCAACAGAAGAAAAGCCAAAATCCTTGACTTTGGGTAGAATAATACCCTTCTCGGAGACTGTGACCTGAATGAGTAGAAAGCAGTATTACAGGAAAGAACCTGAGGGTCCTGATAGACAAGGTGAAGGTTAAGTCAGAGTGCCTTTGCAGCAAAGAAGCCCAGCTAAATATTGGACAGTATTACCATGAGCTATAAAGTTAAGCGATCCTTCCCCTCTACTGGGTACTTGTGATACCACACCTGGAGTAGTGTGTCCAGTTTGGGCACTCCAGCAGAAAGAGACGGTGAAATCCTGGAAGAATCAAAGGATATGCTGAGTTGGAAAGGACTCATGTCATTGGACATACGTATACACAACTATCTGAAAAAATGTAATTGTAAGAGATTGAAGAAGTATTTCATGTACGTTTCTAATAGAAGTTGAGAAAAACTAGAGAGGAGAACAGAAGTTAAGCCAGTAATCACTGTATTGAACTATTCCCATCAGAGTTTTGTGTGCTAAGTCAAGAAGCAGGGCAGAAAATTATGTCGATGGCAGTAGGAGGCCACTTAAATGAAGATCATTTAAGTTGAGGTTCAAAAATTCCAAGGTTTACTGAATCTCTGTGGGTAGGTTTATTTTATAATTGCAGATCACATTTAGAAGAACAGGACTAATTAGAATTGATTTAAATGTGTCTAGCCTTAACTGAAAGTAAGATTTTCCCATGTTAATTTAAGATGACTGTGTGTTAATATATAGTTTCACTTTAAGTAGATGTTGTGTAGAACTAAAATCTGATATCCATGTGTCTTTCTTCTATGCACTAACCTTTATGGTTTTTTTTTTCTATTTAATGCTAAAATAAAATCTAAACAGTCAAATTACTTTTGATCTTGAGGCATTTGAAATTAATTTGTAAATATTTTATTTCAGAACTGGTTTTAGTACAAATAAAGAAAAGAATAAAATGGCAAAATTCTGCAGAGACCATATATCTTTTTGTGTGGCTATATTTGTTAGCCTAATGTTTGTCATCCACTACAGCTACTGTATATATATAAGCTCTAAAGCTTTTAAATTATTACAGCTATGAATGTGAATAATAGTAATAGGTATATTCTATTATTAATTAAATTTCTAATTAGTATTTATAAGTTCTTGTGTTTTTCATTAGTATTATGGACTTTTGATTTATATAGTAATGTTATTATGTCTCCTAATCGGACAGCACATAAACACTGTTCAGAACTGATGATAAGAATGGTTCACTACCTCCTTATTACTGAATTCTGGGGTAATTAATAATGTGCAGCTTTTACAATCTGGGAGTCTTGAACACAGCCAATAACTTTATGGGTTAAACTAAGCTCTGTTTGCTATATTTCAAAAGGTTTGAAGTGCTGATCTAAATACTATTGCAATACTCCATTTTTTCTGGAAAGCAAAGCTTGTTCTTGTGGAGCTGTGTCTTGTTTGTTTTTTCTGACTAAAGAAAATGAGGAAGACAGAGACAGGCTGTGACATCTACTCAGAAGATAAACCAGATTTCTCTGATTAGTGTGCAAGTATATGAATACCATACTTCACCAGTGAGAGTTAACAGGTCAGTAATGAATGTTGAATACTGTCATTTAACAGCTGGGATGTAAATGTATGGTAAGTAAAGAATTCATAGTCATGTGGAAGTAGAGCAGTCTGTCATCAAAGTTTCCAAGAATAAATCAACATAATGTGGCTGATTTAAGAATTCACTTTTTAAGCATGTAGGACCCTTATGTACATAATTATCTGATCAAACAGCCAACCATCTGACCATGACTGTCTGTGAAAAAGAGTGTACCTACATATTACATTTTTCATCAGATGTCGAAGAGAGAGTCTGGGTCAGCTGGTGTGCCTTGACCACATACATGGTTACAATATTATACAGATTTGGACATAAAGGTGGAATTAAGTTCTTTATGTGTAAGACACATAAATTGAAATGCCTACGTGGAAGTAACTCTACACAGAGTAGACATCTAATATTAGATTATAATCACTAGAGGATTTGCCAACACATTCAAAGCTCATGTATTCTGATAAGCAACTCCTAATGCTCCACTTGTACTAATTAATTAAACCTGCCTAGACAGATTCTAGGCACTGAAGTCACCTGGCAGTAACTGGCATGTGTTTATTATTAATAGCAGGAAATGTTCTAAGTGTTTGCTGTTGCAGAAGCTTGCTTTCCATTGGCAGGAGCATATCCAAACCTGGCTGAATTTCTTGTGGTACAACTGAATTGCCCTATGGAGTCCTTCAGACTTTGCACGGTAGAGCTCCATTGCCTTTAACAGAAGTCTAGGAACTGAGATGGTAAATAGATGCCTAATCTGGTTTAGAAACTTATCCTAGGTGCTGGAAATTTTCTGTTTGTTTATGAGAATAAAATGATCTCTTAAATTTTAATTAAAGTTATTTATTAAGGCTTTTCAGAAAGACTGTATTATATCATGAATGTTTCATTCTTGTATAGTTTTGGTTTTACCTCTTACGGTAATTCTAACATTGATATATAATTTGTCTGCTTTAGAAACGTGGACTGTGCCAAAGAACAATAAATTTGGGCAGCTCATTAGACAAAATATTGAAGTAAGTTAATGAAAGGAGAAAAAAAAGGCTATTGGGATGAAAGAATGTACATGTATACATACACAGCATATATGTGTTTTGAGGTAAGGGTTTAATTTTGCAACGAGAATTGTGTTACCTATGTAAAAAAACATGGAACAAACAGAATTCATGTTTTTCACAAAAAGAAAACTGAAATAAAATTTAGTTAGAAACTAAAAGAAACTTCAGTCCAGGAACTGACAGAGTATGGCTAGGTGCCTCTGTCTCTGTAGAACCCTATCAGAGTTAATAGACCTCCATGTAGCTAAAACAATCTGGCTGAAAATGATCAGTTTCTGTGTTATGGATAGAAAGAGGACTATTATATGTTATCTCAAGAGATGTGATGAGGATGTGGTGAGGGAGAAGTAACACTGATTGGAGAAGGCATTCTGAAAATACTAACCCCAAAAAATCCAATAGATATTAATCAATAATAGGCATCCAGGGAATTAAAAATTGTGCAGCTGAGAATATACAGATGTTTCCTGCAGAAAAAGAAAAATAGCTGAGGCAGAAAAAAATCTAACAATAAAATAACACTTGTTAGCTGTTTGAATTGGTCCTATAGAATTTTTTCCATCACTTTGAGAAAATTCAGCAAGAAAATGTTCTGAGTTGCCATCCATCACTTCTGTCAACATTATTAGCAGCTTCCAAGGAACTCTGAAGAAAACTGCTTGTAATGAAGTTAATAATATATATATTTTATCAGTAAAGGTTACATCTGTCTAGCATTTTAATTTTGCCACCTCTTACTAATGTGGTGGTTAGAATTATGATAAAAATCATTAGATCAGGTATGACTCATCCATTACAGCCTGGAGAAAAGTCAATATTGACACTCCCAATGATCTCATATGCACCTTTCATGTATAATTGGTTTCTGCTATTATGTATCTGTGATCCACACTTTCCAGGGAGGAACCTCCTGTGAGGTTAAGTTCAATAATCTTCACAAGAAAAGACAATTAGAGGACCTGAATATTCTTAATAAATTTTAGATTAGCAGACAAGATGACATTTAAGCACAAGATGTGCACAGTGATTAAAAGAACATTATGAAGAAATCTTCTTGCTATGGTTTCACAATTGTCTCATCTTTTCAACAGTTTAGGTTTTTATAATGATACCTGTTTCAGCTACTCTGGGCAAAAGAATCCCAATTACAAAGATTTTCTTATACCAAAGTTAACAGTTTCAATTCTTCACTCACTTCTTTACTAATCTTGGACTAACTTTTTTGCAAAATAGCTATAAAGCTGAGTGTTTTGCAACCAATTCTGCGTGTAGTGCTCTTCTCTGACCTTATCCTCTCCTTGTATATGGCAACATAATATAGATGACACAGGGAAGTTCAAAATCCTGAGGGAAGTCAGAAAGGCAAGAAGCAGAAAACAGACCCTGAACTTCACTAGAACAAACTTTGTCTTATTCAGAAGTGGTAGAAACGATCCTGCATGATGCAGCTGCAAAGGGCAGAAGAGTTTAAGAGTACTGTCAGATCTTTGAGAACAACCTCAGCACAAGAATGATGTGTTCCCACACTCAGGAAAACAAGCAGACTTATGATAAATAAATGGCATACTTATGATTAAGCTCTGGGGCGGAGGGGGGGAAGAGACATATACAGCAAGTAGAAACAAGGACAGGGTATAGTGTAGGAGTAATACAGAAACTCTGTACAGGCACTCAGGAATGTTGATGGAAAAGTAAAAGCTCGGCTACAGTTGAAATTGTCACGTCATGTCCAGGATAACAAGAAGAGCTTTTGTAACTACACTGACAGTAAATGAACCAGCAATGAAAAAGTGACCCACTGCTGAAGGAGGTGAGCAATCTCGTGACAGTGAATACAAGATGAGGATAAGGTACTCAACGCCTTCATTGATTTTCACCAAGAAGGTCTCTCAGGTCTCTATGTTTAGAGGTAAGGTTGCAGAAGGAGAGAATCTATGAGAGTTGGAGCCAGGGATTTCCTGAGAGAGCTTGATTCCCACTAATTCAGGGGACCAGATGTGTTGCACACAAGGATATTGGGAGAGCACTGGTAGGAGACAAATACTTTAACCATCTTCCTACAGTCTGAGGACAAATCAAATAACTCTGAGCTTGTTAACCTCACTTTAGTTGCTGTGAAATCATGGAACAACTATTCTTGGGAAAATTTTTTGCATACATGAAGAAATTAACTTGAAAAACTAACATGGACTATCTTATAGCAAGCTGTGTCTTTCCAGGATAAAACTACTACATCTGTGAAGTAAGTGTTGACTTTCCCTTAGTCACAGATAGGGAAAATATTTTGACTTCTGTGAGGTTTTCAACATAGTCTTCTCTAACACCCTTGTCTCCAGGTTTGGACTTTATAATATAGATACATGTATTACAGGATGAGTGAAAAAAGTTCTGGATTGCTTGACTCAGTGGCTAGTAGTTAATAGTTTGAAATCTCCCTGACAGCAAGTTACAAGTGGAATTCCTCAGAATTCTTTCCTGGGACCTGTTAGTCTTGTTTGACATCTTTATCAGTGACCTGGAGGAGGCAAAGAGGTACACTCTGTCAAGTTAGAAGATGGCACAATGTTGAAAGACCACTCTATATGTTTAAGGGCAGGTTTGCAGTTCAGAGACTTAGACAGGTTGAAGTCATGGGCTAACAGGAACCTTATTAAATTCATCAAAGTCTTGCCCTAGGGATGGACCAACTTCTACAAGAGTACAGTGTGGGTAAATTAGTCTGACTGACTGACTGATTGGGTAAGTATCTCTGAGGAAAGGACTTGGGAGTCTTGGTGAACTGCCATGGATAGCCTAGAGTCCCTAGTAAGTCATAGCAGGTAGTAAGGCTGTGACTCCTGGCGGTGGGAAACTAGCACTAGTTTTCTCACAGTTAAACTAAAATAAGCTTTTATAATATTACATGTATATAATGTATATAATTAGTAATAATTTTAGAAAATAAATAAAAGAAATGTTGTGTTCTAGAAACAGGCATTAAAGCCTGCTGAAATAAAACAAAGATGGTCTTTCATCCTCACTTCAATACAAAGTATGCAGAGAAATATATCTACCTGTTTGTCATTCTATGAAATCGTTACATGTCTTTTCTTCTTGTTCGCTAGAGATATGCATTTTGTTCAGGTATTGTGCAGGCATACTTCTACTTCCTATTTCCCTGAGGTAAGATCATACTTGCAATCATTACAGATTTTCTTGTTTGGTGGGATTTACAGGTTTAACATATTCATTTGACTCTCTGATTCATCCGCCTTTACTGGCCTCCTTGTCTGTTCCTTTCATCATCCTTTATATCTACATATTTACTGAAAATATTAACTGCCTGGAATCTCAGGTCAGTGATCTCATTTTTAATGAGTGTTTGTACGTATTTCAAAAAACCCCAAACCCCAGAAATCCATAATGCAACCTGTTAGATGCCACAGCATGGTCCAAGTCTGCATGATCTGTGTAAGAGTGTGGATGCCTTGCATTCATTGAAGTGCCTGTATTAAGAAGCAGAGGAAGTTTTATGTCTCAGGTCTCCAGGTAATTAGGTGTCAAAGCCTCTTGCCAGCCTGGACTTCTGTGGTGGGCATATTCCTACTATCAGAGAGACAGAGGAGTTGCGGATTTCATGCTTATGTCAAATATATTTGAAAGCAAACTTGGAGTAAGTAACCTTTCCTCTTTCTGTCTGCAGTTTCTATAGTGCAGATTGCTCCCTCACACTTAAATCTGTTATCCCAGAGGCACATCACTGCCACTGATAGGTTAGGGCTTGGACTTAGCCAGCAGTGTGTCCATCTTGGAGCTGACTCTGTTGGACGTGGGGGAATCTTCTGGCAGCTCCTCACAGAAACTGCACTTATAGCTCTCCTGCTTCCAAAAGCTTGACACGTAAACCCAGTGCGGAGAAATATATTATACTCTGCTTCTTTGTAAGCATCTTTGCAGCAGGACCAGTTTTGATACAAATTGTTTGCCCTGAAGGGTTTAAAATAGATTTTGACCATATAAAGGATAAAATAGTAGAGGGGAGGAAGAAAAGAGAAGGAAAATAAAAAAGAGATCAATAACATCAATGTCTCCAAGAAGTGAACAGCTGATTCTGGTCAGATTTCCAGAAGGAATACACTTGATTATGAAATGCAGTAATACTGAATAGATTAGTTGTGATTGATTTCATGATAGTCCAATCTAATGTATTATGAATGAGATTTTCAGAATTACTTTACAGAAGTGTAAGTGAGTGGGTTGTCATCACATAAAGCGTGCTGTTAGCCCCCAAACATGCATACTCACTGCAGAAACAGGACATTCATTTTGGTGTTTTTCTATTACCTGCTCAAAATTATAACTTGTAGTTAAGGAGGAAGAGTTGCTTTAGACACTACCAGTTTCTTTACAGTTGCATCTAATTTCCTACAGAACTTTACTCTGATATAAAAGCTGATGAAAACATATTAATAGGCTTGCTGTTGAATAAAAGGGAAAACATCAGGGGCAAGAATAAAATAATTCCATTGCCTAGTATGACAAAATACAGGAAGATTTTTCTTAAAGAGGAAGGTTTTCTTGGCACAACTTTTACAAATTTTGGTATATAAATTTCTGCTTATGAGTCTGGCTCAGTAATGTAGTAAATGGTAAATATTAACATAGGTCTCAGCATGGGTTCAGAAATACCGCAGAGACATCCTGCTGTGGAGTGAGACAAGCTTGCCTTTTTTTTTCAGCTTTCTTCAAAAACCATTGGTAGGCTAATCTGCTCTTGCCATTTTTTGTCCAGGTCAATATCTGTCTCTCTCTTCTATTTCAATTTCGTGCTGAAATGTTTTCTGACAAGTGCAGGTGATGTAAAGTATGTGTAAAATCAGGTAGATGATATACTCTGAGGGATAGTCCACATTGTATTATGGCTAAGAAATGTGATTGGGTATCTATGTCTGATCTAATTGGTTAGTGCTGCCTGATAATGTGACAGTGCAAAAGTCTGGTATTGGTGACTGTGGAACAGCACAGCATCATGTACTGAGAAGTATATGACTTCTGAGTGTCATCTGTGGAAAGCAACTGCAACAGAAATGAATTTGCTTTCCCATGGATATCCACAGCTGAATTGATTCAGAAGTTTCGCAGTCCAAGTTATGTACAAGAAGTAGACTACAGAAGAACCTTTAGTTGCAAAGATGTGGACCTGGGTCTCATGTGGCACACTAACAGAAATTTTGAACATACTGAGAATGCCAATACCCTGTGTTTTTAAGAATCCAGAAAAAAGGTTTCAGGGGTTAGGCAGTTTGCCTTATACTAATTTGCCAATGTTTTTTTTCCTAACATAAATACTTCAAGGTACAAGTATTATCCCATGAACATTTGTTTTTTGACACATTAAGGCTGTGAATGTCTTGCTAAGACATTACAATGAATAGTCATGAGCAGTGCTCTACATCTAGCCTCAGACAGAAAGGGCATGTTAGGAATGTGGAATGAGTACTAAGAGTCCTTGAAAGTGGAAACTGCCTTAATTTACAGTGGAAGCAAGATTAAATGCAATCTATGGTATGACATGTGCAGCTTTACTTATTCAGGTCATTGCTAGAGGAAGAGGAAACTCTGTATGAAGCTGATAGAGCTTGCACTGCCTGATCAGTTTTGCTTATTTTCTACACCAGTAGTTACAGGTTCTACTGTACCACAGTTTGCCTGAGTATAATTTGACCACTGATGTGAATGGAAGTAGCATCTGTGTAAGTGTTGGGTTTTGGTGCATTACTGAATATCTCTGCATCTCTGACATAGATAAATTAATTTGTTCAGTTGGTGTGAGGGAAAGGTTTAAAGACTTCTATATTGTACTTCACCAAGAAGAATTTTTGTAACAGTTAACACCAAATCTTCACCAAAATGAAGATTTTCATTTTAGTACAAAATGAGAAAATAGCAAAGAGGTAGTAAGTCATCTGAGTAAAATGGGAATATGGGAAATAAAAGCTAGTTTTGCTCTATCTCTCATCTTTTTGCCTTTGAAACTTCTCTACTGTCATCTGAAAAGGCAGGCAGACAGAGAAAAGCAAAAGAAAAAAAAAAGAAAAAAAAAGAAGTCCCAAAGCTTTAATAAAGCGTTACATTTGACAGAGCAGACAGACAGCTAGTGAAGAGAGGAGACATCTTTGGCAGAGTGACATTGAGAGTGTTCAGAAAAGCTTGCTGTGTTCATGCTGGAGAAATCCTTTATGTGTGCAATAATCTACAGCTATAGCCTTGGAGGTTTATTTCTCTATCACCTTTCCCCTTCCTGACACCTTAGTTCTCAATATACCTGAAAACCAGCAAAATGAGCTGGAAAGCTCTTAGCTGTTTTTCATGCAATCTGGTGATTGGATAGAGAAATAAAGAATGTTTGGGATTTTTTGTTATTCTCGTTCTCTATTTTCCTCCTTTATGTGGCTTTTAGTACTTGCTTGGTTGGGTTTTACTTGTTTCAAAGAAAAAGCTGTTTTACACCTTCAGACTACTGCTACCACCAGTGAGCATCGACAGTAATGGACTTCATGTATAATTCATGCAATCAAAACTTTGCAACTGTGCAAAATTGTGTACCCCACATCCTGTGCCTTCAAATCGGCTTCCATAAACTGTCAGAAGTTACAGCAGTGGGGGTCACTGAGTGGTCATAAACAGAAACACTAATGAAGCTGCCTGAACAGCACCATAGAGAGTCATTTAATCAGTCTCTGTTTTTAATTTTGGTCGGCTGACAGGTGGCCAAAATACTAAAATGCTAAAAGGAAAGAAGAAAACCTGATTCCATTATCACTACACAGAATAGGAAATACATAGAGAGATTTTTATCAAGGCTTTACTTTTGATGGCCAAAATTAAAGATTACTTTGAAAACACCTAAGCATTTGTAGTATTAAATATTGAAAATGCACTGTCCAGCTTAATAATTATGGAATTAGATATGAAGTACTGAAGTAAATTCCTTCGAGGCATAGTGACCAGGGAGGTGTGTTATCTCAAATTTACATATGTCTTAGAGTTTTTTAATAAGATTTAAAAATAGTATCAAATTCCCAACTTCCCAGATTATACTCGTGCTCCTTTTCTTTCTTCTTTTCCCCATTTACACTGTTTTGATCTAATCAATGGTTTCCTGAATTTAGGCAGAACTGACTGTGTTGCCCCAAGAGATAAGAGTACAAAGAGAGATTTGTGGAAACTAAATACATTCTGTATTATTAAATAGCCCAACTGAAAAATCAGATGCTGAAGTCAGTAAAACCATTGCCATTGAGTGCAGTGACAGTGGAGCCTTACTCAAGCTGAGCTCGAGCACAGTAAAAGTCTGTAGAAAACGATTTAATTGTTCTGACCACAGTTGGAAAATGGGTGATTTACCTCCATACAATCTGAGCATACTTCCTGTTTCTTGAACATTCTCTATCACTTGGGGACAAATATGTCTGCTATCCACATACACTGATAATCTCTGCTTCTTCCTTTCAAAATTCCAGATACTGATAATACAAAGGGGTGTGAAAGGTTAGTCATGTTTTTGTAGAAACATAAGGGGTTTTATAATTTTGACATGTGTCAGCATTTAGTGTTGTTGAGTGGCCACTAGATTTAAGGCTTAGGCAAAGAATGAATTAATTTCTTTGATTCACTTGTATTCTCTTTCTATCATGACTCCCTTATGTGATCAAACCTATAAAGTCTCCAGTTTTTCAGTCTCATAGTTTGTATAGTTACCTGTGTGCCTGCATCATTTATGAGACTAGAAGAAGCACCTCTAATTCGTGTTATTGGGAATTATGATAGCTCTGAAGCTACTTTGCATGAGAAACTGAATATAAAATAAAAATCTAAAACCACTGGGCATTCATATTACATTGTAATCTAGAGTGTGTTACACTATCTTGTAAAAATAAAACAGGAGCTTAGAATCTACTTAGTCAAGTAAACAATGTCCACAAAAAGATTTAGTAGTTTAATTTATCTTCAAAAATTCACGGCAAAAATTTCCTTGGTAAGCCTACACGTTTCCATACCTTATTGGTGTCCCACATCTTCATCATCATTCACATCTTAACAGATGGATAGTTGTATTTCCTTGTCTTGAGCTTATGGATAGAACCAGAGTAATGCTTGTGTGGAATGGAAAAAGAAAAGCCAAAGCAGTAACAAAATATAGGAAGGTAATATGTTTGGGATCAGGAACAGACCCCATAAAATTCTACTCAGAAGTACATAAAAGTACAGAAGTACATTTCTGTCTGTGGCTGCTGTTTGATCCTTTCAAAACATGCCTGAATATAACAAAATCCCCTTGCAAATCTAAGGCAGAAACAGCAAATGCTACACTTCCAATTCTACATCTGAATCTCATATCATGGATGACAACATTTAAGTACCCTTTATCTTTTCTCATTTTCATGAGTGAAATCAGTGAGACTTTGTCTGGTCTCTAGTTTTGTTCATGCACTGGGTCATTCATTCTTCTAATGTTGCTGCATCTGATTCAAGGAACCTATAAAACACAGAGTCACTTTTATTTCAAGTATGTTTTATCTTATGATCACTCCTAACAACCTTCTATATACAATGAACAAAATGAGATCAATCCTGGCAATATTAAGGTGCATAAATCAGCTGAGCAGATACTGAACCAAGATGCTGTTGGGAAAGGTATAAACAGAAATAACTCAGGAACAACACTTTAATTTCTGCTAGTAACAACTGACACAATGAGAAAACATGCAATGTACAAAACAAACCCCTCAACATTTATACATTATGTTGTTCACGTGTTTCTAAAGAAATCAGTATGCCTCCTGTGCTGACTGTGCTTTGAAAAATGGTTGTTCAGAGTCTTGAAAATTTTGAGCATCACATAAATTTCTCTTCCACTTTTTAATAGACTGCCTCATTAATTACATGAGAACAAACAGTTTTTTGTGAGCTGATAATTAGATAGTGTTCATTTTCGTGCATATGTTATATGGAAGAGTTTCTATCAGACACTGCTTACTTTTCTCCTTTCTCCCAGCTTACTAGGTCCTGACTGTACATGAAATAGGCTAAAGAAAATTTTAACAATTATCGGTACAGTCAAAATACAGCAAATATACAAAATTCCATTTCAGAAATATCTTACAATTTTCCCCCATTTTCTTTGACATTTTCATCTTCAACTTTGCCTCATCAATTAAAGTTACAGTTAGACAAGGGCTGTGTCTACAGTGATAGAACTAGGAGAATTTCCAGAATATATCAGCACCAGAACCAGAAGTACGCTGGCAACTGTGCACCTTGCTGCTGTGTGATGAGTGTCTAAGAGAAGCAAGGAGCTGCAAAGTACCCTGTGCTTACAGTTTTGTTTCAGGCTGCCAGTTGACTGCGATGAACTTGGAGACAAGACGAAAAACTTTGAAGACGAAAAACGGGACAGGAAATGCAACATTCTGTTCAGAAATGTCCTATAAGAATAGTCTTGATTTCATAATTTGAATCCATAGAACTTTTATTTGAAGGAATAATAGGAAATGACAACCTGCAAGCTACCAAACTGAAGAAAAAAATCTAACTGCAAACTGTTGAGATCCTGTATCTTCTCTACCAAGGAAAATACAGAATTACTGCCTGTATGTTAAAAAAAAAAACAAATACAAAACCAAAACCACTAAAACAACCCAAAACTGTCTTGTAGATCTGTTCCCAGTGTGTCTGCAGGTCCAAGAGATGGCAGCAATAGCCACATGTACCTTCTGTGTCTTTATTAAGATGGCCATACAGATTGAAGCACCACAAGGGCTTCATGACAGACTGTAAGGCTATAAAGAACCATGAGCTATGGAGGCTGCACCAGCCCTTTCTAAGCCTTGTACTTCTTGTAGAGACCAGCTTGAGCTGGAGGCTCTCTATCTTTTTAAAGCATTCAGTTTTATTACAAAGCCCTGATAGCTGTAAGACAGAACCGTGATTGCCAAGTGACACTACTGAGAAAGAGAATTTGCTCCCAATTCTTTAGGATTTCTTAGTATTTTTGTGCTGTGTATCTTTGTAATTTTTCCCACATTAATTCATAAAATTGGTGTCTGAAGAAATAAAAAAACACACCATCCATATCCTTCTGATGATTAATTTCATTCAGTGGCAATTTTGGAATTAACCTAAACTTCTTTAGGCAAAGTATTAGAGAATTACAATGTTTCAAACAAAATTTTTCTTTCACTCATCATTTCCATCTTGGCAGTGTAAGAGCTGTCCACAGTAGCATCTTCTTGGATGGGTCCTCCTGATACGTAACCAATGAGTGTTGCCCTGTGAAAGTGCATTTTCTCTGTAACTCCGTACTGACTTCAGTTAAAATGAGCTTCTGTGTTTTACATGCCTTTACATTCTGCACTTCAATTTTCCTCTAACTCCTGGATACAGCTATGTTGGTACAGCAGGGAGAATGTTCTCATTCACTGATTTTTCTAACCTATGGCTTTCTACATTGCTAATATTTAATTTCTTTCTCTGTGAATTACTTTTTGGCTACTCAATATATAAAAAGGCTTAAAACAAAACCAAACCCCGACCCCAAAAACCTATGTAATAGGCGCATATGCATGAACAGTCACTGATTTTACAAGACATACATGGGGTCTGTACATCTGAAAACAGACCTGGCTCCTGTAGTTCTTAGAAGTAAGAAATCATTTGTGGTTTCCAGGCTTGTGCTTTCTCTTACCTTTTATGTGTAAACTGGTAAAGTATTTTCTATCACACCATAAGAATTAAGGTTGCAAAAGTCAAAAATACATGCCTTAATTCCTACCAGAATAAGTCTCTTTTATGCCACTTCATGTTTTATACAAATTAAGATTTTTCTTAATTTTCTATTGATAGAATGTATTAAGCTTTAATGGACCGAAACAGGAATTGAATTGCAAAAATTTAGAACTACTCTCATAATTTTATCGACTACTGAGAAAAAGAATAAGAAAAAAGAACATGGGGTAAAGGGTGGCAGGATTAGAGGGGGATAAATTTTCTAGGATGCCTTACAGAAAATATTCTGAAAATGTTGATTATAGATGTACAGTGAGTTCTCAAATTATATCCACTGGGATATTTTCAGCAAGATTACAGGACAAATTCCTACATAAATGCTACTACGGCAATTGAAGCAAATTCTACAAAAAATTTTTTCTTCCTCCAGGTTAGACTATCATATTCTGTCTGCTCACATTTAATGTCCACTTACCTTACTAGAGGTATCTATTAGTAGCAAAAAATTTAAATATTTAGTTGAAAAGGTTAAGAGAGAAGATGAAGTATAACGATTTGCAAAGATGTACATACCTGTGAAAAAGTCTTGCTGGGGAATTTATTCCTATCTTGTTAAAGTCACGGGAGCTTTACAATTATCTCTAGCGTGTATAATAGATGAATTCCTCATTTCATAAAAGGAACTATATGCATTACTAAACAGTGTGAATGCTTTTGCAGGATTGAGGGTTTTAAGGTCACTTGATGAGTCCTCATTCTATATATTAGTACATATAATTTCTCTCATTGTCTGTCATTACTAAGAATGGTCTTTATGAGAATAAATAGATGTTTATTTGTTGTGTTATAGGTTTGTAGGTTGGTTTGTTTTTTTTTTTTTCATTTATTGAAAACATTACTTAATAGGGTGAGAAAGAACAAGCACTAAATTCACACAGAAGTTCACAGGCTATATTACTGCCCTTCATCAGAAGCTTTCAGCATTCAAAATATTTCTAGAAAGTAACTCTCCAGTAGGTAGAAAATAGACCTTTATGTATATACCACGAAAGAAACAGAACAACATAACTTCAGTTGAAACCTTGGTAAATATTTGAATATTTTATCAATTTGTCTTGAAATAAGTGTCCCTCTACAAATCATAAAGCATATCTATTTCTAATGCCCTATAAAATCTTGTTCGTTGAAAGGTTTTCCAATGGAATTGCAACTCCAAACCAAACACACAAAAATACAAGTTCTTATTTAGTTAAGAAACATCAGGAAAAACAGGAATTTTGGTCATCTTGCGTATCATGTCCTCCTCTGGCAGCTGTGTATGTTACAAAAACTTCTGAAAAACTACTGTTCACTGACATAGACAGAGGTATATGAATAGATGTTTATCTGTCGGTTTAACTGCTTTTTAGGGTAGTTCTGAAGTGGACTTCCCCACCAGTTCTAATTGTAGTGGACAGTAGCGTCAACAGATAACAACTTCAGTTGACTTGGAAATATTTCAGTGTTAGGTTAAGCTGTGTAGAATCAAAAAATAAAACAACTGTTTTATTGGTGAAAGGTAAATGTACCCATTATATGCTTGGGGATGTAGTCCTTGCTTGAAAACCACCTGACCTCTCACACTACTACAGATTTATTTCATGAGAACTTGAAGGAAAGTCATTCAAGGAAAATATAAAGTTTGTGAAACATGTTGTCTGTCGTGAGATTTTGTTTTTCCCTACTGGTTGATGTGAGAGTGATCCCATCACACCTTTGTCATTTTAAGATGGATCTCTTGAAATACAACATTCCTGAAACAACTTTGGGGCAGACCTGTTACTGCAGAAGAGCTCATAATAGCAGATGCAGGTTCCTTTGACTATCTCCAAAGCTCTTTCAGCTGTGCACTACAATGGGAACTCCAACATCTTGGCTGTGAAGGACAAATTTTGCAATTATATTCTCTCATTTACAATTTAATTTTTAACCACTGAAATACCTGGCTGTCTAACAGGTTTTTCTAATGAGGTTTTTTAAATGAAAAGGAAAAGCAGAATCCTAGCTACCTATGCATCATTACATTTTAAAATTACTCTATGCAAAATTATCATCATAGACTACTATTTATCCTGTTTCTTAATGTCTTCTGATTTCAATTGAAAAGGACACTATTCCGTGTTTATAGTTGCAAAAAATTTATGACATTGCTGTTTTAAATATTTTCGGTGTTTAAATCAGACACATTCTTTGTAAGGCATGCCATTTTAACACAGTGTTTAGGTGCCTCAGGCAGAAAATGGTAAGTTTATGAGACGATATGAATGATTATAATTCCTTCTACATAGTCTTCATCAAGTGTTCAGGGATATCCTGAGGTATCCCTATTCTGAAAAATCTTTGCTTGGCATTACTCTTATAACAAGGGGCAGCTGTTATTAACAGACTCATTTTTCATCTGTTGGATTACTCAAAGACAGCAGAACTTTTATGCCCTCAAATATGCATAATTAAAAAATTACATTCTATGAAAAAAATTAGTGTTTAATATACTATATAGAGTAAAATATGGATTAGCATCTGAACATTTCTATTTGAAACAAAGATTCTTTCATGAGGTAAAATTTTCATGCAGAAAAAGGTATCTTGGACTGAATATATTTATTACCTGTGTCATGCTATAATACAGTAAACATCAATAGTTCTGATTACTAATGGGAAATCATGTCATAAGCCTCCTCCATCATTTCTGGATGAGCTCCCTATGTCTTGAGAAATCAATGAGTCTGTAAATGATGTTATAGTGCAGTGGGAAAACAGGTAATTTCATAATAACCTGCTTAACTTAGGTAAGAGCACATAATAGATACCAATTAGCCATATATCTGAATTTGCTTCTAAGGAGTAAGAACGAGGTACTTTGCTACTACACTTCAAATGAAGAACGAAAATGCATATTGCAAAGACGTAAGTAGAAAAACCCATTAGAAGGAGTCAGTGACAAATAGCAAACAGTGCTCTTTGTACAGCTATCACACACACAAAAATAAGTACAGGTCATACTATTTCTAATATTGACCTTAACATTAAGCATTGCAAAACTATGTAAAAAAGATGGAATTATAGAAACATCATGGTAATTCACATTCAACTGAATTACAGATGGTAATTTTTCATTTAAGAATGAGGGCAGAGAAAACGTCTGACCTTGATTATTATTTTATTAATGTAACGCATAGAGAATGGCATCTCCTTTGGTATCTATTTAAATGCAAATATTATAAATTTTTATACCATACACCTGTAAGTAGACACACACATACACACTCATACACAAACACAAAGGAGTATTGATACACATTTTCATCACTTTTCTGTGCCTTAGCAAAATTCTTTTGAATTTGCAAAAGCAAAGATATGTTGTGAATGACATTAACTGTGCATTAAATTTTTGTTTGCCGTTAGAAGTAACAAGACATTTTGCTCACTGTCATAAGGATATATAAAGAATAGCATGATAACAGTGCATAAATATAACTTTTTAAATGATGTCTGACTATTCAGTTTTTATTTTGTGGTGATCACATTTCAAAAATTTACCATTATAATTTTCACTGAATTATTCTTTTTCATCTGTTTTTGTGTAGACTAATACAAAGTGTATATTCAGCTCCTGCTGAAGACAGTAAAAAATCCAGACTCATAGATTAACTATATGGCTGCAGTAGAGTGTGAGATAAAGGACAAGAGATGAAAGATTATACTGTGTAAAACATCATCACCAGGATGGTGAAAGGAGAATATAGGAGTTTGAAAGAAGGATCCTTAATTTAGATTGAAAGGCCAATTTAGTTATATAAAATAGACTAAGATGATGGCAAAGACTCCTGAACCTACAAAACTAGATAAAGGTGATTTATTGGTGTTTTTATAGTTTTTGAAATCACTTGGGTATTATTATAGGGGGTAAAACAAGGAAATAAAAAACAGAAGAAAACTTTGTCTGTTCTTGCGGCTTCTTTAAGAGCATATCCACCTGCTCTGGTGTGGAATCCAGGGACTGCTGGTGAATATCTGCTCCTCCGTGGTCCTTCATGGCTGCAAGGCAGAAATCCACTTCACCATAGCCTTGACCATGGACTGCAGGGGAATGTCTGCTCCAGCACATCAGCTGCCTTCTTCACTGACCTGGGTATCTACGAGGTTGTTTCTATCACTTTTTTATCGCTCTTCTCTCTCATGGCTGTTGCACAGCATTTTATAAAATTTATTAATCATGTTATATCAGAGATGCCTCCAGAATTACTGATGTTCTCATCTCTGGGTTCATTTTGGAGCTAGCTGGAACTCATTGTGGGGGTCAGGGGAAAGTACTCAACCTCTTCTCACCGAATCCACCTCTGTAGCCCTTCTTCTACCAAAAGGTTACCCCACCAGTCAGTCATCACAATGCAACATGTTGTAAGACCTATAGCCTTTGGGGAGATTTAGATCAAGACTCTAACTTTATCCTATTTACCATTATGTTCTGCAACTTTAACTGAGTTAGAAAGGTGTGAGATTACTTTTACTACATATATAGGTAGGCTTAGAATCCCTGGGCAGGTTAGAGATAGTCATTACATCTGGAGGAGAGATATTTTTTAGTCTTGTGAAGACTTTTTATTTTTTTATCATACACAAAACTCCTTGATAAAGGATCAAGAGCTCAAGTGCCCATTCTCCCGACAAAACCCCCCCCAGAAGTTATTGCAGATTCTATACCACATCTTACGATACTCTTTAATGTCATATATGCTTCTGTTTGAATAGTCTTTAAGATGTTTATCTGTATTTTACATTACTTACCTATTTATCTTAAATTGTATAAAATAATAAAAATGTGCTGCATATAATGAACCTACTTCCAGCTGTGTGTAATGCAGTAGGAAACAAAAAAAGCTGGCAAAAAAATTACTGGTCCCTGCTTCTAATGAAAAATCAACCTAGGAGGCTAAAATTATAATAAATTATTTACCTGTCTCTGCTAGCTGTAGCTTTCAAAGCTGGAGTCTGTGTGGAACGCTGGGATCAATATAAAAATGCGAGATCCAAATTTTTCAGTTCTATTATCTTGCAAGCCTAAAATCCCCAGCTGCAAAATTCAGCTAATACAATAATTATTGTCCAGTGATACTGAATGTGTGCATGATCAACCTGCATTTCTCTTAGATAGACAACCTCCAAATGACACATTCGTCTGGTAGCAGAAATGCAACCCAAATCATTCAGTTCTACCTCATTTTACTCTAGTGTAAACATATTCAGGGATTTTTGTCTCTGCATGTATTCTTGTAAGCCAGCAACGTCTATTTCAATCTAATTCAGTTTCTGCTTGATCACTGTCACATTAGAGTTGCAGTAGGCTTCCATAGCTGTCATATTTCATTTTTGAATTTTTTTAAGTTTCACCTGCAACTACAGAACTGCTAAGGCCCCCTCTTCCCCAGGAAGAAGGAAACTGCTGTTATCTTTAGATTAAAAGAGGATCTCATTGATTGTTTACCTTGAACATAAAGTCTTTCCAAAGCAATTAGCAAAATATAAAAAATAGTATCAGAAGAAAATTCTCTGGTAGAAATGCCACACATAATCTGGCTCACTTCTAAACTCTCCCTCTGTCTGATTCTCACAAATTGTAATGTGAGAAAAATGAAGTCATTAAACTTTTAAAAACTTGACTTCACTTAAAATGTGTGATTCTTAATTAGCAAATTAATTTTGTTTTTTAAGTTTAGTATCTACAGGGAGGAGTAACTGGGTAATTAAACAAAAGTATTAGAATGATTTAAACTGTACTTCTTCACTAATTTTTCAGGCTAATTAATGTCTTCATGTAGCAAGTCACTTCACCTAGATAACGTGTTGCCTAACATAAATAGCTACTGTCCGTAGCTACTCTCCCTTCACTATTATATTTAATGTACACCCTGAATTTGAAAGACAGACTAAAGCAGAGGTAAAATACAAAAAAATCAAAACCAAAAAAGTTTAAAGCCCCCAAGAATGAGATTCAACTCTGTTTTAAGAAATGTAAATACATTCATATATGTATAGGTTTCTATAGAACAAGAGAGATCTTGAACTTGACAGTTCCTCTACAGAACTGTCCATTTTCATTTGAGACATTCTCATGTATTGGAGATGCAGGTAAAAAATATGAGAAGCAACTATGGAATTTCTACAGCTTTCTGGGACTCATAATTTCAAACAGCACTAAACATAAGAGAACTTTGACTTACACCCATGCAGTCAGTGGAATTTAACTAACCAACTCAATCATAAAATTTCAGAACAAGATGGAAGGGACATACAAGGAAAGAATCAACACTATTGTTTAAACAAGTATCTAAGCTTTTCTATGCCATAGACACCTTAGGGACATTTTAGTTTCTAGCTCACTCTCCCAGAGTGTGCAGATTTTCCACAGGACCTACCTGTGCTATGACTACCAGCCCTGCATGGCAGTAATAGAAACTTTAAGTTAAACATAAACAGTATGAAAAACCAGTGTTTATGCAAATTAAATCTGCCCCAGGTATCGTTATTGTCCTAAGATGAATCAAAAGCTCCCTTGACAGCTCTGACTAGATCTCTGTAGATTGTGCTGGGACCTTACACACATAATGCTCAAGTAGACACTTCCATTTAGACACTTAAATTTAGATGTTAAACCTGAACTGAATTCAGGCCCTTCACTGAGATGGATGCCATTATGCATTTCTTGACCAAATTGAAAAAAAAAGTCAATGTTTAACTATACTGATTCCCTCCAGTCATTCAGTGTATTTTTAAGCCACTGTTAAGTATCTGAACAGAGACTTCTATAGCTTCTTACTTGGAATGATTCGTATTTTTGAAGACACTGTAATAGTTTCCACACTTCATCATTTTATACATTCTCAAGCTTTAAAAAGTTGAAAAAAATAAAGACCTTGGAGCAATTTGCGAAACTCTTCATGAGAATTTGCTGTATGAAAACTCCCAGTAAAACACCCCCTGCAGACATTCTTCACAAAAATCTGATAGGGATATCCTCCAGTGTATGTGATCATTATAAGCACAATAAGCACAAATTGGTAACAAACAGAATTGAAATTCCTCTTTCCTATTTCTTTCTAATGAGGTCTTCAACAAGGTGGGATAAATTAATAATCCATATCTGTGAACAAGCAGGTCTCATTCCTAAGCATTCATGATCCAGTTTCAACTGATGGGTGTGAGTATCTAACTTATCTGTCACAAAACTAATATAGCTTAAGATCAAGGCTCAGCTACATAGGACTGCAACGGAGAAAATGATTTTGATATCTAAAATCTGTTCTGTTCAGCTGTTCTGCACAGTTTAGGTGTTATGACTTTTCTCACTTCTAGTGGTGTAAGAAGTCAATTTCTGGCAGCCACGGACTACAGAAATATGTTACTCTCACAGTAGTCACCATGACCAGATTAAGCATGTTAAAAGCTATTCAAATACGGCTTTCAGTCAAATGTAAAAAAGGGAGAAAATTATCTGCAGTTTCTTATACCAGTAAGGTATTCAGCAGTTTATAAAAAAAACTCTTCAAAACAAACCACCAAAAAAACCTCATGAAGAAAACCCCAAAGAAATGAACAACAAAAATAAAAAAAAAAACCCACAAAAGAAACCCCACAATGTAAAATGACTTGCTGAAATTTATAAATGAAGGAAGATTTTAAAATCCAAAATCTTTTACTATTAACAGAGATTAACAGTTTCATTATCAGACATGCTGAAATAGACTTGGTGTTATAGGGGACACCTAAAGGAATATGAACCACTCCTGTGGCTCAGTCCTGGGAGTCTATTGCTAGTAGGTTGTACTGGGCTACACCAGGATGCTGAGCTGCATAAGAACTACCATGTCCAGTGTTGAATTTCCCAGGTCATGGGCTGGATGAGGAGAAAGTAAAGAGATTTCCAACAAGGGCTATCAAGTCAGTGCTGAGGGCCTCAACCATAACCTGGGAAGGTATTCCAGCACTGAAACTGGTTGCCTCTCTTTTCTTGTTGGCCTGGGCTAGAAAAAACAAAGGCTAAGACAGAGAGGTGTTGGTGATAGTCTTGGTTTGAGTGGGAGCCTGGACTAGAAAATATTAGGAGATTCCTTCCAAGCAGCATTTCTATTCTTGCATGAAAACATCAGAATTTTTTTCCTCTTCCATTTCTAGATATTTAAATATTAGGATTTGATATTTTAGTATTTAAAAATTATATTTGAACAAAATTAAGGTTAAAATTAATGCTTACCACATCCCACTTATTGCTGACTTCCAAAAGTCAAAGCTTCTCCATTGTGCTAAACTGATATACCTTTTAACTTACAACTTGGATGAATATTTGTAACTGAATTATCATATTGCCGCTGGTCTGTTGATGCTCAACAAGATATTATTACATTTTTGTCTCTGCTTATTCTTATTTATTTTTTTTTTCACAAAAATGTGAGGTTCAGTTTATATTAGCTGTTTTCTGTCCACTAGTGCAAAAAGGCACAACTTATGCTGTTTAATGACATCATTTCTCTTGCATTAGTATTATTTAAGATGTCTAAGACTTGCCACTGTGCCACAGCTAGAAATAACTAATTTTCAATTTCTCAAAAAAACAAGCATTGAAGAAAAGAAGAAGGAAAAAAAAGGTCCAGATAGATTATGTAACTTTTTTGTATTTTGATAAATTATTATATTATATAACTAAGAGACTTTTAGTGGGTATGACATAGATTCAAAGTGCAGGGACTTAGCTAAAGGATTTTCAACTAAAAGCATATCAATAACTTTAGTTATCATTTGGTGTTCTGAAATTTACCAGTCCAAATATTTTAGTGGTTGTACAATTAAGGGTGTCAGTTTTTCTTTCCTTTTGCAACAACAGCAGAAATTTAGCTCACAATCATTAACAAAACACAAATCAATGTCTTGTTTACACAAAGATTATTGTTTGAATTAGTTTCTGCAAAGTAATTATGGGTTTAACACTTGGAAGAAATCCTCCTCATAGTGGAAACTGCAGTGATGCAATCCTTCTGGTAAAATCAGGCTTAGTAATTCACTCTTACTTGTACACCACCTCCCTCTTCGCTCCCTGTCTGTAGCATGAGGTGTTTGGTAGCTTGAGTGCAACTGTTGACCTGGTTCAGCGTTTAATGGAATAGAAGGCCATTGTTGCTACAAAGCCCCAAGAGGGAATTCAGCTGGGGATAAACTGTGTCTTTGCATGTAACAGCTCGATGCTGTTCAATCTCACCACTTCTTCAATTAAAGAATGATTTTGTCACAATTTTGCCAGTGGCAATGAGGCAGCTGGCAAACGTCTGTTACCCCTGGGTGCTTCCAAATATTGTATCTTCCAGCCCATGAGATATAGCAAATTGTGTGATTTGATATCATGTCTCAAAATGCAGGCTCTGGAAGATGCTAGTGCTGAGACTATATCAAAATGTCAGACAATTAGGTTTTTCTGTTATGTGTGCAGACTAAGTCCCTTAAGTACCAAAAAAACGTACTGATGAAAAATAGGGCCAGCACCCTTGTGGCTGTGGCTAACAAATTACTTACCGTTTCTCTCTGCGTTATTGTGGTAACTCAATCAAATAAAATCCATCAAGCTGGTCAAAATTGAAACACATATGAAGAAGAAAGTATGTATTGTTCTGTTGTAGCTTTTTGCACACGTTGCCAAGCCATTTACTGTTATTAATCATTTTAATCTGGTTCTTCTATAGCTGGCCATTGACTCTGCCTCTTTGAATTTACAGATTTAATCTCCTAAGGCAAATGACTCCTTTAGGGGCTTTAAACCTGAAAAAAAATACCTATATTCTTTTCTACAATGATCTCAGAAACGTTTGTGTAAAAGTATGATTTCCTTTGGGTACGTCCTCTATCCCATTAAAAGGAGTCTTGCAAGAGTTTGAAGTTTACCTATTTGTTACTAAATCACTTATAAGTTCTTTACTGATAGATCTGAATGATATAATACTTCATATATCCAGATCTGATTACATTAGATAACTACTTAGGCTTTCATGGAAATAGATGTTTGCCCTTTCTTATACCCCAACTCTGCAATGATTGCATGTGGTTTTCTCTTGCTGATTCAAATGCAAACAAGAGACAAATCTCTGCACCTAATCCCAGGATCATTGTTCTGCAAACACAAACCTTTGTTATTTGATGAGAGTCACACTAAGACTATTAGACTCTACAGTCAAGTAGACCTCTAAATATGTCATATAAAACCTCATTCTTGAGAGCAACTGTGTCATATTCCAACATAAGAGGAATATGTCTCCTTATCATAGAGCCTTTATCTTACGTCCTGACACATGTGAATGAAATGACTTTTATAACAAACCTACTTCCTTATATTATATCATTATTTGTATCAGTGATACAAAGATTTCAGTTCTGCTACTCTTATTGCCTTGATCTTGACCAACAGCTCTCACTGGCACAGGCCATTTACACAGTATCTTCAGCATTGTCCTTTTGACACTAGTGAATTCTGAGGGTCTTCTCAACTATACGGTCTTCTGCACTGTAAACATGAGAGCTTGTAAGTAAAGGGATTGAGTGGTACTAGTGCAACTTCACCAGAGAGCAAAGTGCAGGCCATGCATTTTCTGTGTGAGGCTCTGCATCTTGGCAGTGGTGGTTGGCAAAAGTATAGAAAAGTTATCAGGTTTTTTTAAAAGGAGACATAGGAGAGACAGGTAAAGAACTGGGAAGTCACACAAAGTTGTCACATAAAGTAACAAAACAAATAAATGCCAGGCTGTGTTTTAGCTACCCCACTACATATCTGTGCAAAGGTCATTTACAGTGAGTCATATCCTGTCTGAACATACATTTGCAACTTAGTGCAGTAAGACAGAGCAGGCTGTTGAATATTACACCTCAGGCAGGGAAATGGGAAGAGATGTAATAACTCTTCCTCCCATACTGCGTATCAAAAATAGGAAGTATGACCAGCTACTGTATACTGTACAATAACCACAACAAAGTCTTCACCTTTGAAATGAGAGTCCACATTTGATTTCATGAACCTGGTATAGCTAACAAAGCTTCAACTGTAGAAAAGACTATGATCAGAAAAATTGGATGGAAAATAATTTTCCAGGGACTTCTGTTTCAGTCATATGACTCCAAGTGTTCCCCTTATGAATTACTGCAAAAATTAATAGGGACTAAACACACGGTCAAGATGTAAAAAATGTGATCATTTTGTACCGGAGTAGTTACTTATAGCTCATTTGCACCAGGATACTTTCATTTCTATGCTTATAAAGAAATCACAGAAAATCCAGTTAACCTCTACCTGGATAAGCTGATTGTTTCACATTTGAAGGAAATCAGATAAATAACTTATTAACAGAAGTGACTGGTGATAGTAGGGAGAAACCTGTTTCAGATCACAACTTTCTAGATGGTCCAGTTCCAAAGATCACAAGTTTGTTTTAAACAACCTATTTATTGGTAAGTACAGTGATTCTGCACTAATGCAGGCCTCTGTGACATCTGCAATCAGAAAAAAATAACCTGAAAATACTAAAAGTAACAAGTTTTCCCTTGTGCAACTGAAGTCAAAGGGTGATTAGTCAGAGGATTGTGTAAGAGCAGGAACAGACAGATTTATAAAAAGTTCCTGTAACTTGTATGGACGTGCTATAGGAGAGGCTTGTTTGAATAAACAATATATCCTTCGTCTTCCGATGTGTTAGCTAAAACACAGGAAACAATGGAAAATGCAAGTGGAGTTTCCTTAGCTGGAATCACTCCAGGGACTCTTTGCAACACACAAATATAACCTTTAATTTATTTAGTTAACTCTGATCCATAGTTGATTTCTAAAGCCCCGTTTACCCAGATAATTCCTTTCTCTCCATAAACGGTAAAATAAATGTGGAGAATGTCACAATCAGAGCACGTTCATTGATTCTTTGGAGCCGATATGAATTTGTATTCAGAGAGAGGTGGACATAACATACTAAAGGCTTCTTCCAGCGATTGCTAGCTTTGATCCTCAAATCAAAAAGGTCAGCCATCATTACTTTATTGCTATGAATTGTCTAAGCAGTGAGAATGCGCCTTGGTTCTCTCCAGCTTCAGCTCCCATTTGCCATGGGAATCACACAGACGCATGATCCAACAGAGCTTGCCGATAGGTGAGCCAGCTCGCTTGTTGTTGCAATGCAGATTGTGCGCTAAACGAAGACAAGGTCCCAGGTTCAGTGCCCTATCTTGTGGGTATTTCTACCTCCTTTTCATTGTTTTAAAAGTATGAGTAGCTGCAGATACAACTATGGCATTTATTTCCTCAAGCTCTTCTGTCATGTATAATCATCTCTGTTAATCATAAGTGAAGGCCAGACAACAATCTCCAGATCCTGAAGTGCTTATTCCTATTGGAAGGGTCAGTTAAAACCAAGGCAAGACAGTGATAATAAGAGGAACCTCTGTTAATGGAAAAGAGATTATGAGTGAAAAATTTGGAATTTCTACCTCACTAAAAATTGCAATAGGCATGTAGTATGTGAGTGCAATTTGAATTAATAGGCATATTTTTAGGAGTCAATGTGTGATAAATTAAAAGTGCTTGAGTGACATCATAAGGTGCCAATGAATGAAATACAACAAGAAGGATTATGTGAGTTTAATTAAGAATAGAATTTGATAAAGATCTCTATAGTGCAAAAGTACTCTTGCCAACAACCTTCTTTTCTCTGCAAACCCTGGCAAATTTCTAATTTTCACTTACAACCTTAAAAATATTCAGCATAGATAAAAGATAGGAGCTGCATACTGAAATGTATCTCTTTGAGATTTTCTCATTTTAGAGTGATTTTCTATAGCCTTTATCACACCATGGAATTAAGTCACTAAAGCCTTCCACTCAACTAGGCTGGAGAGAAGCTAGACCCTGTCAGAAATTAATATTTAATTATAAATCATTGACTGCATTGGTTTTGTGCTATTTCATTTGCAAATAAAGATATTATTATCAGATATCTCAAACATGGCTTTGCAGCTCTGCACATATGATAAAATAACACCTTTTCCCCTCAATTGCCTTCAAAAACTCTTATATGTTGCAAACAGTTAATTGTTCTGATATCACATCTAGTATCAGATTTGACACTAAAAGATACAACTTATATATACAATAGCAAGTAAACATTTTTTTTGTTTAAAAGGCAAGCTACATGAAACAGAAAAAAATTAAAAAAATCAATGTTGAAAGATGTCTGAGAATAAAATTCATATTTAATCCAAGTATGATTACTGGGAAAACAACCGGGAAAGAGTACCTCTTCTTGTTGTAGCTCTTTCCTCAAGGACAGAGAGACATAGATTTCAGTTTAGAAACTACAGTGAGCATCACAAACCCTGGGCATATGTTTAACTTAATGATACATATCACCTTGTAATACACAGGAACTCTATACTTTTGCTATATGTATGAAGCTAATGGAGGGATACCTTCTTCAGAAAGGAAGTATCTTTCTTGCTTTCTGCTCTTTCCCCCCATTTTCCTGCCCCACAGCTGAGAAATGTAACATGGGTTCTTTTTACGTGTTGTCATGATATCTTCACACAAAGCTAAGTAACAACAGCACAGAAATTGGCTTAGCCTCCGTTATTTCTGCCAGAGTGAAAAATAAGGAATAAACAAACCCTGTCTTGAGCCACTGGTTAGTTAGAGTTTCAGTTGAGAGAGAGGCCTCTTATTATCTGACCTTGCCAGAAAGAGCCTTTGGTAAGTGGATGCTAGAGATCATTCCACTCAGAGCAAGAGTAGTTTCAAAGCTCTAACAAAATTTACAATGTGATGAATGCATTTGAAAAAGGTCAAGAAAACAATGACAGTTTTATTGTTTTGTCTTATTGCTTTTTATTTCATCTGCTCTTTTCTCTCCATATGGCGACCTTTCTCAGAAGTCTAAAACATATAAAAAAAGAAAAAAAAGAAGCCCATAATGAATCTGAAATTTCCATGGGGCTTAAAATCCTTTTCCCTTGATGATTAAATCCCACTCCCAAAATGCTTAATATGTTTTCTTCTGACCCTTTTTTCTTTTATTTTTCTTTCTTTATTTTGTAAAAGTAAACCTTAATTCAGTCAGAGAGGTGAGGAAGAAACTAACTGACATTTAGCGTGGAAAACTGTTTGATTTTCTTGGAATTGGAGAAACTTTATGAAAATGAGAGTTTCACTATATTTATGTTCATTTTTATAAATGCAAATTTAACACTGAGATTTTCTTGGCTGAAGATACATGTCCATGCAGATAAATGCAAATACTAAAGGAAATTTATTACATATCAACTGCCCCAAAACCCATTTTTTCATAATTAAAGAACGTTCCCCTCAAGAGAAGAATAATCATTCAAAGGCAGGTTTAAGTGTCCCCAGAGCACAAGTGTTTTTGCTTCTTGCATCATCTTGCTTTCTTTGTGTCTGGGGAAGAGACTACACCTCCCTTCCAGGCACGGCTGTTTCAATAAGACCATCAGTGTGATTTATCTCTGGCCTCATAACTCCAGTCATTCTATTGCTGCACAGTGAAATATCACTCCCAGAAACTCTTCTAGGCACAGTCTTCAGGTCCGTGGAATTTTAAGAGCTGATGAAGGATGGTATTACTTGGCCTGCACGCTGCCTGTTTGCCAGATGTGTCTCCTTGTTAAAGTTCCCTTGGTACCTTTCTGGTCAAGGAAGACTGCTAATCCTTTTAGCTTGGTCAAATTCCAGTTCATGGAGCTCCATTCTGTCTATATCAACTCCCTTCCTCCACTTTAATAAGAATACCTGTGGGGTTTGCTAGTTTGTTTTTCTGTTCCTCATATAAACAGTCACACGGTGTGCTTTCTTATTGTGATATTTTGTAATTCATCTAAAAATCCACCATATATTAACAGTGTAAGGGGAGAATGTTAGTGAAAGTGAATTCAAATTAAAGATTTTATTGTCTTGAAACTATCAGTTTGTAAAACATGCAGGGATTGAAATCACTATATAAACACGGGGTCATTATCATGATTAATTCATATAAAAGAGAGAAGTTGGAATTGCTTCTCTAGTCCCATTCACATGAGCTGTTAATGGAAATATAGAGCTATTGCAAACATATCCAAGACAATGAATGAGATTAGCTCAGTTGTTTAGAGCGTGGTGTTAATAACACCAAGTTTGAAAAATACATTTGCACTAATAATGGACAGATAAATACACAGGGACCTTTTTTTTTTAATTTTAGAATGAAAGTCTAAAATCTCATCTCATAACTCAATTTCAGTTGTAGACTGTACCTATTTACCATGAAAATGAGGTCTGATTACACTAATTGCTTTTTCATACTGAATCTTCATCCTATAGGAGTATACAATGAAGAAGTAGAAAAATACATAGTCGATTCTGCAGCTTCTGACTTCAGCTGCTGAAGGCACATTTACATACAAAGGCTAAATCAAATGAAGCAGTCTAATATCAGTCTGACTGTAATAATATTGGCAGTGATTCAAGATTTTTGTTACTCATGTTATGCAATTTCTGTTCTGCTTTTCATTTGATTGAATTATTTAACTGACTTTCTTTTGATTGACTTGTGCTGCTCCTTAATAGTCCAGTAGTTTAGACAATTACTTTTATATATCAAATGACCTATATGTAAAGAAAAAGTACCTAAATTTCTTACAGCATCTTACATTTCTTAACATCAAGATATAACTTAGTATTTGGGGACTGTTTACAGTGTTAGCAAACTGATTCCCTTTACTTTATCTCACTGTTAAAAAAAAAAAATGCAGTCTGCCCTGCTAAGTATCTTTTAAAATTTGCTTCAGTCTTTCTCATCAGGACAAAGGGATAAAAAATTTAATGGAAAAGACTGAAAACTTACACACTCAGACTCATTAACTTTTGCAGGAGACAAGCAGTTAAGGATTTGCTATTTCATTTCATTACTTCTTATTACAGGGTCGAATTTTGCAAATCTTATGCATATGTTCTCATTTTTATATGTGTAGGCCAACTCACTCATTATGAATAGAGAGGATCAGTAAAGAACTACCACAAGTCTACTTTTATACAGAAAAGTTTAAAAATCCAAACAGAAACATCTTTCTATTAAAGGAAAAAAAGTCTTGTTTTAAAAAAATGTCTTGTTTTAAAAATACACAGTCTTAAACCAACATTGCTAGTGATTTTTTCTGAGCTCCTAGAAAATATTTAGATTTTTTTTCAAACATGTAATGTTTAAAAGATGAAATCAACAAATGAAGGAATATAGGCTAATTATTACTTGATTAACAAGAACTTATAAATTAAATACCAGCTCTTTCACCGAACACTTAAGTCTTTCCTTTAACTTGATTGTGCTTCCCATAATTTACTCAGTGTTTGCATATATACAAATGAAAAGGCAATATACTTTCAGTTATAAATGCAAAGCATCGTCCTTACATAGTCTGATGGCACCCACACCAATCTGTACCCTACATTTCAGAAAATGAACAGGCTAATGTATGGAGTTAAAAAAGGCCAGAAAAGTTCTAATATATATCAGTAAGTTCTGCAGGTAATATGCAGTGGGATACCCAGATCAAATAAGCAGTACTGTGATTCAGCCTGAACTTTCAGCATTATAACACAGCATAGTTCTGATGCTTGAAGTATATTGCAGAAAACATAGTTATGATTTGAGAAGCTAAACCATCTTCACGCAAAACTTTTGATGTGGAACACAGACTTCTTAATAACAGTAGGTGCACCAGAAGTACAGTCCAAGAGACTAATTTGATAGTTTAATATTGTGGAAAATGCACTTTCACCCCTGAAGTAAGTGTGATGGGAAGAGAAGAGGCATAGAAAACTTTCTACTCTGAAGTTGAAGGCAATGAGGCATAAAGATTTTCCTGTCACACAGTAGATTTTTTTTTGCTGTCAGGCAGCAGATTTTTCAATATACAGCATAATATTTTGTATATAAACTTTCATTTGTTACAAGTGTCAGTTGTTTGAAGCAGAGATGACCCTCCTCTATCTTGACTGAGCAAGTTAGTTCCTGAGAATGCCTTAGAGGCATCACTGCAGTTCTCTTACACCTTGATGTAATGCCTTTTAAGTTTTATTTCAAGTTGTCTGGCTTGTGGTACAGACAATTTATTCAAAAGATAAAGTTACACAGTGTTTAAGCTCATTTAAAGGAAAGGGATTTTTTGTATACTATTCTCTGCTGGCTCTGTTTTGTTAAGGTAACTGATGTGCCTACAGTTTACAGTGAAAGCAAATAAGTTTTGCAAAGTCACAGAAGGACCTATTAGCTTCCTGGTAGAGAAGATTAACATTGAAATTTAATAATTTGAAGTGAAATCCAGAATTCTTTGAAATAAATACTAACTTTCATTGATATTAGCTGAGTCAAGTCATTGAGCTTCTCTAGGACAAACTGCCAGGCCAAGTTTTCACTTTGGGTATGATCTCTCACTGTACTCCTTCTTTCTATAAATGAGCGTAGGTGCACAAATTCTTCATACTGGAAGATGAGACATAGATGATACATAGATACAATGTGGACTAATTGGGCTTAAAGTCTCATGTTCCTTGGTCTCGTCAAAGTATACCAGTGCTTTATTTCTATCTGAACAGAACATCTAGAAACAATGGTGATTGTGCATCCCTAGCAAGTAAATTGAGGCTTTGTTTTTTTAATATTTCAAAAATTTGGCTGAAGTTCTCTCGGGATAGGCCCTACAATTTTACTACTATGTACATTCACTGATAACCTTGGATCTACTTTCCAAAATCCTGGTATGTAAATGTTTCTTCATCTAAAATAATTTTATCTGTCTCTCTCTCTCTCTCTCTCTCTTTCACCCCATATAAACATCTGGTGTGACAGAGGAGGTGGGCTTGCTTTGATTATTAATTTATATTATATTGTACTTGAATAATGGATTAATAAAATTTTCCTGGAAATAAAAGATTATATTTCACCACATTCCCTAACTAGTCTAATTTAATCTCCGGGTAGCTTGGATCGTATAGCCTTTGGCTCAGCTTAATTTCAGAAAGGCCTGTAATATTCACAGAAAAATGTAAGTGCCAGGTCTGACTTATGATCTGTACCTGTGATATAGACTTCTAAATCCTGCGTCAGTTCTAAAACAGATGGCTCACTCTTTTCACTCTTACTCCTTCCAACACTCATGCAGAACATTCATTTACTTGAATGATGAGCCCTCTGTAGTTCTTCTTAAGGCTTAATTCTCCCCGGCTGTAGATTTTTAAGTTTAATGAAGAAATGGATCATAGTCAAGATAGATCCAGTTAGGAAGCTGCTAACTTTCTTCATCTGATGCAATAAGGTGAAAACCCTGTGACTCTGTGAGGGCAATTTAAGGGCGAGAAAATAAATATTGTAGGTGGAGAAAACAATAAAAAATAAACAGGCAAATGGTTCTTGCAATGGTTCACTTGCTTTCTATATCTCTTATCTTCTTTCAGCATCCCTCAAGTTTAATATTTAGTCATGCTTTACCACTACCTTGTTTTTGTATTTATCCAAATAAAAATCTTTATTGAATGTAAATGGTTTGGTCAACAACAAACATCTTTGACAAATATATTTATTTGTCATATAAAATATTTGCAGTAAGAATAATAAAGGTGCTCTAAACTGTTTATAGACCCACTCTTGAAAAATAACGAGCTTTATAAATTCAGTTCTTGGACTTATTTAATTTTTATATTATTGATACATTCAATAAATATGACATGCAGATTTGCTGCTGATTGTTCTTAAGAATTGATTGTTGGTTCACAGAAATTATTTTCTTAAAATCACTCTTACTAGTCAGTGACTACAGAAAAAGGAGACACATAAATGAGAGCAAAGAAAGCACCTAGTCCTCAGCCAACAGCGAAAAAAAAAAGTTATGGAAAAGCATATGACAAATTATCTGCATTCTGACTCAGAGTTTTGAGAATAAAAGGTTACATTTTCTGAAATGCAGAGCTTTTCAGCTGTTTACATGAACTGTGTTGACAACAAGTGATAACCTAGGCTATTTGTTCCATGTTTTTTAATGTCATGTTGTATCGTACAGAAATTTGACAGTCTAATATTAATGGAAAATGATGTTAGACCACTCACAAGAGAACTCTTAGAAATACACTAAGACAATGTAGCTACTTAAGCTTGAAGAAAGAATATGAAGCATTTCCACAAGACATAAGTTCACATTTTAAATCATTACATTTTATCCATACTTGCAGCTTCACCTCTATTCATTGGTTACAAGCATTTGAAAGGAGAAATACAGAGAGATTGTTCAAGCAGCCAGGGATCAGGTTAGGAAAGGTAAAGCCCTGATAGAATTAAATCTGGTCAGGGATGTCAAAGGCAAGAAGAAAAACTGCTGTAGGTACACGGCTGATAACAGGTAGACTAGGGAAAACCTGGGCCTTCTCTGGAAGAAAATGGGAAACCTGGTTACTTATGTGAACCTCATGAAGTTCAACAAGGTGAAGTGCAAGGTTTCACACCTGGGTCGGAGCACTCCTGAGCACAAGCACAGGTTGAGGAGAGAATGGCTCAAAAGCAGCCCTGGGGAGAAGAACTTGTGGATATTAGGGGATGAGAGGCTGGACATGAGCTGGCAATGTGCACTTGCAGCCCAGAAGGCCAACTGCGTCCGGAGCTGCATCAAAAGAAGCGTGGCCAGCACGTCGAGGGAGGGGATTCTCCTGCTCTTATCTGCTCAAGTGAGACTGCACCTGGAGTACTGTGTCCAGCTCTGTGACCCCTAAAGTAAGAAAGACGTAAATCTCATGAAATAAGTCCAGAGGAGGGTCAAGAAGATGATCAGAGGGCTGGAGCACCACTCCCATGAAGATAGACTAAGAGAGCTGGGGTTGTTCAGCCTGAGGCAGAGAATGTTCCAGGGAGACCTTATGTCAGCTTTCCAGTATCTAAAGGAGCCTATAAGTTAGCTGGAGATGGACTTTATAAAAGGCCATGATAGGACAAGGGGTAATGCCTTTATACTGAAGGAAGGTAGGTTTAGGTTAGATATTAGAAACAAATTCTATACATTAAGGCTGGTGTATCTCTGAAATAGGTTGTACAGAGAAGTTGCGGATGCTCAATCACTGGAAGTGTTCAAGGTCAGCTTAGGTGGGTCTCTGAGCAAGGTGACCTAGTGCATGATATGCCTCTCCAGGCAGTAGTGTTGGAACTAGGTGATCTTTCTATAATTCTGTGAAGTCTTGCAACAAGAGCTTACAAAAAGCAGGTTTCCCAAAAATAAATATGTATTACATTGTCTCCACTGGGACTTGGCATGAGAGCATTATGACCTTTCAGTATTCAGAAAAAACCTTTGCAACACTGGGACTTCAAATATTGACACCGAATATTCTCGTGCAATGTTTCAGTCAAGAAAGAGAAAAGAATATTGAACCAGCATTACGTTTATTACCATCTTTACGTTTACTTCTATGCATTCCATCCTATGGAACTGAAAATACAAAAGGAGTTTTCTTGCACACATTCAATTAGTAGTGTTAGGAAACTGTGATCTACTTGCAGATATCATGTTGGCCTAAAAATGGGTTACACATGTCAAAGGAATAATTTACTGTAAATTACTCACTTATCTCTGCAGTTAGCAAAACCAATACCCAATTCAAGAGGACATGCTTTTCCAAATACATGAATAGTTCACAGGCACAACTCCTGAAGTCTATGCTCCCTCTAATCAGGAGTCATTAATGGTAGGTCAAAAATGGTAAATGAGATTGGCAAAATTATAGGCTTAATAATAAGTATGATATTATTGTGGGTGATTTTTATCTTAATTGGTTTTGAAAATTAATGGGGTGGTAACAAAAGATGGCAAAAAGCACTTAATTTAAATCAGACAATTAAAAGTCTCAGAAGACTTGTGTCTGGTTATATTAACCAATGTTTAAAAGATTAAATTTTAGTTTCAGAACCTGAATCATTTTATAACATGCAGGTGAATTATTTTCTTCTGCTAATAGCAAGCCTAATAAACCCTGTCAATAGATTATCTGATGTTCATCCTCATTATTAAATTCCCTATTTTAAATTTTATTTTGTTTTTGTAGGTTTGGTGTATTATTGCATTTTCTAACTATCATTATTTAGGGGAAAAAATAACAGCCTACCAAACATATGATTTTAGCATTCAAAGTTTGGTTTGTGACATGAAGAGGTGTTATTTTCACATCCAATCTTATAAACCATTAAAAAACTTTCCACTGTTTCTTAAGTTTGACATTTTGGGGGAAGATTTTTCAGAATATTAATAAAGGATTGTTTTCCTGCATTTTGAAAGATATTACATTTATAATGGGGTTTGTATTACTCATTTTGGAAATGCAGGTTGCTGCCTTCTTTCTGTATCTTCAGGGATGCATATTAACTAAATGTGATTGTTACTACTGTTTTTTGAACCCTGAGATCATTATTGACAGTGCGTATTCAGTTGCTGTGTTTGTGACAGCAGTAGATGAGCTGCAGCATTGACCAGAGAGTTTCACAAAGGTAACGCAGAGTAGTGAGGAATCAAACCTAAGTATGCGGAGCCTTTTCAGAAAATGCACAAAACTGTACACACTGCTTGTCTCATAGTTTACTGAATGTCCCCTAGCACTGCTATACTCACTCATTTCCTGAATAGAAAATGCTGTCCATAGCAAACATGAAACTGTACACATATTGTCTGAGTTAGAATATAGATGAAGTCTAGACATGTGGAAGCAATACAAAAAATCATCCTTCTACATTTTTTGCATCATATCAAAGGGTCAGTTGCTACCTATTTGGAGAGCAGTTAAGAAAGATGTGATCAGGGGATCCTCTTTTACAGAACTAGAGAATTAAAATGAACTTGTGCAAGTATTTCTCTCTCTAAGACTTTACAGGATGTGACCATGTAGAGAAACAAGAGGAGGACTGGGCTAATATACAGTATAGCAGTGGCTATTTTTTCTCAAAAGTTCTGCAGGAAGAAGCAATGTCCAACTTCTGTGTGTTTGAAACTTATGTATATGAGAGGACAAGGTATTTTCTGGCCTCTTCAGAGTCTGAAAGAACTTGAATCCATGACTTGCACATCAAGAAGATTGCTCTAGTTATTGTGTTATGGAGATCCTTGAGGCCATGGTGTAGCCAAGGAGGTGAGAATCGATGGAGTTCAAAGGCAGCAAAGAGGAAGCCAAAATATGATTTCAAAGCTCTTTTCTGAGTACCTCTCCACACCCCACACCTTCCAACCCCCCGAGTTGTTTATTGTCTATTTCATATTGTACTGTGATGATATATGCCTTGAAAAAACAGACATACTAGGGTTATATTAGCACCAGGGTTATAAACACAAATCAGAAAAGTCTCGTTATTGGTCACTGAAGGAATACAACCTGGTGTACAGGCTAGAACTGGCCTTAGGGCATAAGAAAGACTAAAAGGAAAATGTATTCAGCATATATAAATCTTCCTTTATGAGGTGAAAACACAAAGGAGTTAACAAGAAGTATAAAAGACAGCTACAGCCCCTAGAAGAATGGTAACAAAGGGAAAACTGACAGAGACAAATTACTCTGCCTTTTCTCCACTGGTTAAGGATGCCACCCCTAACTAATACCATTATTTATCTGTTGGGTCCACCCTTGTATCTTACATAACTCTGCTTTTTGATTTACCATTCACCACATTTTGTTACTGCAAACTCAGCTTCCACATGTAAAGGATTAACTTTTATTATATCATTTGGTTATCCAAGCTGGAATTTTAAAGAGTAAATGTGTCTGTGCATTTCCAGCCCCAGCCTTCCCACATCACGATGTGATCGATAATGTGGCAATGAGTCAGAGGAAATGACACTGTAACAGATAACTGCTGTATAAAGACGGACATTCCTAAGAACAGGAAGATGCATTTTTCCAAATTATTTCTTCAGCCTTCCATAGGTAGCATCCTGGAGTCTCACAAGGTTATCATGACAGGTAACTAACCCAGAGAAATGTCTGATATTAGTAAACTCATGTTTGCATTAATGGACAATCTTCAAAATATTTAGAAATCTAAAACAGAAAAAGCCTGAAACTACTGAATTTGGCTACATGGAAGTCTACACTACTCAGTGGACCTCCCAGGGGACTATCCTACAAAGCAATATCGGGGGGGGGGTAAAAATCCCAAAAACAAGACAACAAAAAAATCCCAAACCAAAAACCTTACCAGATACAGAGCCATCAGCTTTCCTTCAGTGACTGATCTTTCTTCAAGACCTAATTGCTATTCCTCAAAATTATTTGGTTCCTTGCTTTTATTGCTTGGCAAAGCACCTATGGAAATTAAAAAATGGCTTTTATTTTGTCTTCAGTTGTAGAGTTAGTTCTAAATTATTTAAAGTAATTAAAAATCGAATTGTATATTTTTAACTGCATAATTTCTAACCTAATTTTAAAATCTACTAATATATCTCACAAGAAAACACTCTTTCTTCTAAAGACACACTTTGCATAGTTTATTCATATGGAAAGTATAAAAGAAGTCTTTTTTATCCTTTTTTTGAAAAAAGGAAAATAAATCCAAATGAAAAAGAAAGATAGAAGTAAAAAACATATGTAAAAAAAAGAAAAAAAGATTGCCTATTTTGGTCCCGTTCCTAAGTTTTGAGCTTAGAGTAGAACTGAGGAATATCAGAATGGCTGAGCTTTTATGAATTCACTATGAGCATTTGTTTTCAAGACTCCATAGCCTTTCAATGAAATTTATGACAAGTTCTTTATGTCTAAGAAAATTCAAAACCCTTCTGATAATCCCTGAGCAGCCCAAAGATCTCATCAAGAGATATTGGTGTAGTCTGTGGAAGAGACTGAAGTTTTTTGTTGGTAGTGGTGTTTTTTCTTTGGTTGGGGGCGTGGGGGGAGGAGACGTGTAATGTGGGGAGGTTGTTTCTTTATTTTTGTGAGGTTTTATTGTGTTGTTTGTTTGGTTTGGTGAGGTTGTTTATTTTTGTAAGGTTTGGCGTGTTGTTTGTTTGTTTTTTTTCTTTGCCCTTAGAGACTGCAGCTTCCCTCTTCCTCTGTCTTTCATTATAAAATAAGGTTTAGGCTTGTCTGCTTTTGGGCCAGGCAATTTCTGAGACGATTCCAGTCCATCCTGCTGTAAATATCTTTAAAAAGGTGGTTTATGCTATTCTGCATTCTTGAGAAATATCTGAGCCTTTGTCATGCATTCAAAATAACTGAGTATAGTAAAAGGAAAAAAAAAATCTCTAAAATGTCTGCTTCTGTTTGCATACCCAGATGGAAATGGAAAAACATGTCAATAAAGAAGAAAATATATCTCCTGTAAATACTTCTGGTTAATTGACTATCTTTCTGTGTAGCGTCTGCCATCAAATTGTTTGATCTGCTTATGTTATTGTGCAGATTGCATTACTGTTCTGTTTTCCTCTTGTTTGGACTCTGGCTTCCCAGCGAAGTGTAAGGAGCTGCTTTCAATCAACACCACGGACAGAGCCCTCTATTTACCCTCGCAGTGGCCATCACACATTCAACGTGGCTGAGTCCCTCACACCGCAGTATTTCTCCCACTAGAAGATGCAGATCCACTGCTCTACTCAGACAGTAGTGCTTAAGTAATCTGTAGAAGGCAATATTTTAATTGACATTTCTCTGTCAAATCTGCCAACAGGTTTAAAACCAGACACACTGGGGCAGCAGAGCACATAGGCAGTGCAAGGCAGTAACGTGGTAACTGGAGTTTTGTTTCCTTAGGAAAATTTGGAAATTAATTTTTAAAATCACAAAATTTTGCTGCTGTAATGAAATAAAAAATAAATAAAGAAAATCGGACTTTCTCAGTTTTTTTTGGTAATAGAATAAATTAAGTAGCAGGATAGTCAATCAGCTTCATGCTGATTCCTGTTCTTAAAAAGGCAGAGGAGGGAATCAAGTTTGGGTCAGTCACTGCCTAGGTAAACTGAGTCTGGATCTAATTTAAAAAAAAATTAGTAATTGTGCTATTTTTGTCTGAGGTAGAGTAATTTTTCTTTATAGTAGCTAGTATTTTGGATTTGTGCTGAAAATAGTGCTGATAATTCAGGGGATATTTCTTGTTATTCATGAACAGTGCTTGCACAGTCAAGGCCTTTTTCACTCCTCACACAACTTTATCAGCAAGTAGGCTGGATGTACACAAGAAATTGAGAAGGACACAGCCAAGACCGCTGACCCCCATCTGACCAAAGGGATATTTCATACAATACAGGGTCATGCCTAGCAATAAAACTAGGGAGAAGGTTGTGAGGGGAGCCCACTGCTCAGGGACTGTCTGCATATTAATCAATTGGTGGTGAGAAACTGTTCATATGGATCACTTGTCTTTCTTGGGTTGTATTTCTCTCACTCTTTTTTTTTTTTCTTTTCATCGCAATTTATTAGTGTTGTTGATGATGATTATTATATTGTATTTCAATTATTAAAACCATAAGTTTTCTCACTTTTACCATTCCAATTCTCTTCCAATCCTGCTGGGGCAGGGAGTGAGCAAGCAGCTGTGTGGTGACTGCTTGCCAGCTGGGGCTAAACCATGATAGTCCTTAAAGCAGGTTCAAAGATTCATGGATCAATACGCAAAAGGACTTCTCAGTCAAGTCTGAATGAGGCAGAACTTGAACATGGATATCACAATTTATTCTTGGATCTCTAAATATCTATTTTGAATTACCATGTAACCATACTCTTAACTTTTAAAAAAATCTCAAAACGTATAATGAAAAAAAATCAAAACAACACAAATTTGAAAATAATGTGGAAAAAGTATAAGAAAATCCCACCAACATTTTGTATTCAAAGATAAATATCTTTGTTCATACCATTTGATTGCTACACTTTCCATGTACAGAGATGCACATAACCCTGCACATTTAGATGATTCCTTCATGAAAGTTGTGGACATTGCTCATGTATTCCTGAGGTGACAGAACTGCCGGAGCTTTCAGCTATGTCTTTTTTCTTTTTTAAATTCATAAGAAAGGTTCAAATAAATTTTACCTGAAGACTAGATAGATAGGCAATCATTTGGAGTAAATTAAGAATGAATAAAAGAAAAATAATGAAATAACAGCCTTCCACTTCTCCCTACCTGCCATTTCTTATCTGTCAGGATTGTTCTCCTGCCAGTAATTCCATCATGCAATAAGCCCCAGACCAACTCTTATGCACCCCTAGCAAAAATCTCACTGTTTTTGTCTCTCAGTCCTGGACTTACAGATTTCTTTTAGTCTTTTATATATTTGCTGCTTTGTCTCCCTGACTGTTTTGGTGGGGGTTTTTTTCTGCTCTATCCTTTGATTTTCCAGGAAACTCCTGTTTCCAGCTAACACCAGTCTGACTTGCCATCCCAATTCCCTCCTTGCCCAGTAATTGACCAGCCAGGTGAAAACAAACTTTCTTTCCTGCAATCAACTCACACCTATTTGAGAGGCAGTAGCTCAGATAAATATCAAAATCTGTTCACCATATTTCTTCTCATCTTTTGTCTTTTCACAAATTAGGTTTGCCACACATTGCCATGATTGTATAAATCTTGTTGTGCACACATGTACATATTTGGAGTGTCATTCTGCTATATTTTTCCTTTAATTTCTACCACATTAATTTGAGAAGACATAAAAAAAACCCCCAACATAATTCAAAATGCCTCATGTTTCACAGGTAAGTTTCAAGCTATATGTAAATTAAATGTTATTATTTTTCAAGTACTGTCAAAAGTTGTTAGACTAATTTGATCAGTAGTATTAAAACCATTGACAGCTTCTCTAAGGACGTCCCTGGAAAGAGATGAAAACTGCACTCGGTATTTCATCATATGTTAAACATAAATAAAGTGCAAAATATCTTTCATTTCACCATCTTTCTCACATTACTAAAATTACATACCTGCTTACACCTTCACCATGCCACTGATGAATCACATTGGATTCCTTTAAGAATAATCGCTGGTAGCAAAGGAAAACCCAGTATTATGAAATAAAAAATATTGTCTAATAATTTACAATAAAATTTTAATTTAAATTAAATTTCCTTTAATTTAAAGAAATTTAATCTTTTAGAAGTAAAAGTTTTTAAATATTTTAGAAATAAATTTAATTTAAATATTCAATTTCTTAAACTATAAAAACATTTTCTGTACCTTTGAAATTAATTATTCCAGGAACAAATGCCATTACTGAACACCAATTTTGCTTGATTTTATTTAATAAATAAAAATTCAATTGATATTTTCAAGAAGTACTTTCACTAAAAGATGCTTCTCATTATATCTCTCACAGCAGAATTTCACACACTGTGGTTTCCAGGAGACTGCCAAAAGACCTTATATGCTGCTGTTGACCAGCCACATATTTGATGTGTGTTTTAATTACTATCGAAGCTGGCTATTCCCTATAAATTCAGAGTATGAGAAATGGCAGTGATTTTTTTCTCTGTGTGTCTGCAAGTATGTATTTGATTTAGGCAAAATCAGAAGGA
Organism: Cephalopterus ornatus; assembly: GCA_013396775.1. Classification (NCBI taxonomy): domain Eukaryota; kingdom Metazoa; phylum Chordata; class Aves; order Passeriformes; family Cotingidae; genus Cephalopterus; species Cephalopterus ornatus. Next base: position 55,961 of record VZRE01009255.1, read on the forward strand.
AATAACTGCAGGGAATTGCCATGAATAACCGATATATTTTTATGCATCCCTAAAAGACTACATGATAGAAGACTGTATCAGAGAAGATATAAACTTACGAAGTTTTGCCAGAGTTAGATCAGGTGCACAAGCTGTGCAAACTGTGCTAAATTATCACATTTTATAAGCCTTTCTTATTCCCGAGTCAAATGACATTTTCAGGGATAATAGAATCAACTCTTGAGTCTCTCTGAGCTGCAGTGGACAGACCAGAGCTGGTCAGGACAGAAACAAAGATGGAACACTTACATCTAAACCGAGGAGTTAGGTACCCATCAGATAATTTCTTCAAACATCTGTTACTGTGGCACTGAAGTTTTCAATACCTCTTGAGGTTGGAGATGTCAGACCTCCTGCTCCCCTCAGCTCTCAAAAGGATTGGCTGTCCCTTGATTTGTTGGGGTACGTGAAGATAAAGATCAGATGGAAAATAGATCAGATAGAAAGTACCTTGGACAACAGGTAAGTAATACAAACTACTGTTATTATGTTTATCAATATTTTAATGCACTTCCAATAAATCCTTGACAAATTCTCTTTCTATGGCGGTGAAATCTATCTTCTTCAAATACTTGGTATGAAATGGGAGAATGAAGAATGCTCCTCTTGCGAATGACCTTGAGAATCCTGGAACAGTTTTCAAAATCAATTACTCTGCTGTGTTATGCTTAAATAAACAATAAGTTAACCTATATGTTTTGGCTTTCTGAAATCAGTTTAGGGAGACCAACCCTCTGGGAGCTAAAGCTAAAACCATTCAAATAAAATGTTTTTTATGCTCTGTACTGAAAGCTAGATCTCAACTTGTATACAATATGCATTTTGTGATCAGTTTTTGTAATCAGAAAGATTTGCAAAAAATAAATTTGCTTTGTGGATACCTTAATGTTTAGCTAATGTTAAATAAGGTTTTGGAGTTCTTTCCGAAGTGAATATGGAAAACCATCTCTTTCACAGATACTGTCACATATTGTTTCTGGTTGACTGTTATCAGGCCGAACAGTAATAGCATAAAAAAAAA